>JADRCH010000824.1:1763544-1951213 GCA_019843965.1 Rhynchomys soricoides
AGAGAGAGAGAGAGAGAGAGAGAGAGAGAGAGAGAGAGAGAGAGAGAAGAGTGAGGGAATTGGAAATAAAGAGGAAAAGAATATCATCTATGAAGTATGTTTCTCTCCCCCCCCCCCCTCTAATAGATGATGATGTTGGGACTCAGAGGTTAAACTCTTGTCACAATTCCCTGGGCTACAGAATATGAATTTCAACTCAAGCCGGTCCAAATCCCAGACCAGCCTATCCCACAGCCTGTGCTCCTCCATCATGACATGCCTTTCCTGGGTCAGGCCTGGGAGCCTGAGAAACAGAAGAAAAAAGCATTTCTGTAGGGCCTGGCACCTCCCAGGCTTGTTCCTCCTTCGCCCTCCAAGGCATTGGCTGTTGTGCAAGCGGGGACCTTTCATCCCTCCGTCTACACACACAGTCCTTTTAGCTGAAACCAAAAGGCCAGAGCTTAACTGCAATTCTGCAAAACTGGCATTGAAGTGCCTGGCGTGGGCTTTGGGCAGTCACCCTAAACGTGAGATGCACAGAGAGTGGGGCTCACGATGGTTAGCTCCCTGTTCAGCGGTGCCCAGCCAGGCCTCCCAATCTAAACTGAGCCCCTAATCATTTTCCTGGCATTGGCTCAGTAGGATTTAATTTTCTAGTAATAAAAATTCATTCATTGTAGGAGGAAAAAAAAAAAAAACCCTAGTCTCTGCCACCCGGGCTTGGGAGCATTTTGCCACCTGTCCTTCTTCCCCTCATGTTTGAGCTTGGGGCATAGCCAGGTTGGTTTGTGCCCACTGTCAAATTCTGGAGGCTCCGAGTGGACAGAGAAATGTGCTCACATTGACAGTGCCTCTTTGCTAGTTACTGGCAGCTTCCCATCTCATGCCCTGAGAGTGCTAATCCCACAAGCTTGACCCACATCTGTAGGTGGTGGCGTGGGAAGCCTGAAGGATGTGAGTCACAGTCCTCGTGCCTAAGCACATTCTGATGGCTAACTTCTGGCTACCTCACACCTCTGCAGAGTGGGTCACAATGCTTGCATAGAATCACCTGCATACGTGTGTGTGTGTGTGTGTGTGTGTGTGTGTGTGTGTGTGTGAAAGGTCATGTCTTCCTCCTTTGAGTCTCTTTCCCTATTGCTTAGCACCAGCACCTCATTCATTCATTCATTCATTCATTTGCTTCTTTATTTTTTTTTTTATTGGATATTTTCTTTATTTAGATTTCCAATGTTATCCCCTTTCCTGGTTTCCCCCTCCCATATCCCACCCCCCTCCCCCTGCTTCTATGAGGGTGTTCACCCACCCACACACCCACTCCCGCCCTCAAACTCCCCTACACTGGGGCCTCTACCGAGCCTTCATAGGATCAAGGTCTCTCCTCCCATTGATGCCTGACAAGGCCTTCCTCTGCTACATATGCGGCTGGAGCCATGTGTACTCCTTGGTTGGCGGCTTAGTCCCTGGGAGCTCTGGTGCTTCTTTATTTTAAAAGCAGGGTCTCTTGGTGAACTTTGAGCTCATTGACTGGCTAGACTGGCTAGCCTGGAACCCCTCAGAACTGGCTGTCTCCTGCCTCCATGCCCTGAATGCATAGATGTGTGCTGCTCTGCCTCACTTTTTATGTGGCTGTGGTTGCAGAAAATTTATCTGCTGTGCTTGCTTGCTTGTGTGGTGAGCTCCTTTCCCAGGGAGCCCCCTCCCCAGGCCTTCAAGGGCACTCTTCCTAAGCTGTGTTTAGACCCTCCCACAAGCCTCTTTCCTTCCTGTTGGGGGGTGGGGAGAAAATATGACATGGAAAGAATAAAACTGAACCTCCCCAGGCTCTCGACACCACAGCCAATAATAACAAACCGACTTTGCATAAGCATATATATTTAACATTTTTGAGTCCTTTTCGGTCCTAATTTCCCTTCCAAGGCTCACTGTTTGACAACTCCCACCGTGCAGAGCACTTTATTTACACAGAGATCGCCTTTGAAACAGATCAAACACATCCACACTTCTGAGACTTTGGACTCCTGTTGTTCTCCCCCCCAGGAAGTGCCCTCTATCCCCTGCTTTGGATACTCCAAGCTCTGACAAAAATCAGGTGTTCCTCTTGGTTTCCTTTCCCATGTAGGAGCTACTCACTACTTAAAGCTAGGCAAGGACAACTCCATTTTAAGAAAAGCCAGTCTCCACACACTCACACACGCTCCCTCACAGGCTGCCTACTCACTACCCATTTTGGGATCCATGAGTCCAGTGCCCTCCTATCCAACTATCAAAGACCACTTCTCTTTTCCTGGAAACGAGTGGGCCTCAGATTCAGCTGGAGACAGGATTTGCTGGACAGGACTGAGCTGAGGCATCCACTGGGGTTGAGGGCACTGCAGGATGATTCAGAATAGCCTGTGAACTAGCTTGTATGCAGACTTTCCAAATTGCAAAGGAGACCCCTGTTGTTTGCTGGGCTCCACCTTGTCTGGCAAGAGCCAGCCTTCGACCTCAGGAAATACTCTAGCGCCAGGGAGCTGTGTTGGCAGGTCTCCACCAACTGTTTACACTTGTTCCTTGTGTGAATGCAGGAGCCTGGTGGTGGATCTAATTCTGAGCATGTCTGATGCTCTTCTCAAGACACTCGGGCCAGAATTTCAGGGTTAACGGGAGTGGGCTGCAGGAAAAGAGAAAGAGTCCAAAGTCCCCAGCCTCTCCTTTAGGCCAGGCCTTCTTTCATATCTTCACAGGAGGGGTGCTTTGCTCTCTGGCACATGCCCACCCACCCTTTTAATTAATGGGGCTACGTAAGCGTTCCTGTTGTACAGTTGTTGCTCACCTCTTCTTTCTCACCGTACGGTATAACTTGTACGTCACAAATTTCTACACCCTTCCTCTTGGCCTTCCCTTCACTCCCAGGCTTGGAAAACACCGAGATGAGATCCAAAAGAGGAGGTGTTTCCTGGCCACTGCAGCTGATTGGAGCTGAATTGATTGGCAGCACATGCCAGGTGCTTTCCAGAGCTTTGGTTCACTTTTGAATGATCTTGGTAATGAGCGGGGGGCTTTTAGCCTTCTGATACCACTTCTGCTTCCTCAAGCTCCTGAAACAGAACAATTGATGTGATTGGAAGACAGCAGCTAACGGTGTCCGAATCCCACAAGATCTACACTCATCTACTGTAATATTAATGTGCAGCTAAGAGTGCCTGGACACTCATCTACCATAATATTAATGTGATTTGATTTTTTTCCAGAGTTCACCCACCTCATGGTGTCACTGTTGGGGTCATATTCAAGGAAATGACCAATCATGAATTCATCCCTAGGAGAGTGTTCCACAATCACACACAGGGATCGCCCTGATCGTCTCTCCCTTCCTCCACATCGGTGGTGTCACCCCCTAGCTGGAGGGCAAATGGCAGAATGTATCTTATATGATACCTGAACATTGCAGATCTAGGAAACACAGGTAGAGAGAGCATATTCATCAGGCGGCCAGTTCTTTTGGTTTGGAGTTCACATTGTTCTGAGACTTCCCTCCTCTTCCCTCCATCTGCCTGCTAGTGTGACTCTGGGCAAGCATCACTAGAGAGACTGTTTTCTAAAAGCAGTTCCTTAGCTCTGCATAACTCTGCAAAGGTCTGGGCACAGACATCTGAGACCTCCTTCTCAATGCTTCTGAGTCTTTCCTCTTTTCCCATCATGTGAGCAAAACCATTTCTCCATCTTCCCCGGAAATGACTCCCAGAAGCCACAGACCAGCTCATCAGACAAGCCCAGGCATAGCTGAACCCTGGTTTAACCTCAAGCTGGGACATCATTAGGACAACAAATGCTTTGTTCAGCTCTCTGAAGTTTACGAAATCTGTTCACATTGCTTTGCTTCACCCTTAAAAGAGCCCCTTGGAGTACTTGCTATCTTTTGTCTTTATTTTATGGGGACTAAAGTTGAAGCCGGACAGGCTAGGAGATAGGGTTATGGTTACTTACTTAGAACTAGGGCTTTTCTCTCCTGGCATATGAAATGTTGGGCTCTCTCCTTATAAGACCACAACACCCAAGACTGTTGATGGAACCTTGAATAACACAATTGCATGCCTGGAGTTAGAGGTAGCTGCCACTACCATGTGGTGATAAAGTTGGACTGTCCAGGTAAAGAATCAGTCTTCCCAAGAGCCGCCATATGAACCTTTTCTGTTCCTCATTTCTCTTGTCCTGTCTGGTATTTAACTAGGACTTTTTTGCTTGGTGATTTTTGGGCATCTCATACCATGCTTGCTTGCTCTACTCTAGGCTACTTAGCTGTAGGTATTATGTCTGCGCATCTTTTGTGTATATGTGTTGTGTGCAGACTGGTGTCCTGTTCTATCACTTTCTACCTTAATCCCTTGAAAAGGGTTCTCTAAGTAGAACCTGGAACTAGGCTGGCAGTCAACAAGCCCAGCAATTCTCCTGCCTCTGTCCCCTGCAACACAAGGGCTACAGTGCATGAGCAGCCATGCCTCTCTGCTTTTTACACGGGTGCTGGGGTTTGAACTCTGATCCCCATGCCTGTATAGCAAGTGCTTTTACTTCTTGAGCCATCGCTCCAGCCCTTTGTATCTTGAAGAGCCCCGAAGTGGAACGATGGATATAGTAGATGCTCAATAATTATTCATACAATGACAAGCTGTTTCTTGGATTTCCATGGGGGCAGCTCTGTGGTAGCCACTTCTCATGAGTATGACATGATCATGGGAAAGCCACATGAAAGAACTCAAATCTATTGTCCTGACTCAGTTTCCATGTCTTTTTGGTACTTCATTTTAGGCTCACTGATGCGGTTGCTCCAATTCACAAAGGTTTCTGATTCCAAACAAATTCGGGCTGGAGGTAGACTTACTATCTCAGGGCCACTGCTTGGACTTGAGAGCCAGTTATCTGTTCAGACTGTGGATTTTATGATCTAGCAACATGCTCTGATATTTCTTTCCCAAAGTGACATCATCCCTCTCCATTGCCCTAACTCACAGATCTGGGTCTCTTTATTGGGCTTCTTGTCCAAAGGCATAGTCTTCTTTTAGGACTAGGCACTGATCCTAATTCATCCTGGGACCTGACCCTATGTGACACTTGCTAGTCTTCTCCCTGGGTCACTGATCTAGATCTGTCAACCAGTCCATTGATGCTCGTAGACAAATAACCTCCCATCTGCCTGTCTGCTGGCCTCACTCTGGAAGAGCAGACGGGAAGCTTACATTTCTCTAAACAAGTTGCCACTTGATTGGATCAGTTGCTCCAGTCACCCCTGGGCTTGTTATGCCCTTTGGCCATTGTGTCTATCCCATGTGGCTTCATATTTGACTTTGCATCTGATAAAGACCCAGCTGTGCATACACAGGCTGGGTTTTGTTTTGTACTTTGCCTATTCTGCCTGGCTGAGAGATGTCCCCAGTTCTGTGTACATGTCCAAGTCAGAAGTCCAGACGGTTTTTATCTCATGTACTCTTTAAGATATTTGGTGTGGAAAGAAGTGTGACACTAACTGGATAAACAAAGAACTGATGATTGGGGTAAGCTTTTATTGACTCATTATTTCTAATTTTACCAATACCCCTTCCAACAGTCAAACACTGCCATTTCAAAAGCTCTAAAGACATGTTTAACACATTCTGTTCCCACTGCATTATTTGATTTTAGGCTACCATAGTTTTTACTTTGGCTGTTAGCAGAGCCCTTCACCTTTTTGGTTCAGCTCTTCCCAACCCAAATTTCAATAGTCAATCAAGTGATTGGATTACTGTCCTCCTTTAATTAGACATTGTCAGCAACCTCTTGTTGCCTAAAGCTTGTTTCTCCACTCTGACCTTGGGACTCATATTTAAAGGAGGACATACATCTTCAGGAGAAAAATTATGGGTTCCAACTCACTCTTCTTAAAAGTTGTGTGTGTGTGTGTGTGTTTGTGTGCACCACATGGGTCTTTAGAGACTAGAGAAGAATGATAGGTCTTCAGGTGTCCTCCATTATTGCTTTCTGTCTTATTCTCTTGAGGAAAAGTCTCTCATGGAACCTGGAGCTTGTCAATTTTTGCCAAAGCTGGTAACCAGCAAACCGGAGTCCCACCCCCACGGTACAGGGGTTGCAGGTGTCAGTGACAATGCCTGGCTTTTTGTGTGACTGCTGGGAGTCTGAACCATGGTCTTCAAGCTTGTCCAGTAAGGGCTCTCAGCTGCTGACCTCTCTCCCAATCCCTCCTTCCTATTTCCACCACAATAAATTAGGTAAGGAAAATGATGGTAGTTTAGCCATATCACAGAATCTGATCTAATTTATATGCTAAGTCAACTACTTGCAAAGCTGGCTCCTACACCTTCAATGTCTCTAAGTATGCTGAACTCAGAGAAGGATCACAGTGAATATGTGAAGTTGGCTTCATTGCAAATGGTGGCTTATTCATTTGTTTGTTTTGCTATATGATAAATGACCTCAGAGTGCATCAGAGGAATGCTGATCTATAGGACAAAGTTCTATCTGTAGCAAGTCTTCAAAGTCCCTAGTGACCTACCCACTGTCCAATGTTCAGCTTCATCTCTTCTGATAATTACCGTCTCCACTCAGAGACTACAGCAGTCTCTAGATAGAGGCACGGTTCTGATACCTGGGCTTGGGCAATCGTCCTTCTGCTTGCAGGCCTTTTCCCTCCACCTCCTACACTTTCATCTCTGTCTTACCTTAGATGACACTTACTTCAGAAAGCAATTTCATAAATTTCCATGGGAGTCAAGTGTTTCCTCCCTGAATGCCCCAGTTAATTACATCCTCTCCTTACCTGTAAGCTGCAAGCATCTGCCTCCCACACAAGATTTGAGCTCTTGGTGGACAGGGACTATGTCATCTTGTTGGTTCTCATATCCTTCATGTCTATGGGTATCCTGAGGTCAGGAAAGGATCCCAGGGAATGAGTGAAGTTTGCTGTTATGGTTCTTCTTTTACGGAGGTCTTACCTTGGCACCCTTGAATGTGAATGATATCTTGGAAATAGAGTATAGACAGATGTCAGTCATCATGCATTAGGGTGGCAAATCTAGTGGCTTGTATTCTTGCTAGATGAGGGGAGTTTGCAGACAGAGGAGATGCAAGAAAGAAGGACAGATGCCTTCAGAGAAAGCATGGCCTGAGGAGTCCTCAGTTTTGGACTTTTAGCCTCCCACGCAGTCAAAGAATAAATGTCTCTTGTTTTAAGCTGTCAAGCTTATGTTCACTGCAGCATCCTTGAGAGACCAATGCAGGGATAAGGCATGTTAGAAATATAGTAGGCGCTACCTTCTGGGTGCTGCATTTCACTTGGCTAGATCTCCTCCTTGATCTGAGAAAATGCATTTTGGCAACCGCAATTTGTGGACTGTTAGCAAAACTGTTTGAAAATTTTTAATCTTGGCTTTCTTGAAATAATACATTTCAGAAGTATCTTCTTTTCCTTTTTTTTTTTTTTTTTTAATAAAAGGCATGACAAGTGTTGGATGAAATAAATTAGTAGTCCTATCTAGAAAATCAATAGGGGATGCAAATGAATGTATAGAAGAATCATAACATGACAATAGAACAGAATGCCTAGTTCTTTAGGGAAGAAGAAAATATTGTGTTTGGCAAATATCATCCATAATCATTATTTCCTTAATAGGCTGATGGGTGGGATTCCTCGGAGAGATTCCTCCCAGTAGCCCTCAAAGCTTGGTATACCCAGATTTGTTTCTTTTATGAAAACTAATTTTTAACTCTTTGTATTAGCAGTAAGTTTTAAGTAAAAGTATATGAATACAACTGCCAGAGGACAAGTGAAAACATTTAAAGAAAAGCAGGTGATAGTTAATGGATTACTGTCTGGATACAGAGGGTTATCTTTGGTTTAAGATTCTGTGTGGATTTAGATCACAAGGTCAGCCAGAGCTTAAAACCACTAAATGAAGCCGGGCAGTGGTGGCACACACCCTTTAATCCCAGCACTTGGGAGGCAGAGGCAGGCAGATTTCTGAGTTCAAGGGCAGCCTGGTCTACAGAGTGAGTTCCAGGACAGCCAGGGCTACACAGAGAAACCCTGTCTTGAAAAACAAACAAACAAAAAACAACCCAAAAAAACCCAACCAAACAAACAACAAAAAAAAAACACTAAATGAAAAGGACCTAGAAATAGAGAACTCAGAAACTTAAATTGGACACTGTTTTAAGTGGTGTAAGGAAAGCTCACACTGTCTGACTCTGTTGTACCTGGGATAAGAAGCCCTTTGCTGCTCCCTCCACATGGTCATTAGTGACTTGGTAGCTGTGTGCCTTTTAGACATACTCATTTTGTTTTGTAGTAGACAGTTTGAACCTTCTTGCCCCAATCTAAACCTGTGATTTTTGCTGCAGTCTCCTGTCTTGCCTTTTCAGATCTCCTATGTGCTGTGCTCAAAGCCTTCTTCACTGCAATGGATACCAGGTTTTTCATTGTTCAAGCCTCAAACTTTGAATATGTCCATACCTCAGATCCAACCTCTCAGGCACTCTGTGCGCACCATATTCAAGGTGTACTGAGAACTGGACAGTTTTGCACCACCTCTGTTGTTAGTCCCCAACATACTTACATTGTTTTTCTCCTGGGTTCCAGCCTGACACATCTGCTGCGTCTGCATCTACTCCCTCTCTTCCTTCCTTCCAATTTATTTTCAACACCATCTTCCTCTTTGGCTGTAGTTTGTAAAGTTCACTAAGTCCACTAGGGATCCCAAGTTTACTCAGAGTAACAGACAGTAGCTTCTGGCCCTCACTGAACCCTCTGATCTGTGTTCCCTTTAATTACCTTTTCTAGCCATGCCGACTTCGCTGTTCCTTATCTGTGTTAGACATCTTTGTTTCACTATCGTCACACTAGCTGTCCTCACTTCTTTCCAGATCTCTTTTCCAGGAATTGATCATCAGTTTGAGTCTTTCCAATCCTTCTAATAGTTTATTCAGTTCAATTTTCTCAATGAAGTCAACCAAGACTGTCTATTTGTTTGACAATGGCAGGAAGAGAAACTGGACCCTTGTATTCTAGACAAGAGACCATTGAGCTATATCTCCATTCACAGAACTGTCATTTTATTTTATTATGGTGAAAAAAGTATATATTTAGAATTATCCAGCTGGACTCAGTTTAGATGATCCCAATTTTATTGGCAACATCTACAGCATCACAATCCGGAGCCAAGCAAACATACACCTTCTCTCTGTCAGGCCTTATCAGAGTGTTGACTTTGGTCTCATCAATATCATAGAGTTTCAAAATAGCCTGTCTGGTCAGGTGGTTGTTGGCCTTCACTTCCACCGTGAACACAAGGTGCTGTCTTCATGGCTGATTCAGTGGTCAGGGAGGCAGGGAAGGGGGTGTTTGATAACTGCATAGTGGTCAAGCGTGTTTCTCCTGGGCATGCTTCTTTCCGTGTTATTTGTGCTGCCTCTGGAGCTTCAAGTTTAGGGTCACTAGAAGGTGGGTGTCAGGGGATCTTCTTTTTTTCTTGTGGCTGTGGACATCTTTCAGCTCTGCCTTCTTTGCTTTCAAGGCCTTTACTTTGGCTTTGGGAGGGGCGGGAGCCTCCTTCTTCGCTTTCAGCTGTATCTTGGCAAAAGGAGTCTCCTCCCTGCCTTAATGCTTCTTCTAATCCTCGCTTTATTCCGCCTCACGCCTCCCAGGACCTGTCAGTCATCCGCTCACATACTGTAACCGTTTACTTGTTATTTGTACCATTTGTTGAAAAGTTTTCGTCTCAAGATTTCTCTCGAAAAGGTTTTTAAACAAAGGTTGATCCTTGTTATTGATGGTGATGATGACTTGAAAATAGTTGTTTAAGCCGGGCAGTGGTGGCGCACACCTTTAATCCTAGCACTTGGGAGGCAGAGGCAGGCGGATTTCTGAGTTCGAGGCCAGCCTGGTCTACAGAGTAAGTTCCAGGACAGCCAGGGCTACACAGAGAAACCCTGTCTCGAAAAACCAAAAAAAGAAAAAAAAGAAAAAAAGAAGAAGAAGAAGAAGAAAATAGTTGTTTAACTTGGATTTGTTTTGCAAAAGTAGAACTTTTTAGCATCTTTTAAATATTATCACTATTATTGTTGTTATTCTCATCATGGTGGCAAGATGGCTCAGTAGCATTTGTCGCCTTTGTTGTATGCAGCATCTAATTTTAGTCAGACAGTTATACATTGTATAGTTACTTCTAAACTGCCTTTAACTCGCTTGTATTATTTAAATGTAGCCTTCTAATAACTTCCTTTCCTCCTCAAACTTAAAAAAAAAAAAAAAAGAAACAGGACGCACAGAATAAATTGTCTGCTCTCTGACTTTTTTTTTTTTTTTTTGCAGAAGTGAAATCTCAAGCCAGACACCAGAGATATGAAGTTAAAAATAAACCACATTATGTTTATAGGCCTTAAGAAAATAAACCAACTTTCTGTGCAGTTTTAAGTGGTTTTGGTAATTGTTTCAAGATGCCGGATGTTTCAAAGAAGGCTGTAAAAACCTTGCTGGTACTTTCCTATCGAGATTTTACTTTAAAATGTATAAAATGTGGAGCCCCACAGAAAGACATTTGTACAATGACATCTTTAAGCTTAGTGTAATCCAAAGGGGAAGAATGTATGTAATACTGACTCATCTCTGCTTTGCTGAGTTAGGTCTGGGAATAATGTATCTTAGCAGCTCCATTCTCTCCTTATCTCTTTAGAGTGTCATAAACTCTACTCAAAAAAAAAAAAAAAAAAAAAATCCGGGAAGCATACAAAGGAAACCATGAGCACTTATTTTTCTCAGAGAAGGGCTTCTGTAGGTGGTAGGAGAGAGACTTTTATAATTAGATATCTCTATGTACTGTTTGAACTTTTACCTTAGGCATATATTACAGTGAAAAAGAGAAAATGAAGACCTAAACTCCTAAGTCCACCACAGTTAATGGGTGCATACGAGTCAGGACTCCTTAGTCGGGGAATGGGGGGAATTCTAAATTGTAAAGAGGCTGCTGTGGAGACAGGTTGCTCACTGGATCACACAGCAAGGAGGAGGTAGCTCACAGCACTGAAGGGGGAGCCAGGCTTCAAAAGTAGGTTTCATACGTGAGAAAGAGGATGCTCTTTCTCCAGTGTTCATCACCAGCTCTGCTTGTGTTTGCTCCTTTGTACATGGTGCTGTCAGCAGCCACTTCCTATGGGAACTCTGCTTTTGTAGTCTTAGCTGATGATCCCTAATGAAAACAAACAACAACAACAAAAACAAACAAACAAACCAAAACAAAACACAAAAAAAGAGAGAGATGTTTCTTAATTCTCCACTTCAACTTCCAACAATGGATCTAAATTGATTTTGCTTATGTCACATGTCAAACAACTTGCTGGACCTAGATCTTTTGTTCCATGTGTAGCCAGGATACTATCTCTTTTGTTCTCTCTCTTGCTCTCTTGTGTGTTCTCTAGCTTCTCTCTTTTGCTCTGTCTGGTCTGTTTGTCTGGTCTGTCTGTCTGTCTGTCTCTGTTTCTGTGTCTCTCTGTCCCCTCCCCCCCCATTCCTGTGAACACGTGCCTGCAGGGTCTTGGGTATTCGAGTTAAGCACTCTACCATTGAGCTCTACCCCTAGCTTATTCTAGCTTCTATGTTAATAGAGACATGTATGAAAGTCGATTCCTTTTACCTCTCTTCACTGAAGAAAAGAGACTCAGGAAGGGCATTATTAACTATAAATGTGTTAATTACTTCTTAGATTAAAGAAAGGGCCAGGTGCAAGAAGCTAATGTACGAGCAAGATGTCAGGACCGCACCATGCACAGACTGCTGATGCAACAAAGAACTCAAGGTCACAGTGTTAGAATTCTCAAATATAGATGTGACCTTTGTAAGTCACACTAGGGGTAGAGCTCAAAGATAGAGTGCTTATCTAGTACACCTAAGGCCCTGCATGCACATATGGATGGGGGATAGGGGAACAGAGAGACAGAGATAGACAAAATGAGACAGACACAGAGAGGAAAAACATAAATCATAAGTAATTTTAAAACTTTACAATGATCTATAGCAATAGTTGGATTTTTTCCTCTTTTTTTGCATTGGGAGAAAGACAGTTAACATTTTAGCTTCTATCACAACTACTCAACCCTGTCTTTTCAGTACAAAAGTCGCCATAGCTGATAATGTAAATGAATGTGGTTATGTTCCAGTACAGGTTTATAGTACTGGGATAGAATGTGCTGGACACAATGACCACAGTTTGTAGGCACCTGATTTATTATTATGTCTTTTTACACAGGAACCACAGTGAACACAGAGGTTCAGTTTACCTGTGTCAAATCTTTTGTAAAGATTATTAAAATCAGAGACGATTTTGAGATGAATTATTTTGGGCATGATGACAAATTACTGCGGGGTTGGCCACTAAGAAGATAACTCCAAGAAAAAGGGCACAGTTTAAACTGTTATTTCATGAAGATCAAAGTAATATTTTGTAAGAAAACTGTTGTTTAAAAGAAACATGACGGCATCTCCAAGGTGGCAGAACAATTGTATCCTGCTGCGCTGTTTAACTGTGGGATTGGTTTTGTTACCCGAATACACTTAGGAAAAGACTTTTCTAATGTATTAGTTAACCCCTAGGAGTTTTAGTGGGTTCTGTTTAAATCTGCCTATGAAAAAGTAGAAATATGCAATCACTTGTAATCTATTTGCAAAAAAAAAAATTTCTGGCGTTACAATGACAAAAATTTATTAGCTCAGCTTCAACAACAGTTTCAAATTGTATTATTATTGAGTAAACTTAATGAAGAGATCCATTTACTTGGTTTCGTTAAAACCTCTAAGCAGGCTCCTTCTCCACCATGGTGAACGCTGGATGCGAACATGAACAGACCTTCAAATGACTGTGACACAGAACAAACTGATATTCTTCATTTTCCTTTCTTGTCTTTAGGTTGTTTTTGTTAGTGTATGTCTTTATTATGGCATTTTCCTAGATAAATGTCATTGTGCTTTGCGATAATTCATCCCGTTACCCACTGCCCTCCATGTGTCCTCTTCCTGCTTTTTGTTCTTACCACCCCACTGTGCCCAGTGACTCTCCCTCTGCTGTCATGTCACATGCATTCTACTCACCTCCTTTCCTCCTTTAACATCACTTCCTTTCTTCCCATTAAACGGAGATAATATAATATATTAAACATAATAACAGAACATATCTAAACACATAGCTTGCAGAATTTTATTGCTCTAGAATTAAAAACATAAGGATCTTTTATTGCTGTTTAAACATTTCCTTGTGAGAGTTTTGACATTTTGAACTAGCACAAATATATAAGTAAATAAATAAACACAGATTGAAATGGGCTTGCTGGCTCTTTAAGAGTCATAGTGATTGCAGTTGAAAAGTTCTGGACCATCTGGTAGTGGGGAAAGCAATGCACACAGTAGGAAGGCAGTGAGCACAGTGGGAAGGCAGTTCACACAGTAGGAAGGCAGTATACCAGTGGGAAGGCAGCTCACACAGTAGGGAGGCAGTGTGCACAGTGGGGAGGCAGTGTGCACAGTGGGGAGGCAGTGTACACAGTGGGAAGGCAGTGCACACAGTGGGAAGGCAGTGTGTACAGTGGGGAGGCAGTGTGCAGAGTGGAAGGCAATGTGTATAAGGGGAAAGCAGTGTGCACAGTGGGAAGACATTGTGCACAGTAGGGAGGCAGTGCACACAGTGGGGAGGCAGTGCATGCAGTGTGGAGACCATGCATCCAGTGGGAAGGCAGTGTGTACAGTGAGGAGGGAATGCATGCAGTGGGCAAGCATTGCACACAATGGGAAGGCAGTGTACACAGTAGGGAGGCAGTGCATGCAGTGGGAAGGCAGTGCACACAGTGGGAAGGCAGTATGTACAGTGGGGAGGTAGTGTGCACAGTGGAACACTGCTAGACTGGGTATGAATTTTAGTTACTTCTACTTTACTGTCAGTCCTCAGTGTTGGAGATGCCATGTCAGATAAGTTGTAGAAAAAGTTCTCATTTTATTCTGTCCAAAGCCACTTGGGTGAAAGTGATGTGGCATGTGTCCTTTTTTTTTTTTTTTTTAATTTCTTTCTTTTTTTTTCCTTTCTAGCTGGCCCATTTCCCAAGATGCTTTTGGGGCAGGTTAGGCATTTTGTTTGTGTGGGCTCCTCTTCAATTCTAAAATTAGGCAGTAGTATCCCAGGTGCTAAATAGTATTTAAGAGGGATTTCTGTGTAATTTGTTGACCAAAAGAAAAATAAGCAATATAAATCACTTCTTAAAATACTTTATAGACATTAACCTTCATTCAGTGGCAGTGTCGGCAGGAGAATATGGAAAGGCCAGGTTCAGAAACCTCTCAAGCCACAGTTAAAACAACATTACAGTGAACCGGTCGTGATTTGAAGGGGATTTAGGTCTAATTAGAGTAGTTCTGGTCGGACCTAAAAGGATTTCCCCTCTCAGTGAAGCCGGGCCGTGAATGAGGCCAGAGTAAATCCGTGTACCCTGGGAACTTCAGAAGGCAGCTGGCACGTCTCATCCTGTGCTTTATTGGAGCACGGACAACTGACTCTATGGTGTCTAATCCTACACCCAGGGGGTGTGGAGAGCACACCCTCTCAGACTTCTGCTGCTCTTGGGTGGTCACTGACACAACTAGTAGTCTGAACAGGATCGCTGTACTTATGAGAAAACAGAGAGCCAGCAATATGTTGGGGACATGGGACAGATGTGGCTGACTCTAAAGTCTCTATGTCTTCCTTAGCTCCCTACACTTAACTTGTGGGATTTGGCCCTTGGCTAGTATGGCAGGGATATTTTTGTAGCTAGGCTCTGCAGACGCTAATTCCGCTTATTCCAAAGGACACCATTGTGTTGCTGCTTTCCTATGGCTTTGCTGAGACTCCCGAGAGACTCCCTTTATAATGTTCTCATTCTTCAGTGGATGAAATGAATGCCCAGAAAGATACAGCAACTTTCCCCAGCTCCTCGTGATAATTAGGGGTAGGCATCAATCTGCTTTTTCTGATCTCTTTACCTCCTCGCATAGTGGGAAAATGGTCCCAGAGTACAAATGTGTGTGGTTCAGTTAGACTTCTCAAATGTCCACAATTTAGCACAGGAGTTATAATTTTTCTCTTTAAAAAACTGGCCGAAACACTGAACATGATTGAAACTTTGTGCCTATTTGGGGCAGTAGTTTACAGTGTCCTGATCCAGTGTTAGCTCATGTTGGCTTTGATGTAGAAGACAAGACATGTGATTCCCAAAAGTTTGGGTACTTTTCTGATGTTTTTGAAACAGTGTAGAGTCTGGCCATTTTAGGAAAATGTTTCTGGCCACAAGATAGTAAGCAACCATACCTGCTACCTCTTCGTGAAACTAATTTCCATGAAGCTCTGGCCAGTTTCCTTCTCTAGCTTGCATGTAGACCTGTAGGTTTGTAGTGTGTACCAGAGCCCACCTCACCATTTTCTTATCATGAATTAGTAGATTTATGAAATACCAGCTAGAGGGAGAAAAATATCTTTGTTGTCTTTGTTCATCTATCAAACAGTAAAAATATACTGAGTAGCTCCTGTGAGCTAACCTCTGTGCTCCATCTTGGTCCTTGAGGGATTCATGGTCTACAGGAAAAGAACGATTGGTGAGATGCATGGCACTTTAGGGGACACATTATATTAGTTGCTTGTCTTGTTCTTGTGGCCAAATGTCTGACAAAAAGCAGCTTAAGGAAGGCTTTATTTTGGCTGATAGTTCTTGGGAATACAGGGGAAGGTATAGCAGAAAAGAAGGGAATAGGAAGCAGAGAGCAATGAATGTTAACGCTCAGTTTGCTTTTTCTTTCTTTTTATTCAGCTGGGGACTCCAAATCATAGAATAGTATTAGTCACATTTAAAGTGGGCTCTCTCACCTCAATTTGCCCCATTTAGCTAATCCCTCAGAGACATGCACAGAAATATGTTTCTTTGGTGATTCTGAATTCCCATCAAATTGACAGTCAAGATTAACCCTCTTATAAATCATGACTGTTATCATAAGAAGTATGTGGGTGATGGGCTACAGCTCAGCCTGCTGCAATCAGGACAAACAGATGAGATACCCATCCCCCAGTTCCCTGACTGCTGGGTCCCGGGAAGCCCAGCAGCCTTGAGTTTTGCCCTGCCCTTTCCAGGCTTCATGTTTTAGTCCATATCTCTACCTGCAATGGGGATGTGCACTCCACTTCCCAGGCCACAGCTCTGCCTGTCTCCTGGGAAGCCACCACCCAGGACAACCAGGGATTGCCAGCTCTAACTAACTACAGTCCCAGAGACCTGATACTAACTGGGGCTACCAGGTCAGCTAACACTACAAACAATCAGATGGCTAAAGGCCAGCACAAGAACATAATCAACAAAAGCCAGTGCAATATGGCACCATCAGAACCCAGCACCATCAGAACTCTCCACTACAATAAACACTGGATATCCTAACACACCTGAAGAGCAAGACAATGACTTTAAGGCTCATCTTATGAAGATGATACAGGCCTTTAAAAAAGAAATAAATAAATCCCTTAAAGAAATATAGAAAAATACAATCAAATAGGGAAAGGCCTTTAAAGATAAAACAAATAAATATAAATAAATCAGGAAAATACAGTCAAATGGGTGAGGGAAATGAATAAAACTGTTCAAAACCTGAAAATGGAAATAGAAGCAATAAAGAAAACACAAATGGAGGACATCCTGGAGATGGAAAACCTAAAAAAGGGAACAGGAACTACAGATTCAAGAATCACTAACAGAGTACAAGAGCTAGAAGAGAGAATCTCAAGCCTAGAAAATATAATAGAAGAAATTGATGCATTGGTCAAAGTAAAGGTCAAATATAAAAAGTGTCTAACACAAAACAGTGAGGAAATTTGGGACACCATGAAAAGACCAAACCTAAGAATATTAGGAACAGAAGAAGGAGAAGATTCCTAGGTCAAAGGCCCATAAAATATCTTTAACAAAATCATAAAAGAAAACTTACCGTAACCTAAAGAAAGAGAAGCCTACAGAACACCAGATAGTTTGGACCAGGAAAGAAAATCTTTCTGTCACATAGTAATCAAAACACTAAATGCACAGAGCAAAGAAAGAATGTTAAAAGCTGAAAGGGGAAAAGGCCAAGTAACATATAAAGGCAGAGCTATCAGAATTACACCTGACTTCTCAACAGAGACTCTAAAATTCAGAAGGCCTTGATAGATGTCTTGCAGACTCTGAGGCCATAGATGTCAGCCCAGACAACTATACGCAGAAAGATTTTCAATCACCATAGATGGAGATATTCCATGACAAAATCAAATTTAAATAATATCTTTCTACTAATCCAGCCCTATACAGAATTTGAAAGAAGGAAAACTCCAACACAAGAAGGGTAACTACACCCAGGAAAACACAAGAAATTAATCATCCCACATTAAAAGCAAAAGAAGACACACACACACACACACACACACACACACACAAACACATAACACCACCAACATCAAAATAACAGGAACACTGGTCGTTAATATCTCTCAACACCAATGGACTCAATTCCCCAATAAAAAGACACAGGCTAACAGAGTGGATGTGTAAATAAGATCCATCATTCTGCTGCATATAAGAATCACACTTCAGCAACAAAGATAGTGCCTCAAAGTAAAGATCTGGAAAAAGGTTTTTGAAGAAAATGGATCCAAGAAAAAACCTGGAGTAGCTATTCTAATATCTAATAAAATATTTTCAACCAAAAGTAACCAAAAGAGATGGGGAAGGAAAAAAATCCACCAAGAAGACACCTCAATTCTGAACATCTATGCCCCAAATGCAAAGGCACACACATTCTTTAAAAGAAATATTACTAAATCTTAAATCACATGTTGAATCATACACACTAATAGTGGGGAATTTCAACACCCTACTCTCACCGATGGACAGGTCATCAAAACAGAAACTAAATGGATAAATAATGAAACTAACAGAGGTTATAACTCAAATGGACCTAACAACTATCTACAGAACCTTTCACTCAAACACAAAAGAATACACCTTCTTCTCAGCACCTCATGGAACCTCTTCAAAGTAGACCATATACTCAGTCACAAAGCAAACCCCAACAGATACAAGAAGATTGAAATAACCCCTTGTATCTTACCAGATCACTATGGATCAAAGTTGGACTTCAGCAACAACAGAAAGCCTGCAATCTCATGGAACCTGAACAACTCTATACTCAATGACCACTGACTGACTTAGGGAAGAAAGAAAGAAATTAAAGACTTTCTAGAATTCAATGAAAATAAAGGCACAACATATGCAAAATTATGGGACACAATGAGAACAGTGCTAAGAGGAAGTTCATAGCACTAGGCGCCTCCATAACGAAATTGGATAGATATCATATTAGCAACTTAACAGCACACCTGAAAACTCTAGAACAAAAAGTAGCAAACATACCTAAGAGGAGTAGACAGCAGGAAATAATCAAACTCAGGGCTAACATCAACAAATTAGAAACAAAGAGAACAATAGAAAGAATTCACAAAAACAGGAGCAGTTTCTTTCAGAAAATCAACAAGATTTACAAATCCTTAGCCAAAATAACTAAAAGGCAAAAAGACAGTATGCAAACTTAAAAAATCAGAAAAGGGAGCCATAACAACAGACACTAAGGAAGTTAAAAAAATGAGGTTTTACTTCAAAAGCCTATACTCCACAAAATTAGAAAACCTAAATGAAATAGATAATTTTCTAGACAGATACCACTTACCCAAGTTAAATCAAGATCAGGTAAACTATCCAAACAGTCCTAAGGAAATAGAAACAGTCATTAAACTCCCCTAAACAAAAAAGCTCATGGCCAGATGGCGTTAGTGCAGAATTCTAGCAGACCTTCAAAAAGAGCTAACACCAACACTCCTCAAACTATTCCACAAAACAGAAACAGAAGGAACACTGCCAAACTCATTTTACGAAGCCACAGTCACCCTGATACCTAAACCACACAGACTCAACAAAGAAAGAGAATGTCAGACCAATTTCTTTTATGAACATTGATGCAAAATTTCTCAATAAAATACTCACAAACCTCATCCAAGAATACATCAAAAACATCATTCACCATGATCAAGTAGGCTTCATCCATCAAGGCAGGGATCATTCAACATTCGAAAATCCATCAATTGTATTCCACCATATAAACAAATTGAAAAAAAAAATCACACGATCATCTCATTAGATGCTGAAAAGGCATTTGACAAAATCCAACACCCCTTCACGTTAAAGTTTTGGAAAGATCAGAGATACAAAGCACATATCTAAACATAATTAAAGCAATATCCAACATGCCAATATCCAACATCAAATTAATTGGAGAGAAACTTGAAGTAATCCCATTAAAATCAGGGATAAGCAAGGACGTGCCAGAGACCTGGGATGCAAAAGACTCCCGGGAATATATGGGGGTGACTTTAGCTGAGAGTCATAGCAATAGGGATATGGAACCCGAAGTGGCCACCTCCTATAGCTAAGCAGGACCCTCAGTGGAAGGACAAGGACACCAGCCCTCCCATAAAACTTTCGACTCCCAATTTTTTCTGTCTACAAGAAATGCACAAAGATGGAGCAGAGCCTGGAGGAATGGCTAACCAATAAGTGTCTTTAGACACATCCCCTGGACAAGCACCAATCCCTGACAATATTAACGATACTCTGTTATGCATGCAGACAGGAGCCTAGCACAGCTGTCCTCTGAGAGGCTCCATTGTGGGAAGCCGCCCGAGTCGCACCCACATTCGCCATTACAAGATGGCGCCTACATCCGGCCGAGGACAAGTTGTAAACAGGCTAGTGCGCATGTACCTGGTAATTTTCCACCTCAGAGTCTCAGCCTCTCTCGTGGCGTCATCTGGCCTAATGTGCGGGAGCCAATGGGGAAGCTCCACGTCCCAGGCAAGCGCTGTGACCTATATAAGGGACGGGTGTTCTGTTGTTCGGGGTCTCCACTCGTGGCAAGCTTATGCTCTCCCTCTCAAGATGCATTAAAGCTTTATTGCAGAAGGATCCTATGTGTGCCGTGTTGTTCTTGCTGGCGAGATGGTAGCGCGGGACACTCCATGAAGCAGCAGACTGGAATAGATAGCTAGCCCCTCTTAGAGGAGAAGGGGATAGGGGGAGGAACTGTGCAAGGGGTCCACCAGGAAGAAGGTAGCATTTGGGATGTAAAGTGAATAAACACATAAAATAATGGAAAAGAAAAATGAGGATAATATCTTTTTAAACTTCTTTAATTTATTAAACTTCTTTAATTAATTACAGGGTTTAAAGTGTCAGCTATTTTTATTGCATAGGTTGATGGTATTTTTAAGACCTGTGCCATCATCAAGATAACTCAATTTTAGATCATTAACATTATCTGAAAAATATTTTGTTTTTTTCTTTACTATCTGTATTCTGGTGCCCATCATGCCATCATGAATCTCTGCACATAGGTTTCTTTTTCTTTGATGTTTAACACAAGTAGAATCATAGCATATGATGCTTACTACACTGGATTTATTCCATTTACCATACTGTTTTAGAGTTTCATTTACATTGTAGTACCCATTAGCAGTTCCTTATTTTTGTAAATTCTAGAGAGTACAACATTCCACTAAATGGTAACCATTTTTCGTATATCTGTTTAGACATTCAGACATTGGGAATATGTGGGACTGGCATGCAAAATGTGAAATTCCAAAATAATCAATAAAAATATTTTCTTATTTAAAAAAAAATCTAAAGGAAGTATGTGGGTTCTAGGAAGCTTTTGTCTGCCTAGGAGAGCATGGGATACAGTGGAGAAACTGATATATGATCTAAGTATTAAAGAACGAATAGAAATCCCATAGGTAGCAGAAGACTATTCTAAGGATAAGTGATTCCAAGACAGAGAGACAAGTAGATCGCCATTGGGTAATAAGTTGTTTTTTAAAGGCTTAAATTTATTGTGTCTATTTGTGTGTGTCAGATTTGCAAGGCAAACACCTTCACCTGCTTTTGCTGACCCCAGGTCCCAAATTCTTGATATAAATGTGAATGACTGTATTTCAATGTTTGTTTTCCGAAGCTGGATTCAAAGCTTTAAACATCTATTTAAGATACTTTTTTCAGTCAGGGACTCTCTATATAACCTTGGTTTTCTGAGAACTCAATAAGTAGACCAGGCTGACCTTAACCTCATAGAGATCTACCTGACCCTACTGCTTGAGCCCTGGGATTAAGGGCATGTGCCACCATGATGCCTGGCTTATTTAAGAATTATTTTTAATGCTGAATTCTAACTATGGCTTAGTTTTCACCAGATATCACTTATTTGTTGTCCAGAATGTGTTCTTAACTGTTTAATGTTCGCAGGCATTCTGGGATAGAGCTACCAAGAGATGGAGCCCGGGGAGCTGAGCTGCTTTGCCAAGGCAACAGAGCTAGCAAGAGCCCAAGCAAGCTTTTAGCTCTTTAAAGCACACTTACTAAATCATTTTTAAAAAAACTAAAATAATAGTCTCTGGTAGAACTTACCAAACAAATATTCAAGGTTCATTAAAGTAACTTTCACGTAAGAGAATTTGAAAGCATCTCATTCACTGATCTAGCCTAAGGCCTTGAAGTATATAGATCAGAAAAAGTCTGCTAGAAAAAATAGGTGACAAGCCTCTGACACATGCCAGTTAGGGCAACCGCTGATGCTTAACCTTCAGCTTCTTTAAACACTGCTCTGCCCCTTCCACACTGCATGCCAATTATGCATCAGAGATACTAAAACTAATTAGAAATAGTGATCACTTATAAACCTCATAAATTACTCGAGTTCACTGAGCTCAGGAAGAAAAGAGCTGGATGTTCCATGATGTTTACTTTGACTTATAGAAAACTAGATATGGGGATGGCCGTCTTATCGTAGTCCTGCCATTCTTCTCTCAGAGACCTTGTAAAGAACTGCCTTAAGCATATTTACTGACTCAGCATTCTCTCTCTGTAGGTATAGTTCTCCACACATTGACCTCTACAACGTACCTCAGTAAGTTTGTCCTTGTAGCACCTGAGTGCAGCCCAGATAGGTGATGGAAGGTCAGAGTTTGTTCCGTTTATTTACAGGTGAGGAACTGGGCTCAAGGAAATGAAAGGAGAGGTTCAGTTTCTGAGCTCTGTGCAGAGATGGGATGAGAGCCCCCTGAAGTGCTAATCATCAGTGTCTCCCAGATGCCTATAATACAGACTTATTCGGAGACACCGTGCGTTCTCAAGGCACTACTGGGCAGGTCGGCTTCAGGTTCACCGGAGAAGCAGTCAGCAGCTCTGTTAGAAAGGTCATGAGCTGAATTTATAAATGTGGGACAGGTATGGATGTGGTCTTAAGAAGACAGGGAAGCATGAACGATGAGAACGATGATGTAGCACGTGAGCTTCTATTTCATTACCAGGTCCTGACAGACGGCTCATTCTTCACTAGATTCGAAGGATCCTGGAAAGTCAGAAAGGACCCAGGTAACTTGAGTTCCCTAGCTCAGATCTGAAAGTTTCCCATGATGCTCCTGGATTCCTTCAATACTTCGCAAGCCAGGACTCCTTTGCTTTGGCGTTTCTAGTGATCTATCTGCCCCAAAACTAGAAGCTTCTGATTTTCATCCTGTTTTCTGCGACCTTGCACTTCCAGGCCTATATTAACACATTTGGATTCTGTTTCCTGCCTTCACCATCGTATTTGTCTGCTGTCCCCTCAGTTGGCTCTATTCAGTTAACTATTCAGGTTCTTCTGCGGTGCTGCAGCCCAGCTTCCAGCCCTGTGTCCCCCCCAAATGCCCCAAGCACCAGGTTTCATTTTTCTGAGACCTTGACAAGCAGAAGGGAGTCTACTGTAAATTTTCACACGGTCTTCTGATTCTTCCAAGCTATTAACACAGTGTGTGTTTGTGTGTGTGTATGGGGGGGGGTAATAAATGACCTCATTATGCAGGAATAAATGAAGAGAGGAACATAATGGCAGGAGAAAGGTAAGCATGTAGAACCATTTCAGCAATCGGCCAAGGGTGACTCTCAAAAGCAGAATCATACTCTTCCTCCTCCACCACCTCCACCTCTTCCTGCTCCTCCTCCACCCCCTCCTCCTTCTCCTTCTTCCTTCCTTTTCTTGTCTTTCTTTCCTTTCTAAAACAGTGCTAGAGTCTGAATCCAAGGCTTTGAAGACGCTAAGCAAATGCTGTGCTTAAAAATCCCAGCTTAAAAATTCTTTGGAGATAGGGTCTCACAGAATTGCTAAGGCTGACCTTGATACTGCAACTCTCCTACCCGAGCCTTGGAGAGGAGTCACTGTACCCACCCCATGCCTGGCTGACAGTTCTGGTTTGGGAAGAAGGAGCCTGATGCAGAAGAGAAATGAATGGCACTTACGATCGGCTTTATTTCCTTAGGGCTTTTATCTGTGTGCATTTTCATGTCTGCCATGGACTAAGAAGCAAGGGCACAAATATATTAAGTTGTAGGAGAAGGGGGTGGGGGAGGAACTCGGTGAGGGAAGGACCAGGAGGGGTGCAGCATTCGAGATGTAAACAATTAATTAATTTTTAAAAATGATGTGGCTAGCCATTAACAGACCCAAGATCTGGATGGAGACCACCTGATTGGTGTTGTTTCTCTCCACCAGAGTAGAAAGCCCCATACTTTGTGGCTTCTGATGAAGCACCATGAATGGTGTTGCCTCGATTATAGGAAAACATTGTCCCCAGATGAACTCTGAACTCACCCAGCTCAACATCTTTCTAAGTAAAAGACAAAAGTGTCAGGTTGCTTCTAAACAGTTCAAGGACATCCCCGAGCAAAGCTTAAGCATACGTATATGACCACAAAAATATCCATTCTTGAGCAGTGGAAAGGTCACAATGTCTGATGTTCAACCAAGAAGCAGGGATGTATTACCTAGGGTATGGATGAATAGCATATGGGACACGTGCAAGCAAAGAACAATGAGCCTAAAGTTACAAATATCTAAAATAAAGCTCAGAGAGAAAAGAGTTGGAAGACAGACAAATACATGATAAGCAAACTATGAGAATACACACATACATACATAATATACATATATTTTATACATATATGTATATACATATATAATTGAAGTACCTCAAAGAAAAGAAGTGTCCAGGTATGCCTTGTATTTCAATATGTTGAGACCATGAAAAACAAGAGAAAAATACTTAAAAGAATAATTGCTGGAGAATTTTCAAGTTTAAAGAAGTTTAATAAATCCAAAGTTCCAAGAATATCCATGTAGATGAAGGAAAGTAAGCCAGGACATAAATCAATACGAATTACTTAAAATCTCTAGCAAAGAGAGCATCTTAACAGCCAAAGGAAAAAGAAACAGTGTACAGAGAAGATAGAAGAAAGAGTAGCAGTGAGCCGACCAGAAGCAGTGCAAGGACAAAGGACACCATCTCAAAAGTCACAGCAGAAGTGTTAACTTAGAAAAAGGGGTAGAGAAAGTATCTTCCAAAAACAAAATTTCTAAGCTTTAAATTAAAAATATATAAACGTATATGTGTCTATATGCTCATGAGTGCAGTTGCCAACAGAAGCCAGAGGGGGAGTCAGAAGCCTTAGAGCTGGAATTATAGGCAGCCATGAGCCATGTGTGCTGGAAACCCATCTGGGGTTCTCTACAAGACCAGTACATGCCCTTAACCTCTTAGTCATCTCTCCAGGCCCAGATTTCTCTGTTTGATGAAAATACCTTCCTAAAGCATAATAGACACACGAGGCTGAAAGACGTGTGCCATTATGCATGACAATAGAAGCCCTTCAAGCGGTAAACGGTCCTCATATGAACATGGGCCTGTCAGCAGGTCCCACATATTTGATTCAACCCATTGTGGATGAAGAGTATTCTGAAACAAATTGCATCTGCCCTGAGCACATACACACCTTTTTTCCCCATACAATACTACATAATAATCCATCACAACAATTATTTGCACAACATTTGATGTGGTGTTTTATGTTATAAGCAATCTGAAGTGTATGGGAAGGCTGCGCAGTGGCGATGCACGCCTTTAATCCCAGCATTTGGGAGGCAGAGGGTCCTAAGAACAATATCACTCTTCCTTGGGCGCTAGCTTGGCTTTGAGCATGCTTCAACATTAACTTACTGCTTTTAGGTCCAAGTTAAAATTCATTAATCTAGTTTACAGGGCCCTTCATGATCTACCATCAATGGACACATGAGAAAAACATAGTGCTTGTTATCTTGTGTTTGAATAATCAACACGAATACAAAACCATCCAAGCAGAAGAAATTAGAGACTGCTCACTCTTATCCTCTCATCTTACCAAGTGTACCTTCTCTTACTCAACTGCCAAGGACCAGCCTTGGAGTAGAGAGGAGTTCTGAGAAAAGGGGTGTGTCAGAGAGGGTCGGAAAGAAGGAAGTGAAATCCTGGACCCAAGGTGATGACCTGTGTTCTGCTTGATCCAGATTTTCCAGTGTGCTCTCTGTTTCTGTTCTGCTTCCTCTATGGAAATTTCTCTGTCCATATTCTGCTTGCTTGGTGTGTGTGTGTGTGTGTGTGTGTGTGTGTGTGTCTGTTTGAGTTCTCCAAGCAGTTCTCTCTTTCTATCCTAAAAAATCCTCTGAATCATTCACCTCTTGCAGAACAGAGGTTCAGTTCTGTCTTTTATTTTACATATCAATCCAGTCATTTACTCCAGGGTTTCCTTTTGATTATCTTATGAATCAGCATCCTGTGACCCCCAGCCCTTTGAATTCTTAGGAAACTGCATGCATACATTTTTCTTAACTTTGCAAAGAATTCAGAGATCCTTTGTTAAGCACAGATGCCTTTGTTAAGCACATATGATAAGCTAGTTGGGTGGGGCCCTGCCTTGAAATTACCAGTTCCACCACACTTGAGCCTGGACTTGCTTTGTCCCAGGCTGACCTTGAACTCACCAATCTGCCTGCATTTGTATCTGCTTGTCTTTGCAGCTTTCTGATAAGCTGGTTCACAGTGTAGCTTCCTCTGTTCCTTTAGATTGGCAAAGCCCCTCATATAATTCATATTGCATCCTTACTTTTTGCATAGTTGAGAAATTATTCCTTTTCAAACTCATGTATGTAGAACTCCTTCCCATAGCCTTAAGGGATATCCTGAAGGTACCGGTTGATGTGTTTATAAAAATATAAAGAGATATATTTTATGGGGGTATAGGGAGGTAGGGAGGTGTGGGGGAAGGGTGTGTCTCAGCAGGCCCAAGCCCAGGCATCCCTTCCCCCTGAAGGACCAGCCACATGCAAATGTATAGTATAGAAATAGAGTTTATTTAAGGCCTGGGGAAGGGAGTTAAGAGGGTAGTTGAGGCAGAGAAAGAGAGAGAGAGGGAGAGAGAAGTAAAAGAGTAAAGAAATGGAGAGGCTGGCCATGACCACGTTGGGGGGGGGAGAGGGAATGAGGAGAGGTAAGAGAAGTAAGAGAGAGAGGTAAGAGATAAGAGGGAGAGGAGGGGCAAGCAGCCCCTTTTATAGTGGGCCAGGCCCACCTGGCTGTTGCCAGGCAACTGTGGGGAGGAGCATACCTGGCTGTTGCCAAGTAACTGTGGTGTGGAGTTAGACAGAATGCTAACTCATAGTTTACCGTTTTGTGAGACCTAGCCACACCTCAGACATCCCTCAGAAGGAAAGAGTCCTCCACTGCTAGTGGGCCCATAAAATATGCACGTTGTTACACAAACAAGACTTATACCCACAGTAGCCATTGAGACTCACAGGGGCTTACACTGGGGCCCTGTCCTAGGGGCAGGAACCATGTCATTCTGTCCCGACCAGGGCCACACCAGGCTCTTCACACTCAACCTTTCCAGTTCCTTAAAATCATGTGCTTTCTTGTGTTTGACTACACAGGTGCCATGTTGCTTTCTGAACCACTCTTCCTTTCCTTACCCTTTCAACACAAACACCCACCTGAACACATGTACACACATAGCTCTAAGCCTTCAAGATTCCGCTTAAAAATGTTCCTGCTCTAAGAAGCTTTTCCCACCTCTTAAGAGTTGGCATTCTATTTGTAGATTTTTCCATTATTTATGTCCTTACAATTGATAACAATTATCATCTTGTGTTATATTCAATACTTCATCTTCCTCATTCCACTGAAGCATAGTGGTTCAATAAATCGTTTTAAAATAAATGAATACGTCACCAAAAACTTCTGAGATTGGAAATAGGAGGGTATCTTAGTTTGACAAAGATAAAAAGGAGCAGCTGAGCCCCCACAGAGTTAGAGTTCCCAGGTAGAGGTAACGGTTATGTGAGGTGATGTCCCTTCACTGACTCAGCCCTTCAGGAAACTCAAAAAAAGAGGTTGTCATATTTAGATACCTTATGTAAAAAAGGTCACCTGCCTTAAAGGAAGCTAATAATGTGTCATCTTGCTGGTCTGGAGTTCATCTGAAGAAGCTGGAGTTTATATTCCCCCATTCCTCTAAGGTCTCAGAGTGGAATAGCATCTCTGAATTAGAGAAGACACTGAACCAACTCCAGTAGTTTCATAATAGCAATCAATACAACATCAGGTCATGAAAGTAGATCCAGGAAGGCATTTCTATATGTGATGGTTAATTTTAGTGGTCCACTTGATTGAATGAACAGATGCTTAGATTAGTTAAGCACACATTGGGGGGCTTGTGAGAATGGTTCTATCCCTTGGATGGGTGGGGCTGGCAGAATCTAAAGGGCTGGGAACCTGTTAGATTGTGTAGTCTGGTTGTCCATTGTCTCTCTGATTACCTCCTGCCCCACCCCCATTCCCTGAGCTGGTCTCCTCATTCCTCTTAAGGTGAGTATGGTGGTTTGAATGAGAATGGGCCCCACAGGTTCACATATTTGAATACTTGGTCCCCAGTTGTTGGAACTGTTTGGGAAGGATTGGGGGATTAGGACATGTGATCTTGTTGGAGAGGATGTGTCACTGGGGGTGGGCTTTGAGGTTTCTTGCCATTTCCTCTGTGTTCTCTGCCTCCTGCTTTTAGATTAGAGATGTGAATTTTTAGCTGTTCCTGCTGGCATGCCTTTGCTCCGCCATCATGGACTCCAATCCTATGGAACCATAAGCCTAATTAAATAGTCTCTTTTATGAATTGCCTTGATGATGGTAAAGAGGTCAGCTCAGGAACTTTGGAAAATTCCACCAGGTTCCCGAGCATGTGGGCATCCCTCTCTTCCTGGAAGAAACAAGTTGGATAGTGCATAGGCTGGAAGGGAGGGGCTGATTAAGCCCCTACTACTTCATTCCCTAAAGACCAATAAGTTTAAAAGTCATACTGTTCTACCAATCACATTGTGCCAAATGGCTGCTGCTCTAAAAACTATAAAAGCTTACTGAACGGGCTGCACATGGTCGTTCTCTCCCTCCTTGGTGTGCAGGGTGACCCCAGCATGCTGAAACAATAAATTCCTCTTGCTTTTTGCATCGATTCCCAACTGATGGTGTTCACTTGGGGGTTCTCTGGTAAGATAAGGCTCCTCAGAGTCTTACAATGGCATTTTATCTCAGCAGAAAAGTAACTAATACAGTGAACGTCTCTGTTTTGCCATGCCCTCTGCACCACAATAGACTAATAATCTGAAAACTGTGAAAGAAGTCTTTTCCTCACTTAAAGTATTTCTCTCTAGTATTCATCATAGCACAAAACAAAACAAAAACAAAAACAAAAACACCCCAACATTTCAATGAAAAGAACATCCAGAAAATGTAAGGAGGAATTTTGGAAAGGTGGGGGCAAGGATAAGTTAAGATATTGTGGCTTGAAATGCTGTGGTTGCATACTCTTGTATTATGCTGAGTGGGATTCCCCTGGCTCTGAAGTTTCTTTGTTATTCTCTTACCTCCTTGCTCTATGGTTTATTAAGATCACAAGAATTCCAGGTGTGGTTGTCTTCTCCTAGATCCCATTCTCTCTCCTTGGCCTCTGTTCTAGGACTTTTAGCCATTTTAAGCCAAATGAAAGACTTTGAAAGTTATGAGTGAATCAGAATGTTTTTAAAAAGGAATCAGGAAGACCTAACTTTCTGCAAAGTGAACATTATTTGTCAAGAATTACACTTTTATTGGTTATTTTATAATTACACCCTTTCTTATGCTTGGCTTACTTAAAACTACAAAGATAATTTCTAATATCATTTCTTTAATAGGTGCTTGATTCTTATGGGATTCTTTATTAGAAGCTTATAGGTTCTGCCAGTAATGGCCAGCATATTCTCCTGAACTTTGGGCTCAATGGGGACCCCATGAAGAAGGATGGAAGCTGACAGGAAGTAGGGTACCATGACTACACCTTGGAAGTATACAACTGGAGAAACAATATGATTTAAGTGAACTCTTTTTTTATGTTTCCTCAAGTGCCAGAGATGGCACCTGTACCTATAAGGACACAAAATTTGCACTCTTTTCTCTGATTATTGATTTTGTTTTTATATAGTATTATGCATTGTATATTAAAGACAATATGATGTAACAGAAATTGTGTTGGGCTTGGAACTTAGCACCCTGGAGTTCACATCTGAGCCCTTACTGTATTGCTGGGCAAGTCATTTAAAGACGAGGAAGAACATAGAAAAATACATTATCTTCTACTTGTCTCATGCCCCATAGAGAGTTGTCTATTATCTGATCTAATCCTCTTCAATCTGATGAGCATCGACATTTGCATTTTACTTTAATTATAAAAACTAACTCAGGATGACAGCAAATTTGTTTTTTGCATGCAGAACAGAATTGCAATTGGAAGGTTTTCTGTCTACCCTAAACCTACTTTACTGTCTGTAATTAGGTTCATGAGTAGCTTACCCCAAAAAGCTTCATGTTTAAAGGTTTTTTTGACAATAGGTTTTAGAGGAAAAAAATTGATTCAAGATTACCTACTTCTGGAAAAGAAGTAGACAAATTTGTGTAAGTAATATATTAAAGGACTCAGAATCCTATTTCAAGAATTGTGGCGTTTGAAAGCTATAGAGCTGCACCTCATTGGCAGGGAAGAACTTTGGCTATCCTGAGCTAAAGTCCCCTTCTGGAGAGAAAGAGATGGGCTGTTGATCTCAGAATAATCAGCAGTGCTGCTCTGGGTATGCACCAATATATTCTATTTCCCCATTCATAACCCCAACATTCGCCCCAGGACACTGACCTGTACAGAGGAGTACAACACCTCCGCAGCGCCTGTGCTTTCTGCCTTCCTGATTTTGGCAAATGAAAGTCTCCAGCAGGGTCTTGGAGGAGTGTGTATGAGAGAAATCTGGATATCTGATTATCTGGCTCATTCTCTGCAGCCTTAAAGGACTCCTTCTGTATGACTCTCTAGGAGGGTCCCTCAGCTGCTGCTTCCTGTGCTTTTTACAGGCACAAGGGTAGAGAGAATTCTCTTTCCCAGGCTGGTACTACCTCACTTTCATTAGTCTCCTCTCCCACTCCTTATAAAAACAACCTCTTTTATTTGGTCTCCAAATTATTCTAATTGGAAAGCACTAATTTCCTATTATGACCATCACTGATGTCAGACTGCCAGAGAACTCCAGACTCTGGCCTAGACTAGTTCTTTGGGTCGTAGGCTTACATTCAAGGAAAGTAGCTGGAAGGCTTGTGGTATTGGATGCCCAAAACATTTTTAAATGGTTTTTATTAGATTTCATTATGTTATTTTCATGCATTTAGATCACATTCATACTCCTTACTCTCTGGTTCTCTACTCACTTTTGATAGTCATTTTTCTCTTCCCAGTAAGCTCTGCTTCTCCTTTCATGTTTGTATGTGTGTATATAGTGTGTGTGTGTGTGTGTGTGTGTGTGTGTGTGTGTGGTTTGTGTGTGTGTGTGTGTGTGTGTGGTATGGTGTATATGCGATATGTGTGTGTATGTATGTATATTTGTGTGTATGTATGTATGTATGTATGTATGTATGTATATTTGTATGTATGTATGTGTCCCAGTGAGTTTCACTGGGGTTGTTTACATGTTCACAGTGGGGATTTGCTTATAGAAGTGTGGGTACCTTAGCCATAGCTTTACCAATGATGAAAATCTCAATATAATTTAATTGTGACGAAGCAACCTTGTTCTAGTGTGATGCAGAGAGGTGTGTTATTCTTTCTGGCCGTTGAGAACAATATCTGGGCAGGAATCTCTACCAGCCACATCAGCAGCAGGAGAAGCAAGACTACATATAGCCAAGCCATGTTGCTTCAGTTGTATCAGGAAATGATGGCCCATGCTGTATCCTGCAAACCCTCCTAAGCCCAGCAAACTTTAAAAGTAGCCACTTTATTTCTTCTCATTGTTTAGTTGGACTTATTTGTTCTCAATGGGAATAAGGTTCTTGCATGTGGTTCACCAGACAGAGGCAGGCAGTCAGATGGTGGCTCGAGCTGGGGTCCTTTAAAGTCTGGAGTGAGATGAATGTGAACGGGACTTTTCATTCTCACTGCAGTGAGCTGCTGGTGGCTGTCAAACAGGACCAGAGCCAAGGCAATGGTCCAGTGGTTTGATGTTCATCTGCGTGGGTTGCTTGTACTTTCCCTTAGCACCATGTTCTGCATAGCACAGAGTAGTTGAAAGCTGATATGAATGCTGATTCTCAGTGAGCCAGATGGGAGTCACATCATTTCTTAAAAGCCTTACATGATGTGCAGCATCATTTTTGCCACAGTGATGGACCCAAAGTTTGTCTGGCCTTGTTTAGAATTAGAGACAGAAAGTATAGATCTAAAGACTATCAGGAGACTACCTTCATGGATAACTACTAGGAGTCACAAGTGGTTGGCATCAGTGGCAGCAGCAGCAAGGATTAGAGACGTCTCTTTGCATTGCTGGCATTTCCACTGTACATGTGGCTGTTTTTTGGCTCACGGTTTGAGGGTGCCGTTCATCAGTGTTGAGGAAGCATGGTATCAGTGACTGCAGCTGGAGATGAGGCATCTGTGGTCGGGAGTGGAGAGCAAAGAACACTAGCATGTGAACTACTTACTTTTACCTTATTCGTCAGTCTTTGGACTCAATCATGGAATGATGCTGTGCATACATAAGGTAGGGCCTGCCACTCCAGTTAACCCAGGGTTCGACCTTCCTTAGGCATGCCCAGTTTTTCTCCTAGGTAAATTTTGATCTTATCAAGTTGACAATCAATATTAACCATCACAGAAACCAAAAGAACTCCAGTTTCATTCAAATAGATATAATGAGGCTCAGGATTACTAAATCTGTGTGGTGTCAAGGACCATACCTAGGCCTGGGTGCTTGTATCTTTAAGCCAAGCATAGATTACTCAGACTGTCTACAAGGTCCAGATAGAGTTAATCAAGGCATCAGCTCAAACTACATCGTTTAGCCAGGAGCAGCTTCCCTTACAACCAAGGTGAACACATGCCTAAAAACATGCCTCTGAATATATTTGACTGTAAAATCAAATCAAGTAGAATTCAGCCCTAGGGCAGTGGAAAGACGGCTCCCAGATAGTCCAGATGAACTGTCTTTCTCCCTGTGGTTGGGACCAGAACTTACACATATCATCATTTCTCCTGCTTTCTGATGGGATGGCAGACAGAGAGGTAAGTACTCTGCCCAATCTCTTCTCACAAGCCCACCAGAGGCTGTGGGTTTACAACCTCTGTGCTGGCTGCTTCAACTCCTTTCTCCAGGAAAACATTCAATTATCACATAGCCTTGTAAGTCCAAGTATTAATCTCCATGTTATGAGTAAGGTACTGATTGTAGAGAGTTTATGCAAGATGAAAGTGTTGGAGCCAGGAACCCAAAGAGGGCCAACTGAATCCAAAGTCCCTGATTATTTTCTGTTCTGATGCCATCATCATTCCTCAGATTGTCCTCTTTGTCTGTGAAATAAGCATGGTAGCATTTGCGTTGCCCACTTGGAAAGGTGATCATGAAGGTTAAACAAAATGGAGGTTGATATGTGTGTCAGGTTCCTGCCATTTGTAAAGTGCTAAACATAAGCATGTGAGCTGTGTTGCTGCAATTTGTTTAGCAAACACACCGAGAACTTGTGGTGTTTGTCCATTCTGCAAGGCAGAGTGCTATAGTAAACTGACCAGGTTCACCATCTGTCCTAAGTGGAGATAACATTCTAGTACAGTGTCTAGGAAGCAAACTAAATGAATATGTAAAGTTCATAACATGTTAGAAAGTGGTACACGGCAAAGAGGAAAATGAAAGCAACCAGAGATGTTGATGCCACGCAAGGACAGACGTATTTGTGATAAACTGACTGGTGTGTGTGGTGCATCTCTAATGGTCTGTGTCTCACATCTAACTTCGCAGAAAACAGTGCACTGGCTAAATCTGCCTTAAGTCTGGTTTTGCAATACTCCACACCAAGAATAAAGGACCTTAAAATAACAAGCAGATATGGTAGCCAGAGCTCATACAAAGCTTAAGACATCTACTGTCAAGCCCTTTATGTAAGATAGTTTGCAGTCTCTGGCCGCCTTTGATGCCACTGTTTTGGCACCACAGCTTTACACAGATGTAACCTGGCAGCATTTGATCTGAGATGCATTGAACATCTCTTGTTTTCGTCCCTTGCCCCTCCCCTCCACAGAAGTCTTCCAGGCATTCATCCTGTGCAGTTGGGGTTTCGAAGAGCTTAATACTTTATAGGGTAACCCTGTATAAGGAGGAATGAGTGTTCATCTATAAACGCCCCCTGACATAACTCCTCTTTCTTGTCCAGATAATTCTGAGGAGGCAGTCTAGATGCCTCCTGTGCTGATTAGTTTTTGTGTGGCTATTTGACACAGACCAGAGTTACCTGGAAAAAGGGAACCTCTATTGAGGAATTAGATTGGTCTCTGAGCATGTCTGTGGGTGGCATTTTCTTGCTTAATGATTGATATAGGAGGGTCCAGCCCACTGGTGCTGAAAGAAATGCTTTTCCTCCCCTCCTTTCCTCTCTGGAGATAAGGCCACCTAGCTAGCAGATATTCTCCTCCCCCCTCCAAGCACACAGGAAAAACAGGTTAGAAAGCATGTAGGCTGGAAGGGAGGGGCTGATTAAGCCCCTGCTACCTCATTCCCTAAAGACCAATCAGTTTAAAAGTCATGCTGTTCTGCCAATCACATTGTACCTAATGGTGACTGCTCTACAATCCTACATAAGGTCCTTGAACGGGCTCCACAGGGTCGCCTCTGCCTCATGTGCAGGATGACCCCAGTGCATTGGAAATAATAAACCTCTTGCTGATTGCATCGCTCTTGATCTCCATGTCTTTGAGAAGGGCAACTACTGGTAGTTGTGACCTTCAGGTACAACAGTGGTATCCCTGGGCAGGTGGTCCTCCTGGGTTGTGCAAGAAAGCAGGCTGAGCAAGCCAGGGAAGCAAGCCTGTGAAGCAGTATGACCTCTGCTTCAGTTTCTGCTTGCAAGTTCCTGCCTTTGCTTTCTTTGAAGATGGACTGTAATCCATTTTTCTCCCAGTTGGTATTGGTTAGTGTTTTATCTCAGCAACAGAAATCCCACTAAGATGCCTCCTCCAAAGGTCCTGGTAGGATTAAGTGCCATTTGCTCAAAGTGGTGATTAACTTGTTACCATAGTCACCTTTCTGCTTGTTCCTCCCTGGGAGCTCCCCTTACATGTTTTTTTGGGGGACATAGGCTAAGATGGCTGGAATCAGGATCAACTCTAAAGAGCCGATTCTCAGACTGGCCTTTAGAACACTTTACTACACTTGCTGATCGCTCTACAGTAGGTATGGTGGTGCTGGCCATCACAATTGCTAAAACTCACGGGGGACTCAGATGAGGTGTATCTGGAAGATGAAACTCTAGGCTGTAAGCTGCTAAGACACACGCATGGTACAGGGTGATAGTGTATGTCTTTCACATAGCAGCTATGGAGTTAGGTTACCATGAAGAAAGTAAATGATAGACTTGGTTGCCAACAAGTAATCAAGGCAAGATGTACACATCAAAAGGGCTGAAAGGCAGCTTCAAGGAGAACCCCTACCTAAACCCCAGAGCTAACAGCCATGAAAGAGAGACCCAGCACTGAAGAAGGTAGAACAGCAAGATGGAACTCAGAGCATTATCAGGTTCACATCATCAGAGCCTATACGACAAGAACAACGTTTGGAGTTGAGATATTTATGGGTGTAGGTCTAAGAAGCTTGCATTTCCAGGTGTATTTGAATCCCAGAGTGTAAAAAATGAGCCCTTTGATCCTCTGAGAAGAGGGAGACCAATCTGCCCTTGCCTGAATACTGACAATGCTTTATTTTTTTACTACTTTTACTACTCTCAGCTCAATAACCAGGGTTAAGCCGCAACGGAGCATGACTGGAAAAATACTTCTTGTTTCTTTGGAAACAGTATGTAAATAAAAATGGAGGCAAGAGCTGGCTGGTGAGCCAGAGAACATTCATGGGATGAGTCTAGGGAGCACTGCATCTAGGGCAAGTGGACTATGGAAGGGATTATGATACAGGAGTTCTATTTTATGAGCTGGTGATTAATATCATGGTAAGGACACCTGAAGCTGGCCCTGCCACTTTCAAATGATGACAGCCCATAAAAACGAACTGGGTGAACTAGTACTTCTTCAGTAAAGGACGGAGGTAGGAGTATATGTTAGCACAGATTTATTGTGAGACATAACAGCTGACAGTATTCTCTGGCAAGATCCAGATAGGGGCATTTGGTGGCATGGACCCAGAAATTCACTTAGGAATGATGCCTTGTTATCCTTGTCAAAATGTTGAAAGAGGGGTGTCCTCCATGGCCTGAGATCAGAATGGGAGATTATGTCATGGACTGGGATCCAAGATTCAGTTGGGCTGATGGGACTCCAAAGGATAGAATCTGGGTGGCCATATTTAACTATTAGAGGCAAGAGATGTGTCATAAGCATCCCAGAGCTTTGCCCTGTAGCAATCTGAAAGTCTGCCTGACAAACCATGATGTTTTCTGGGAGAAATACAGACAAACAATGGCTGTGGTATGTGGTGGAAGCTAGGACTTGTGAGTTGTCAATGAGACAGTGTTCCACCCAGTGTCCAGATTAGAGTTAGAATAGAAGTTGACTAGGGAGGAACACTGAATGCACTGTCAGGGTCCATCTCAGTATCCCAAAGTCACTGTATAATCATTTGACTGAGCTGCAACACACTTCGGAAGAGAATATCTCTACTGTTCTCAGAGCTGGCTGTGGATGAGCTTCACATGTGTTATTTAAGCCTTTACCACAGAGCTATATTACCAGCCTCCTGGCCTTCTGTGACCATGTTGATGGAGGGTTTGAACTGACTGTTAAAAGGAGATTCAACTTGCCATCCAGATTTCCTGGCCAGAATGTCTGCCATTAGAAGCTCCAGAGATAATACCGACTGATGAGCCACAGGCCACCTAAGGGGTGGAAACATGCACTCCAGAGGGCTGAGGTGAGAGCATGTCTGGCAAGCTTGAACAATTAAGTTGAGGCAGACATGACTGGAGCCAAGTAGGCTTGTCTGGGGAAATCGGGGAGGGGTGAAGTCAGAGCAGCGATGGCGAGGAATGGAAAGAGACCGGAAGGTCTTGGTAATGATGTTGGCTTATCATTGTGCAAAATAAGAAGCCATTGGCATGTTTTGGACACCAAACTAAGCTGGTCTAATATTTTTTGCATGATCTCTTGTATTAAAAATAGACTCTAGAAGATACTGACTTTGGCCAGTATGGCAGCAATGAGGCTGAACGCTGGGTATGAAGTGAGCTACTTAACTTGTTCGTGGATTAGATACGAACTGTTAGAGAAATGCTAAGTCCATTTATGAACAGAATTGCTGGAGAGCTGGAGTTGCTCATTAACCGAGACAGGAAGTTTTACAGCAGGGTCACATTCAGAAAAGCCGTTAGTGTGAGGAGTTACACTTCGTGTGAGAGCTATTTACTCACCCATTCTTTCAATCTGTCAAATACTAAATGAGCACAGTAAACCAGGTGCTGTGCTTGGCACTGGGAATTAAACGCAGGAGGAAAATATAGCACAATTTCCCCAGGCACTCATAGTTTGGTAAATCAAGGCCTTATGGTTCAGTGTAGTAAAGGTTAGGACGGGGGGGATTCTGGGGCGGAAGTGAAGAAGGAAGAGGAGAGGAGGAGAGGAGGAAAGGGACACAGAAGAGGAGAAAGAATTCCTCCTGGGAGCCTCTTTCCTGCCCTTTAAGGGGCTCACTGTCAGTCTCATTGAGGTTTTTCCGTACCTTTGTGGGAGCTAGTGACATTCGGCAGTTTGAAGAAGCTCATCCTGATCTCATAATGTGAAGAGAAAGTAGGGCTTCTGTCAAAACCACAGTACAGATCCCTGCGATATGAACAAGGAGAAGCCTTCGGAATCCTTTTCTGTCCCTTCACCTAAATTCAAACTGTGGGCTGCCCCCACTCTACTTGGCAGGAAATCAAAGGGGAGACTGTGAGGTGGCTCTGTTTCTTCTGTACTGAAGGTTTTGCTCTGCTGATCACCTTTCCCCAGGGGCATGGGGCAGAAAAGGGAACCACAGTCACTGTGGCTTCAAAGCCAGGTTCCCACCACTCACAGCCATAGTTAAAAAATACGGCTTGGGTTATTACTTAAGACTTCTTGGGAGAAGGGCAGAGAGGCATGTGGCAATACAGTGAAGAATTTCTTCTACCACTCAAAGGGAGGATTATCTCCCTTTTATGGGTGAGAGATTTAATAGCACATCCCAGCTCAATAAAGTAGCATAGCCAATTTCTGCGGCCTTGGCAGGAGAATCTAAAATGAAATGGAGAAAGGTATGTGGCAGCTCAGAGGCTGCTTAGAGGCACAGAGGTCCCAGAGGAGCAGAGGGTGCATGGAGAAACAGAGCTGATGGGGTCTATGGCTGGACCAATCACAAAAACACTAGGCTCACCAGAGTTCATTGCTCTCTCTTTTTTCAATGTTTTCTTTTCTCTTCTTTTTTATTTTGAATATTTACTTTATTTACATTTCAAATGTTTTCCCCTTTCCAGGTCTCCCCTCCAGAAACACCCTATCCCACCCCCTCCCCCTGCCTCTATGAGGGTGCTCACCCACCCACCCACTCCTGTCTTCCCTCCCTAGCATTCCACTATATGGGGGCATCTAACACCCTCAGGTCCAAGGACCTCTCCTCCCACTGATGGCCAACAAGTCTCTCCTCTGCCATGTATATGGCCAGCACCATGGGTCCCTCCATGTATATTCTTTGGTTGGTGATCCAGTCCCTGAGAGCTCCAGGGGATCTGGCCAGTTGACACTGTTGCTCCTTCCATAGGGCTGCAAACCCCCTCAGCTCCTTCAGTCCCTTCTCCAACTCCTCTATCCAAGATCACATGCTTAGTCCAATGGTTGGCTGCAAGCATCTGCCTCTGTATTTGTCAGGCTTGGCCTCAACCTCTCAGGAAACAGCTTATTATGCTTCCATCAGCAAGCACTTCCCAGCATCCACAATAACGTCCAAGTTAGGTGGCTGTATGTGGGATGTATGCCCAGGTGGGACAGTTTCTGGATGGCCTTTCATTCAGTCTCTGCTCCACACTTTGTCACCATATTTCCTCCTGTGAGTATTTTGTTCACCCTTCTAAGAAACACTGAAGCATCCACATTTTGATCTTCCTTCTTAGGCTTCATATGGCCAGTGAATTGAATCTTGGGTATTCAGAACTTTTTTTTTTTGCATTCTTTTTTTTCATACTTTATTTACATTTCAAATGTTTCCCCCTTTCCAGATCTCCCCTTTGGAACCTCCCCATTCCCCCTCCCCTCCTCCTGCCACTATGGGGGTATTCCCCCAACCACCCACCCACTTTCGTCTTCCCTCCTTGGCATTCTCCTATACTGGGGGATCTAACTCCCTCAGGCCCAAGGGCCTCTCCTTCCCCTGATGGCTAACAAGACCCTCCTCTGCCACATACGTGGCCAGCACCATGGGTCCCTCCATGTGTATTCTTTGGTTGGTGATCCAGTCTCCGGGAGCATCGAGGGTCAGGCCAGTTGCCACTGTTGCTCCTTCCATGGGGCTGCAAACTCCCTCAGCTCCTTCAGTCCCTTCTCCAACTCCTCCATCTGGGACCTCACACTCAATTACAATTGCTCACCTACAATTGCTGTGAAATGACTCTTGGGTATTTCGAACTTTGTGGCTAATATCCACTTATTAGTGAGTATATACCATGTTTGTTCTTTTGTGACTGAGTAACCTCACTCAGGATTATATTTTCTAGTTCCATCCATTTACCTAAGAATTTCTTGAAGTCGTTGTTTTCAATAGCTGAGTAGTAGTCCATTGTGTAAATGTACCACATTTTCTGTATACCTTCCTTTGTTGAGGGACATCTGGGTTGTTTCCAGCTTTTGGCTATTATAAACATGGCTGCTATGAACATAGTGGAGCATGTGTCCTTATTACATGTTGGAGCATCTTCTGGGTATATGCCCAGGAATGATATAGCTGGGTCCTCAGGTAGTACTATCTCCAATTTTCTGAGGATCTGCCAAACTCATTTCCAGAGAGGTTGAATCAACTTGCAATTCCACCAGCAATGGAGGAGTGTTCCTCTTTCTCCACATCTTCGACAACATCTGCTGTCACCTGAGTTTTTTATCTTAGCCATTCTGACTGGTGTGAGGTGGAATCTCAGGGTTGTTTTGATTTGCATTTCCCTGATGACTAAGGATGTTGAACATTTCTTTAGGTGTTTCTCAGCCCTTCGAGTTTCCTCAGTTGAGAATTCTCTGTTTAGCTCTGTTCCCCATTTTTTGGATAGGGTTATTTGGTTCTCTGGTATCTAATTTCTTAAGTTCTTTGTATATATTGGACACCAGCCCACTATTGGATGTAGGATTGATAAAGAACTTTTCCCAATCTGTTGGTTGCCAGTTTGTCCTATTGACAGTGTCCTTTTCCTTACAGAAGCTTTGCAATTTTATGAGGTCCCATTTGTCAATTTTTGATCTTAAAGCAATAGACATTGGTGTTCTGTTCAAGAACATTTCCCCTGTGCCCATGTGTTCGAGACTCTTCCCCACTTTCTCTTCTATTAGATTCAGTGAATCTGGTTTTATGTGAAGGTCCTTGATCTACTTGGACTTGAGCTTTGTACAGGGAGATAGGAATGGATCAATTTGCATTCTTCTCCATGTTGACCGACAGTTGAACCAGCACCATTTGTTGAAAATGCTGTCTTTTTTCCACTGGATGGTTTCAGCTCCTTTGTCAAAGATCAAGTGACCATATGTGTGTGAGTTCATTTCTGGGTCTTTGATTCTATTCCATTGATCTACCTGCCTGTCAGTGTACCAATACCATGCAGTTTTTATCACTACTGCTCTGTAGTACAGCTTGAAGTGATGGATGCTGATTCCCCCAGAAGTTCTTTTATTGTTGAGAATAGTTTTTGCTATCCTGGGATTTTTGTTATTCCAAATGAATTTGAGAATTGCTCCTTCTAAGTCTATGTAGAATTGAGTTAGAATCTTGATTAGGATTGCATTGAATCTGTAGATTGCTTTCTGCAAGATGCTCATCTTACTATATTAATCCTTCCAATCCACAAGCATGGGAGATCTTTCCATCTGCTGAGGTCTTCTTCGATTTCTTTCTTCAGAGACTTGAGGTTCTCGTCATACAGATCTTTCACTTGTTTGGTTAGAGTCACATCAAGATACTTTAGGTTGTTTGTGACTATTGTGAAGGGTGTCATTTCCCTAATTTCTTTCTCAGCCTGTTTATCCTTCAAGTATAGGAAGGCTACTGATTTGTTTGAGTTAACTTTTATATCCGGTCACTTTGCTGAAGTTGTTTATCAGCTTTAGCAGTTCTCTGTTGGAGTTTTTCAGGTCCTTAAGTATACGATCATATCATCTGCAAATAGTGATATTTTGATTTCTTCTTTTCCAATTTGTATCCCTTTGACCTTCTTTTATTGTCTAATTGCTCTTGCTAGAACTTCAAGTACTATATTGAATAGATAGGGAGAGAGTGGACAGCCTTTTCTAGTCCCTGATTTTAGTGGGAATGCTTCAAGTTTTTCTCCATTTAGTTTGATGTTGGCTTCTGGTTTGTTGTATATTGTTTTTACTATGTTTAGGTATTGGCCTTGAATTCCTGATCTTTCCAAGACTATTATCATGAAGGGATGCTGAATTTTGTCAAATGCTTTTTCAGCATTTAATGAAATGACCATGTGGTTTTTTCTTTGAGTTTGTTTATGTAGGATTACATTGATGGATTTTCGGGTATTGAACCATCACTGCATCCCTGGGATGAAGCCTACTTGATTGTGGTGAATGATTATTTTGATGTGTCCTTGGATTCGGTTTGTGAGAATTTTATTGAATATTTTTGCATCGATATTCATATGGGAAATTGGTCTGAATTTCTTTTCTGGTCCAATCTATTTGGAGTTCTGTAGGCTTTTTGAATGTTTATGTTCATCTCTTTCTTTAGGTTAGGGAAGTTTTCTTCTATAATTTTGTTGAAGATATTTACTGGCCCTTTAAGTTGGGAATCTTCACTCTCTTCTATACCTATTATCCTTAGGTTTGGTCTTCTCATTGTGTCCTGGATTTCCTGGATGTTTTGGGTCAGGAGCTTTTTGCATTTTTCATTTTCTTTGACTGTTGTGTCAATGTTTTCTATGGTATCTTCTGCACCTGAGATTCTCTCTTCTATCTCTTGTATTCTGTTAGTGATGCTTGCATCTATGACTCCTGATCTCTTTCATGGGTTTTCTATCTCCAGGGTTGTCTCCCTTTGTGGTTTATTTATTGTTTCTATATCTATTTTTAGATCCTGGATTGTTTTGTTCTATTCCTTCACCTGTCTGGTTGTTTTTTCCTGTAATTCTTTAAGGGAATTTTGTTTCCTCTTTAAAGGCTTCTACCTGTTTATTTGTGTTCTCTTGTATTTCTTTAAGGGAGTTATTTATGTCCTTCTTAAAGTCCTCTATCATCATCATGAGATTTGATTTTAAATCTGAGTCTTGCTTGTCTGGTGTGTTGGGGTATCTAGAGCTCACTGTTGTGGGAGAACTGAGTTCTGATGATGCCAAGTAGCCTTGGTTTCTGTTGCTTATGTTCTTGCCCTTGCCTCTTGCCATCTGGTTATCTCTGGTGTTAGGAGGTCTTACTGTCTCTGACTGTGTCTTGTCCCTCCTGCAAGCCTCTGTGTCAGTACTCATTGGAGACCAGCTCTCTCTGAGAGGAATTTGGGTTTGGAGAGCTGTGGTACAGGTCAACTTTGGGGTGCAGACAGAAACCAGAAGGATCTTGTCCCCAGCTGTTCCTTGGTCCTTGTGTCCTGATGGCTCTGCAAGGGTCCCTCTTGGGCCAGGAATTTGAACAGAAATGGTGATCTTGCCTGTTTTCGAAGGTGTATCCTCACTCCTGGAAGACCAGCTATCTCCTGGTGTTAATTGGGTATGGAGTCCTGTGGCACAGGCTGCAGATGGAAACTGGAAGGCTGCTCATTGGTCCCTGTATCTTGAGGGTTCCGGGGGTGACCCTCTGAGCAGAGGTGCTGGTCTTACCCCTACTCACAGTCTTGTCCACACTGCTGGGAGGCTAGCTCTCTCTGGACGCTATTTGGGTGTGGAACCCTGTAGTACAGGATCAACTCCCCAGCCACAGACTGAGTTCATCTCTTTCTGAGAAGCGTTCTGGTCAAGAAACAAACCCTGTCTGGTAGAGTGTGCCCAGATTCCTGACTCTGCTGAGATTCCTTCCGTGTGATTTTTGTCTAGCTTTCAATCTGTCATCTTGTAAAATAATAATGTTAAAAGTATTAGACTAGCTGTTTTCTAATCATAAAAACAACCCATGACTTTATGAAAGATCACAAAGCAAACATTTATAAGAATTAAAAATTTATACATAATATGAAGATTTTTGAATTCTGTAATGAACTTAGTGCTCCAAATTCTTGTGGAATTTCCCTGCTGCAAACACAGCTGCTGCCTTACCCCCTCTTTCCTGTACAGTCCCAGTTTTAGGTAACAGAGGAAGGTATTAGGCAATATAAGTCTAGAAAGTAAATTGTGGGACTCTTTCCTTCCTTCCTCCTTTCCTTCTCTCCCTGCCTCCCTTTCTCCATCTCCCCTTCCCTCTTTTCTTCCTACCTGCTTTGCTCCCTCCCTTCTTCTTTATCCCTCTCCCTCCTTCCTTCTTTTCTTCCTTCCTTCTTTTCTTTCTTTCTTTCTTTCTTTCTTTCTTTCTTTCTTTCTTGTCACAGAGAGCCTTGTAGCTCAAGCTTACCTTAAACGCGACATTTAGCCAAGGATAACTTTGAACTGCTTTCAAATCCTCCTGCCCCCACCTTCTGAGTGCTGCAATTATAGATGTGAGCTTCCAAGCCTGTTTGGTTTCCTCTTTATTCTTTTGTTTTATATCCCTGAAGGGTCCATGTTAGCACCAAGGGATATCTTACAAGTCTAGAATGCAGGCTGTGAGTTTGCCAAGAAGTTGGAAAATGATTGTAAAGAAAAGAGACAGGATAGCTACACATGTGGACTCTGGCTTGAAATTTAGGATTTGGAACCCCACAGAAAGGTTTAAGCCATCAGTGGTCTCCTTGTGTGTTCTCATTACACTAAAGCATAGGCAAACTTGCTCTGCACAGGGTCAGGCAGTAAACATTTCAGGCTTTGCAACCTCTTCTGTAAATACCCCACTCTGCTAGAGTTGCACAAAGCAGCCACACACACTATGCAAGTAAACAGACACGTCTGTGGTGCAACACAAGCTTCCTCTTGAAAGATAAATGGGAAGCCTGACTTGTATGGAGAAACATAGCCCATGTGTGAGAATAACGTGCAGCATCTTACTCCCTTGTTGAAGATGAAAAGACTTCTCTCCTCATATGCATATATAAACATACAGTCCTACATACACATCTGAGATGATACTATTAATTCAGATTTTAAGACTGCTTTAACATGCATGTCAAAAATCACCCTTTTGGCCATCTTAAGTGTCCAGCTTAGCAGTAGTGGTACATACACAGGCGTAACCATGACATTCATCCACTTGTAGTACTTCCTTTACCTTGAAAAGTGGAAGCCTTGTACCCAGGGAACATCACCTCCCCACTCCTTCAGCAAACACCATTCCACTTTTCTGCCTCTTACTTTGGAGTAAAAGTACCTGCAAATGGTACCTTATGGCTTATTTTATGTAGTGTAATGTCTTCCAAATTCATCTATGTCATAGCATGTAATTGATTGGATTTTATAATGCTTTAGAACTTGAGGTTTCTGTGTATTTCCTTATGTCTTAAAAAAAAGTTTTGATTAAGTTGGGTATGGTAATGCACACATGGAGTCGTAGCACTTGAGAAGTGGAGGCCTAAAGACCAGAAATTCAAAGTCATCCTTGGCTACGTGGTGGGCTCCAGGATAGCCTAGGCCATATCAACCCCTATGTCACTTCTCATTTATTCTGGTAAATACTTTTGGCAAAGAATGTGAACATTGCATTGAAAAGAGCTAATCAAAGGAGGATTCACTAGAGACTAAGCAAACGTCTTTCATGGGGAAGAGGACTGAGTACTTCCTTAATCACAATGATGGGCTTGGGATGAAAGCTCTGAGTGAGTTTGGTTGTAGCTGCCCCAAAGAAATTACACAAAAGGAGCCAATAAAATACACTTGGGAAATATAATTGCAGTACAAACAAAATTAAAGCAGGTACTCTGTAACCTACAGTGCCAGGGGGAGAATAATAATAGGAACTCTGTTATAATTAAGTATTTAGCGCTCTCTCTCTCTCTCTCTCTCTCTCTCTCTCTCTCTCTCCCTCTCTCCCTCTCTCTCTCTCCTGATGTAGACCACTCATATTTATATACAGTCCACTTTGCTGTGTCGTTAGGTAATTCCCAATGGTTTGTTGTTTGAAACAATGTTTCCACAAGTATCTTCCTATATAATTCTCTCTAATATATCTAATCATTGTATTCTTGCCAGTAATTTACTTCCACTGTGGAATGTTTGACTCTTTCAATGTGATGTTAAGGAGCTTGGGGATCTAGGATGACTCTACCACTAATTCTTAATTCTGCATGGGTGGGGGTGGGAGTGGGGGTTGGGGTGGGGTTATGTTTGTAGGTGGGTGTAGAAGCCAGAGGACAATCTTGAGTGTCATTCTTTTTTTAAAATTGAATTTTATTTTTCTACTTATTCACTTTACATCTGCTCACTGGCCCCTCCCAGTCACGCCCCTCCCATATTTTTTTCTCTATTCCCCTCCCCTTCTCCTCTGAGCAGGTGGGGGCCCCTAGGTATTCCCCCACCCTGGCACTTCAAGTCTCTGCAAGGCTAGGTGCTTTCTCTCCCACTGAGGCCACACAAGGCAGCCCAGCTAGTAGAACATATCTTATGAACAGGCAACAGCTTTTGGGATAGCCCTGTTCCACTTGTTCAGGATCCACATGAAGACCAAGCTGCACGTCTGCTACATATGTGTAGGGAGGTCTAGGTCCAGCCATTGTATGTTCTTCGATTGGTGATTCAGTCTCTGAGAGCCCCAAGGATCCAGGTTAGTTGACTCTGTTGGTTTTCCTGTGGAATTCCTATCCCCTTCGGAACCTGTAATCCTTTCTCCTATTCTTCTATAAGATTCCCCAAACTCCATCCACTGTTTGGCTGTGAGTGTCTGTATCTGTCTGAGTCAGATGCTGGGTGGAGCCTCTCAGAGGACAACATGGTCCTGTCTGCAAGCATAACAGAATATCATTAATAGAGTAAGGGACTGGTGCTTGCCCATGCGATGGGTTGAGTATCATTCTAGGTGCCATCCAGAATATCATTAATAGTGTCAGGGACTGGTGCTTGCCCATGAGATGGGTAGAGGTCATTCTTTAGGTGCTATCCACATTTTGTGTTTTGCATACATTTATGTCACATGCATGCCTGGTGCCTGTGGAAGCCAGAAGACAACATCAGATCACCTAGAACTGAAATTATAAATGGTTGTAAGCCACCAGGTGGGAATTGAACCCAAGTCCTCTGGAAAAATAGTCAGTGTTCTTAAGTGCTGGGTCATCTCTCCATCTCTAACCTTGTTATTTGATACAGGTTCTATGGTGGAGGCACCCAGAAGCTCCTGTACTTAATACTTGGTGCCCAGTTCATAGAACTGTTTGGGAAGGATTGGGGGCGAGGCCTTGCAGGAAGAGATGCATCTCTAGATACTGGTTTGAGGTTTTAAAAGACTCTTACCATCCCCAGTGCACTCTGTTTGTGGATCAGGATGTGAGTTCTCAGCTGCTGCTCCAGCACATCCCTCTGCCTGCTGCCATGCTCCTCACAATGATGGTCATGGACTCCTATCCCTCTGAAACTGTAACCCCCACCAACCCTTTTTTCTATAAGTTGCCTTGGTCATGGTGTTTTATCACAGCAATAGAAAAGCAACTAAGATAGTATCTTTCATTGGCTTGGTGTTCATCAATTAGGAGAGGCTTTCTAACCAGTGAGTCCCAGAGGTCTGTCTCTGCCTCCCCAGTGCTTTACTGATTAGCATGAGCCAAGACAACAAGCTCCATATATCCTTATGTTTTCATGAAAGTGCTTCAGCTCTTCTGCCTGATTCCACTGCTTAAACCATTGATGAATGGCACTAAGGTGAACCGTGAACACTGGACAAGACACAGACCCTTTTGTCTATGGTTTCTTTTCAGAGTAAGCAATAAGCATAATTAAGCATATGGTTGGGCCCAGAAACCCTGGCACCTCCCTCCCAAAATAAAACACACACATACACTAAACAAAACAAAGCATAGGAAACATCTTGTGGAAGCTATAGTATGTCGCAGTGAGTCCCACAGTGTACCCCCCTGTCCACACATCTTCCCTTGCAAATATTGGTTGCAATGAGGCATTCGTCTGGTTTGAGGCCTCTGCCTTCTGCAGCACCACCAGTATTGGATCCCCACTGGGATTCCTCCCAGTCATCCAGTTGTTACCCTGTGTCATAGAGATCCTGCAGCTTTGGATTGGGCAAGACTGTCTCATTTACTTGCCCCAACTGTTTACAGATGGTATAGGTTTTGATGTGGCCAACTCAAAGGCCTGGATCTGGGTCTGCATGATAGCTGAGCTGACCAGCCCATCAGCTCTCCCTTATTTGAACTGCCAGGGCAAGGTCTCCAGTACTGCTCCAGTTAGGCCGCCCAATGTTGCCATTTTGGCTTTGCTTCCTTGCCCGTTGCCCACCTGGTGGATCCTAAAGCAGAAAGCAAGGCAGGAATTCCAGGGGCTGCCAGACACGACTTTATAAGGAGGAGGTTTAACCTAGTTACTGGGCTATATGAGCTCTGGGGAGAGAGGCAAAGGTGGGGGTGCGAGGCTACATGTATGCCTGGGGCAAGGGTGAGCAGTATTACTCCTGCTGATCTTTGGACAAGATTTCCGGCATTTGAGCATACCTTGACTCACGCTTGCTCCGGACTGGCTCCCCCTTTCCCATGGCTCCTGACCTCACACAATGTTGCCATTGGTAGGAGGCAGTGTCAGCTCTCTTGTTTTCATGCCCTCGGGCTGGCTCACCTGCAACTATGCCTCCAGAGGCAGCTCTACAGTGCTGCCCAGTCAAGGCGTAGGGCACACTCTCCCATGTATGCAGCCGGTGAGGGGCTGAGAAGGCTCTTCTGCTCTCACACCTTCAGCTCTCGAGTGCCTTTGCCTTCAGGGCCAGCTCCACTGAATCTGCCCAGATGAGGTTTAGGGCCTGCTCTTCACCAGTGAGGGATACGGACAGCTCTCTCACTCTCATGACCTCAGGGACAGCTTTCCCAACTATCACAGTGATGAGAGGTGATGCAGGAGAGGTCATCACTCCTCACCCACTCCACTTCCTGGCAGACCAGTCCTGGGACCAGCTCTCCTGAACTCATGCCCACGGGCTGGCTCACCTGTGCTCCTGTCACCAGAGCCAGCACTGTTCTGCCTAGACAAGATGTGGGGCCGCTCTCCCAAGAGCTTCTACTGGCAAGGGACATGGCCAGCTCACTCGCTCTCGTGACCCTAGGATCAGCTTTCCCGACTGCCTCAGGTGGTGAGGAATGGGGGGATAGGGGGAACAGATTTTTTAGATTTTTGAAGGCTGCCTTCCCTGTTAATTTTATTTCTGTTGGAATCCCAAAGTTTAGAAGAGGAAGAGTACTGTTGACATTTTGTATTGGGGCTTGAGCTCAAAACTGAGAAGCTAAAGGAAAAAGGTACAGAGCTGGGTGTGACAGTACAGACGTGTATGCCCAGTACTTGCGCAGTGGAAGCAGGCAGAGTTGAGGGCATCTTTAGCTATACACTGGGCTTGAGGCCAGGCTGGGTTATATGAAACCATGTCTGAAAAAGGAAGAAGACAAAGGAGGAGGAAGAAGAAAGAGAGAAGGAGGAGAGTAAATTTAGAGAGATCCCTGAGGTGTGGGCAGGCAGAAGACACCCAGAGGCCTGCCCACCGCATGGCCCGCCTGTAGCCAAAGCCACTACAGTGTGCAAGAATGTGGTGGAGAGATGGGAGCGAAAGAGAAGTGGATGAGTCTGAGCACACTGAAGAGAGGAGAAACTGGAGACTCAGGGTGAAGTGGAATAATCTGACGTGAATAGCCTGCCCTGCCACATGAGGCCATGTCGAAGTCCCAGCCCATGCTGCCACTGAAGGCCATATCCGCATCCATGGCCATTGGCAGCAGAGGTCTGTGTCCATGTTCATGGCTCATATTACCACCAAAGACCATGAAGATATCCTTGGCCTGGGTTGCTCCCTGGGACCATATTGATGCCCAAGAGCTGTGCAGAGCTGGCCCCACCCCTTGCAGGCTATAGCACTTGGAAGAGTAAGCCCTGTACCACTCCTGGGTAGCACAGAACAGCTGGCCCTGGTGGCAGGAGAGTGGTTGAGCTGGGCCCAAGGGTGTGAGAACTGGCCTTGCCCTTTGACAGCAGCAGCACTCAGGAGAATGGACCCCACACCTTGCCTGGGCAGCATAGTAGAGCTGAGGGTGTGGGGGTGAGTGAGCTGGCCCTGCCTTTGCCAGCTGCATCACTGATGTGAGCTAGCTGGGTCAGTGCTGGAGAGCTGGCCCTGGTGGTGTGAGTTCAGGAGAGCTTGTGGGCTGACCAACTCAGCTACCTCCCCAGCCCAGATCCAGGGCTTTGAGTTGGCCCACCTCAACATCTACCCATCTATGAACTGCTGGAACGTGTGAAGGATTGATCCTGCTGATCCAAAACTGCAGGATCTCCATAACACAGGGCAACAACAGCATATCTGAGAGGACTCCCAATGAGGATCCAATATTGATAGAATAGCAGAAGCCAGAGGCCTCTAACAAGACTGTCAATGACTTATTGCAATGAACATTTGCAGGTAAAGATATATGGACAAAAGAGTATGCTAAGTGACACACTGCAGCTTCCATGACGAGATTTTTCTATTTTTTCTATTTATTTATTTATTTATTATTTGGCGGGGAGGTTGCAGAGGCAGAGGGCAGATACGAAGGACTGGGAGGTGAGTGGGATTGTGATGGATGATGTTAAAGAATCATCATCAATGCACCACAGCCCCACAAAGGATCAATAAAAATGCTAAAAATAAAAGAATTCTCAATGGGAAAATATAAGAAAGACTTTCCTTAAGAGCTTTTACTAATAGGAGTTGGAACAAGGATTATGTGCTATATACTTACGGTACCTCACAGTACTGGGATAGCCTCCTCTATCCCATTCCAAGCACCACCATTTCGCTTTTGGCTATCAAGATGCATTTGTGTGAAATGAAGGTCTTGCAGCTTCAGGCAACAAGATGACCAAGTACAGGATCGCACCAACCATTAACAAGAGTTATAGGGCTGGACAAATCAATCAAGCATAGTTGGTTTATGTGTTTCACTCAGTCTCTGAACTGAAATCTTTTTGGTTTAAGAAAGAGACATGATCAAACCTCTTTAAGAAAAGTCTGTTGATGAAAGGAAGGTGATTCTATAGATTGCACCTTCAGAAGCAAAATGAGTCCAAACTATGTCCAACTGTAGGTAGAGGGTAGAGCAGCATCCTCACAGATCTCTAAAGTAACCCTTAAGAATTACAACTCAAACTGTCCCTTAGGTACGTTTCTCTGGGTCTGCTAACTAATTCTTCCTGGCCTGCTTTCCAAATGCTTAGCTAACCATAGTCTCCTTAGCGTCTCTCAAGCTTTAGTTTCTAAGCTTCTGCCAAGTGCTTGATTTTATCTGCATTTCCCAATGTAAAATCTTATTAGCAGAATAGGATTGGTTTAGTTCTGTCTATTGGGGAAGACTTTTCTGTCGGACACATCATAAGCTTCTGTTTCCCTCAGAGTCACATGCTCAAGTGGTTTCCAACCTTGTATGGGTAGAGGGAAGAAATGAGGGCTCAGGGAAAGCTAGGTGGCCGCATGGTGCTTGGAGCACTCCCAGAGCTGGAGCCACAGATGCGTAGTTTTGTCTAAAAATGGCTCTGGATGTGGTAGGTGCACCATGATTGGCATGTGGAGTAGATACTTGGCGCATTTTTCATTGTCCAATTTAGAAATAGCTTTGTCCAAATTAAATACTGTACACCCGAGGACCTGAGAATCAGAGCATTTTCATGATATGCCCAGAGTCATTTTAAAAAATTTTATTTATTTATTTTTTTGGATATTTTCTTTATTTACATTTCAAATGTTTTCCCCTTTCCAGGTCTCCCCTCCAGAAATACCCTATCCCATCCCCCCTCCCCCTGCCTCTATGAGGGTGCTCACCCACCCACCCACTCACTCTTTGTCTTCCTGCCCTGGTATTCCCCTACACTGGGGCATCAAACACCCTCAGACCCAAGGGCTTCTCCTCCCACTGATGGCCAACAAGTCCCTCCTCTGCCACATATGTGGCTAGCACCATGGGTCCCTCCATGTATATTCTTTGGTTGATGGTCCAGTCCCTGGGAGCTCCGGGGGGTCTGGCTAGTTGACACTGTTGCTCCCCCCATGGGGCTGCAAACCCCTTCAGCTCTTTCAGTCCCTTCTCCAACTCCTCCATTAGGCCCAGAGTAATTTTAAGTAATGGAGCAGGAATTAAAGTTTCATCTGTGGGCTTTTTCTAGTATACCATTGTGCTGGTTAGCTTTTTGTCAACCTGACACAAGATAGAATTATTTGGGAAGAGTGAACCTCAATTGAGAAAATGACCTCATAGGACTGGCCTTTGGACAAACCTTTGGGGCACTTTCTTGATTGATGATTTATGTGAGAGGGCCCAGATCTCTGTGGGAGGTGCTGCACTAGGGAAGGTGGTCCTGGATGCTGTAAGAAAACAGGCTAAGAGAGTCAGGAAGAGTAAGCCAGTAAGAAGCACCAGTTCACTGCCTTTTCGACAGTTTCTGCCTCTAGTTTCTTGCCTTGAGTTCCTGCTGTGACTTCCTTTTGTGATGGAGGCATAAATTGAGTTGAATAACCTGAGAGTTGTAAATTGAAACAAACCTTTCATCCCCAAGTTGCTTTTGGCAAGTGTTTTATCACAACAATAGAAACCTAACTAAGAAATTATGCATAAAGTTTAAAGCATATTTACAGGCAGAGCTGTGGTCACTTCCTACCTCCTCGTCTCTTGTCATGCACTGGATATTATTCCTTTAAAAAAAAAATCATAAATAGTTGAGTAAGAGGAACTGTTCTAGATAGCGAAATAAACAAACCTTACATTTTGCTCCCACAGACTACATTGTGGAGAAGAAGAATAGTCAATAAGTAATTGTGGAAAATAAGTAAATTTTATTATAACTTTATATAATTTAATAATTTATATAATACATGTTATAAGGTGACAAGAGTTATGAGATATAAAGGAAGGGGGATTAGGGGTCCTGGGGAAGTCATAATTGAAATTGTTAGCTCAGTGCTGATCTCAGCACGAAAGGGAGAGCTTGCAGCTCTGCCCCATGCTTCGAAGGTCCTGAGATAAAATGGCGTGTGTTCTTTATTCTCCCTTTTGTCCAGTGCCCTGACTATGAGAGTTTGGAATAACTACTAGTTGAACAGAATCTTTTTGTTGACACCCTGAAGTTTTTATTCTGCTTTTAGTTTCTTCCTGTGTGATTTTCCTCCAGCAACATGCTCCATGCAATCCCAGCCCTGCCTGAGTCACTGTAGAGATATGCTCTTTCAACACTCCTTAGGACATGAGCCCTCATGAGATGTTCTAAAGCAGTCTCACTACAAAGTTGTGTGGAGAAATTTGAGCAAACAGGGAACATAGGTTAAGTGTTCAGAAGCACGACCTGCTGTTTCATCCCCAGTCCTTAGGAGGCATTGTTACCGTGGGGAGGCCCTTTGTCAGCTCTGTTCTGGTAAATATTTAATAAGCAGCTCTCTAGGGCAAGGAGGAGATGAGGAACTGTAGGCTTTCTCATTCCAGGGTAGAATTACTCTATGGATGATTTCGAGTTAAGATGTGATACCACTGAGCATGGGCTTGTAACACAGCAGCACACCCTGGGGCTACACCTCCATCACACTGACAGAGCAGATGTGTAAGGAACTTCAAAGTACACGTGGTAGCAAAATAGACAGAAAGAATGAAGATTTGCTCTGATGGCTGGAGAGATAGCTCGGTGGTTAAAGGGGCATCCCGTGCTTTTTTCTGGCCTCTGTGGACAACTGCACGCACACATACACACACACACACAGGAAACACATACTCACACTTACACACTCATACATATAAAATAAAAATAATTAGGAAGTGATGGATTTTAATATATTCTAGCTAAGTTTAAGTGACTTTTAATAATGTCTGTGTTTAGCACACAGTTTGTGTAAGTTCTGAACATGTACCCATTGTCTCCTGTGGTGGTACTCACCTGTCACTGCTCCAGGGCCTTCTCAACTGCGACAAGAATGAGCTTTCACTGTGAACGCTGGACATAAAACATTCAGACAGCTCCATTTCTTCCTTGTCACCTCCTTGCTCACAACTTCCCACACCTCTCTTATAGAGCTGTCACAAGGCTTCTCTGTGGTAAGTGAGGGTTCTAAGGACTTTGTAAAACTGCCCTCTGAGTTGGAGCCCCCTGCACTAGGTAAATGCTTCTATTCTTCAGTGACCAGCCCAGTCTCACTCACATTGTCTTATTCTAGTCCCTGAGCCCTCACATCACTGCATGCTGTGTGTCTGCTCTCAGCTCTGGGACTTCATCTGGTCAGTGAGCTGAAGCCTACCAGCCCTTTTCCTGCTTCTGTGCTTGGGTGTGGTAGGTCCTTCGTTAAGACACCAACGTTCTCACTGGGTCCCCACAGCAACCCTGCTAGATGAATCTTGATATCTCACCATTACAGAGGAGGAAACAGTGGCCTAGAGGGAAATTACTTGCCCACAGATCAAACTACTGTGCAGGCTCAACAAGTGTTACCCTTCAGCTGGCTGCTGTAGTTGTAGACTGAATCTTCTCATCTCAGAAAGGACATGGCGGTCTATTCTTGGGAAACTTCATCATGAAATCTCAGCACAGTGATATTCAGGTGTAAAGACAGGTTTGGAGCTGGGGCCAGCTGAGAGCAACCAACATCGAAGCTCATCGCTCTAGAAGAAAGCACACTTGGATGTAGGGCTCAGTTTGTACCTGTGGGTGGATTCTCCCACCCCATTCCCTTAGGCCCATCTCTATTTACTGGAGCTTACTTTTTTGGATTCTGAAGGGAAAAGGTCAGGAGGGGGCAAGCTCCGTCCTTCACAGCACAGACTGAAAACAGCTGCCAGAAGACAACCCAGGGATATTGCAACTGAGCAGCAGATTCGTCCCTGGAGAATTCTTTGAAGGGAAGCCAGTTTGCTGTGGACCAGATGCCCAGGGTCAGGCAGAAGGAGGAGGCTGAGAGAGAGAATGCAAGGTTGTGTTATCAGAGCGATCTGTTCCCTAGAACACTGGGATTCAAATGTAAGCAGTCTTTACCTTGTAACACTGGCCTTGAGTGAGCCACTGAGCCTTTGAGCTGTCTTGTGTTCTGTAGAAAGAGGAAGAGCGGGAGAAAGAATGATTGTGGCTATCTATGTGCGTGACAGAAACTCATGCGTACTTAATATTATCTGTGAGGTACTTCCTGTGAAAGACTGAGCCCAGCATGAGAACACTGTGGCCCACATGCAATAAAAATGGCAGATGTTGTATTAATCCTCTTAACAATTGCAAGATTACTAGAAACAATGGAAGTAGTTGTCATTTCTGGCATCTTCTCTGCTTTCTGGAAGCCAGACATTGCTTTAAGTGCTTCTACGCGAATTAACTCACTTAATTTTATTACCTGTCCCATGAGGTTGGCCTATTTTTAACCTTACTTGAATGAAAAAAATTGAAGACAATTAACTAGATTGTCCAAGGACACACAGCTAGAAAGTGACACAGGTCTACTACTTTTGTTTTAGAAGGACATACTGAAGACAGAGAAGTTAAGCAGTGTACCCAGGGTGTGAGTGGGCAAAACCCTCCCGTGGGTTTGGTAACAGACAAAATAATATCATGCATGCTCATCAGTCTTCTGAGCTATTGTTTGGAGGCTTCCGCCAGGAAGTGAATAAGCTTTGCGTGTTCCCTCTAGTTTACATGTACCATCTGGCTTAAGAACTGGAGTCTTTTAGGAAGTCTCGGCTGGACCGAGCTTGTCATTTGGGTGGGCATTAGAGGCTGACTGCATGTAGAGGTCCTGCACTCGTCATCCTCTTGGGACAGAGCAGGAGCAATGCTGCTGTGCTAAGAGGCTTGTGAGGCAGCCAGTTGGCCGCTGGCCACCATCATGTGCAGCTGGGTTACTACCGGTCACTGTTTGGCCTTCCAGACACACTTGTGTCTCCAGTGGCTGAATCTTGACTAGCATCTGGAACAGCAGGCAGCAGCAAGGCACAGGAGAGGAGGCCTAAGACCTCTGACAGAGGGGAACAATCTAAACACCAGGGAGCTGCTTTTTGCTCCCTTCACCCAGTGCTTACAACTTATCCCCTCTTGTAGGGGGCTCCTCAAGAACTGTATTCTAGAAATTCCTGGGAATGTGTCCTCTTCCCAGGTATGGGTGGACTTTGTGAAGGTCATAAGGAGCCCCATAAAGATGTGTTTGAGGGCAAGTCACTTTCATATGCCTTTAGAACTGTCTCTATATCATTTTGGGAGCCCTCCTGGTAGGGGTAGCTCACAACCCTCTTTTCTGGTGTCAGCACAGGCAGGACCAGGGAAGGTGTTGTATTACCGTTTCCTGAGGGAAGTTCACACTCAGGTTTTGGGTTGGAAGCTAGATGTTAATGCATAGAGGTGAGTGTGTGTGTGTGTGTGTGTGTGTGTGTGCGCGCGCGCGGAAGTACACATATGCAGACACATGTATAACTGCGTGCACATGCATGTCTGGGGCCTACATGGAAGGAATTTCAGAGGCAGTCTGGTCTGGGAAGGCACCCAGGGCACAGGTTATCTGTCCTGCTACTGCAGCAGGAAAGTATTGGACTTTAGCCCATATGGTTATGGTCATGACTCTTTTCTCTCTCATATTCTGGTTCATCAGACAGTATTCACATCTTACCACCTGACTGGACTCTTCCTGTGAGGCTTCTCACATCCCTATAAGAAGAGCAGTACTTCCTTCATGGGAAATGTTAAGGTGAGCGCTAAGCTTTAGTCAGCCTTCTGTCTGCCAGTAGTAACTAAGTTCTTTCCCTCCTGTGATCAATTTAAAGCAGTGATCCTCAACCTGTGGGTCAGGACCCTTTAAGGGGTTGCGTATCAGATATCCTGCAATCAGAAATTTGCATCACAACTCACAACAGTAACAAAACCACAGTTAAGAAGTAGCAACGAAATAATGTTATGGTTGATGCTCACCACAACGCAAAAGGAACTGTATTAAAGGCCCCAGCGTTAGGAAGGATGAGAAGCACTGGAAACAGCAACTGTCTGAACAAGAACTGTTTCTCTTTGAGGACCACATACACAGTCCAGTAAAACATGGCATTCGCCCATTTCAGATGACTTTGATCCTACTCGCAAAATATTAGCCTTGACATTATTGTGGTACCAAGACCTTCTCTGCCAAGGGCCAATATCCACCATAAAGACACTCTGAGTCAATCCAAGTAAATATAATGTCTCCAGAAAAACATGCATGTGCCTTCCAGATCCTCCTTGAAAGGAGTCAAGGGAAGATGAAGAATGTTGGTTCTTTCAACTGTAAATATCAGTTTCTTTACCCCTCACAAGATTCTATTATTTGAGAATAATTTCCTCATGCATTTTGTGAAATCCTTAAGATGCCTTACTGAAGTTCCGTTTCTCACCCGTTTGTCTTCCTACCAAAGTTGTGGATAATGAATCTAGAATCAGAGAGGGTCGAGAATTTCCTGGAGTCACACAGCATTTGGCAGTTCCACGATCCCTCAATGTTTCTACATGTTTGTATTTTTTTCCCATGTGTGTCCTGTCTGGCTGCAGGCCCAGCTGCTGCTGCAGTCTCCCTCTCTGTGGGAGGTCACAGCCACCAGCCATCAGTCAAGTAAGAAGTGTTCAGTATATGTCTAGCTGCAACTGGCATAGAGCTCAGGGTCAGCTGTCCTCAAGAAGCTGACAAGGGTTGGAAAGGAGCAAATAACATTCCTGTCAGGGTCCCACCAAGTCACTACCAGCTCAGAAGAACTAGTGCTACTGGTCCTCCAACAACTGCCCATGTCTCTTCCTGCATTCTGTCCCCAGCAGATGGCCATGTCATCCCCTGTTGCATAGTTGAGGACCAGCTGCAAGCCTATCCTGGAGCCACCTGTGATGCTTGTGGCCCATCAGCTTACCCTCACCTCACCTCCCACACCAGTCTGTGACTTACCTTGCCTTCTGCAGCCTGCGTAGCTCCCTAATCAGTATGTTGCTCTTCAAGGCTAATATCCTGGCCTTGCCATTCCTCTCCCAGAGTGTGAACACTCTGCCCTTGCTCTCCAATCTTTCTGGCATCAAGAGAATTCTTGCAGCAGTTTTAGGGAAAAAAATCTATTTGTGTCTTGTTTCATGTTGCTAGGTGGCTTTTCCTCTTCCTCTTTCTGTTCTTTTGCAAATAACAAATGTTTTAGTATTAAAATTTACTAGATTCCTTAAAATTATATAACAGATTTGTCTCTTAGCATCTATGTTCTATTTTTAATTCTATGTTCTATTTGCAATTTAAATGTGCAGAGATATATACAACCTCCCTATCCAAATCCTCAAGGATCCATTTTTATCAACAAAATGTACCATCTTTACTTTTGAGCAGCAAAAGCTTAATGGTATGAACTGAAATGAACAGATTCCTTGAACCCCATCATGCGCTTCACTCTTGGCTACCAGGTAATTAATTCCCACATCTGCTCAAATAATTATTCTCCCTCCAGTCTGACAAAATCTGTGGTTGACTATGAAGAGAGTTGCAGTTTGGTGACAGCTGCTAAAATTTATGAACTTCATAAACTTCAGGCTTTAAAAGACAAAATTGAAGGTTAAGGGTGCAGCTTAGTGGGTAGAGGTGCTTGCTGGACAAGTGTGAGGAACCAAGTTCAAATCTCCTGACCTCATGTAAAAGGTGGATGTGTACTATACATGTGTGTAATCCCAACACTGCTATGGGGAGACAGGAGAATCCCTGGAACTTCATGGGGCAGCTAGACCAGCATCCATGGCAGAAAAACAACAAAGAGATCCCGCCTCAAAGGAAATAGATGAGGTTGTCCTCTGACCTCTCCAAGGGGAGTTGGAGCAAAGCAAGCTGCTCCCTGTCCTGTTATCACTCCAAATTGCAGCCACTAGCTTGACAGGAGTAACTCAGTGAGCCCTGAAATCCAGTCATGCCCCTAAGATGCTCATGTTCTAGAGAAGGAAGAACCAAGGAATGCTGGGAGCTATGATGAAGAGACCAGGAGGTGACCCCCTCAGCAGCTGAGGTGAGAAAGGATAAAGGCTAAAACCAGGGAGGAGGGAACAGTCCTGGGTAAGAGGAGGGTGATATTGGATGGCAGTGGGGTTCTTGCTAAGATAAAAAACTAGTAGAGCTCCTGAGTATACTCTTTGCTTCCTTATTTCTTCCAGAAAACATTGCAAAAACTGTATTCTTTAAAAATCTAGATATCCAAGGCTGCACATGGTGGCGCACACCTATGATCTTAACACTTGAGATGCTGAGGTAGGCGGAAGATGGGTTTAAAGCCAGCTTAGGCTAAACAGTGAGAACCTATACCAAAACCAAACCAAACCAAAAAACAACCAAACAAAAAACCAACCCCCCAAAAACAAAACAAACAAGCAACAACAATGACAAAAACCAAACCAAACCAACGAGCCAAACAAACAAAAACCTAGAACCACGTATGGCGTCCCAAACCTGTAATTTCAGCACTCAGGTAGCTGAGGTAAGAGTATGGCTCTGAGTTTGATGCCAGTCTGGGCTACATAGTAGCTTGGACTACAGAGTGAGACTCTGTATTAACAACAAAATGTATAATTAACAATCAATCAATCAATCAATCAATAGAAACAAAACCACCAGACAAAACTAACCAAACCAAAAAAACAAACAAAAAATACAGATATTTTAATTTACACACTTAACCCAGCTCAGAGAATTCTGTCTCTTAGCCCCATCTAACCCATGAGAAAGGCTGTTCCAGCTTCTCTTGCTGATAAGACTCAGCCACAGGACTCCATTAATCAGATTCCATTCAACAGATAAAAGGATTTTTTTTGAAAGTTAATGACATCAAAAAGGGGTTCCATGAAGCCTATTCTGACAATGATGCTCACGGGATGCACATTCCTAGAGGTACTAGGTCGGGGACATTAGGGATGACCACCAGACCCTGTGTCCATGCATGGAGCTGGTGACTTTGCCTGGTGACACTGTCTCCACCAGGCGTCTCTGCAGTATGTTTAAGTTTTATTGCTGGAGGCATAACCTTTAGTATGTTTGGTCATTTTATGACTTTTCAACTAGCCTTTAATAAACCTCTTTTCTGCGTACTAGGTCAGAGATTCTGTTTGTCATTAAATCTGTGACTTATGAATCACTTCTCCCTGGCAGTTTCAATCTTAAATAGAAAATGGGTCACCTAAGAGTAAAGGAAATACAGTGGTTACATGGCATTGTTACAAATATATAACAAGGTGTTAATTTGCCTAGGGTACTTTACACTTTATTTGCTTCTTATACAAATGATCTCAGTATCACCAGTGAGGAAACAGAAGCTGATGTGTCCCAAGGTCACACAGCTACTAATGGTGGAGTAGCTACTTCAGCACCAGCAAATGTGATGCTCATGAAAACTGTACCTGTCTTGGTATTAAAGAAGATCATCATTTGTACAGCCTTATACTTTATCCACTTTGATTCACACCCTATGCCTTGTTTTCTCTGGGTCATCCCCAACCCATAGAGAATGATTAATTCTCTCACGGGAATGTAGAGCGCCTTCTGAAGTGACTTTGTTGCTATTGCTCTAAGAGAGGGTATTACTATCCACCCCGGGCTGGCCTCAATCTTGTTATGTAATGCAACCTGTCCTTAAACTCAGGATCCTCTTGCTTCAGCTGCATAAGTACTTAGATCACAGGTGTGCACCACCACACCTGTCTTTGAAATGATGCTAAAAATCAAAGGGAACAAGAAGTTATTTCTGAGGTTATTCCACTACTAGGTGGCAGTCAGGCTTTACTGGTTGACACAAGTCCTGGTGCAAACAATAAAAACAACAATTAGCAATACTTTAAAGATTGTAGATGTTTGCTATGCCATTTGCCAGGAAAACAGGAAGGAGATGGGTGCTTGTATACTTAATTGGATTCATTTTTCCACAAACTCAGTGCTACTCAAAATCAACTTGTTCAGTGAAGTACCACCTCCTATAGATTCTACAACTTCCTCCTCTGCCATCACCAACTAGGACCCAACACTCAAACCTGTGAGCCCAAGGAAGAGTTTTACAACCAAACCACATTACAAAGTCCTTTTTCATATCTAACTCACTTTGTCTTCTCTTTTACATTAAGACTTCTACTCGGTAGCTGACAGTAGCAATCTCATAGAGATGACAACCCAAAATATCTCCAGATATCAAATATCAAATAGCTAATACCAAATATCTACTGGGAGTGGGTATCAAAATTAACTGTAGTTGAGACTTAATGATATATAGAATGATCAGTATTAGAATTTCTACTTTGCCTCTTATGGTTAATAATTCAATGACCTTAGTGTGATGGTTAATCCTAATTATCAAATTGCTGAGAATCACTTGGAAGGTAGGTCCCTGGCCATTCCTGTGGGGGAATTATTATAATTACAATCACTGTAGTAGGAAAACCTGCCCATTGTGGGTGGAACCATTCCTTAAAATGGGTCTGTATAAAAAAGGAGAAAATGAGTCTAGAAAAATGGCTCAGAAGTTAAGAGCTCTTGATGCTTTTGTGGAAGATCTCGATTTGGTTCCTAGCACCCACATGATAGGTCACAACAGTCTGTAATTCAAGTTTGAGGGATTCTAATGCTGTCTTCTGGCCTCTGAAGGCACAGCATGCACATAGTGCACATCCATATATGCGGAAAAGCACTCACACACAAAGAACAATGAATCTTTTTTTAAAGAAGAAAGTGAGCTGAATACCAACTTCCGTCATTATTTGCTCCCTAATCATGGAGACCGTGTAACCAGCTCTTCAAACACCTGCTGCCATGACTCTTTCACCATAGTGGACTGTTGCCTGGATCTGTGAGCCCAAATAAGTTCCCTTTTCCCTACCTTGCTTTTGTCAGGGTATTTTACAACAGCAATATGAAAAGTAGCTAAGAGGCTTAGGTAAGTATGTAATATCTGAAAAAGTCAACTTTCTTAACTGGCAAATGAGATTGCTTATATTTTTGTCTATATTAGATGACATCACGGGTACTATGATATCCATATTTGATTCTAGCAGAATGCTTAGCCCATGAGAGTTTTTGTTTGTTTGTTTGTTTGTTTACTTTGTTGTTGTTGGTTTTTTTTCCAGACAAGGTGTCTCTACATAGCCTTGGATGTCCTGGAACTCTGGAACTCACTATGTAGACCAGACTGGCCTTGAACTCATAGAGATACACCTGCCTTTGCCTCTCAAGTGCTGGGATTAAAGATGCACAGCACCACGCCTGATCCTGTGAGTTTGGATTATCACTGCCTTGTCAGTTTTCCGAAGCTGTACAAGTTTCCAGTTGGAAAGAACTGTAGATGTCATCTCAGTGGAATTCTTTGTTTATAAATTAAGAGACTGAGGTCCATGAGATAATCTGTCTTCTCAGCCCAGAGCCCATCCTTCACTCTACCAATACCAAGGAGGCATACTGAAGTGGGACTTTACAGCAGTGAATGAGCTCAAGGGCTCTCTTCTGTCAGGGTTGATTTGCAAGACTCTTGCCCCCTGTAGATCTACTCATGATCTATTATCACGGATAGAATTCCTGAAACAATAAATCCCCACTATGACTCAGACTGAGTTCAGATGTGTGCTTCAGGGGCCATCAATTGTCCTGTGCACTTTGAATATTGGGGAATGATAAATATTGAAACAAAAATGTATGGAATATGGGAGTGAACACTTTTAGCAAGTCAAACTTTGGAGGAAATTTTACACTCACCAGCAATACATAGAAGCTGCTCAAGTGATATGAGCAAAGAGAACGAGGAAGATAATTGAAGCTGGACCTTGTGATGGGTAGCTATAATCCCAGAGTTTGAAAGGATGAGGACTGTAGGGAGTTTGAAGACAAGCTGTGCTACATAATGATCACCAGGCCAGCCAGACCCACATAGTAGGATCCTGTCCAAACACATGAAAGGGATAAATGGATTTCTCCATTTTGTTCTTTCTGCTGTGTCAGGTTTGGGGATATTTTAGTAAAAGGACATAAACAAACCAATAAAAGGATTGGAAGCCCCTAAGATGGGAGGAATGCTACAACAGCTGTATATAAATTTGTGAGGCTTGCCTAAGCACTCCACAGACTGCTGAAGGTCTACTGGGGAGATCACAGTTGATAACCTGAGAGACTCATGGAGCATGAGAATCACACTGGAGGACTAAGAAAAGGTAAATGCCCTACTTTTTGAAACTACCATGAATAAGCCATCTTCTCTACCATCTATGGATCCATGAGCTTGGCATCCATCCTCTGCAAAATTCTGTAAGAGATTGCCCGACTAAAGACTTAAGAGTGCTTGCAAATTAAGCAACTTTCCTCTAAGCCAGTAGCATCTTACTCAAACAACTCATGGCACGGTGATCTAATTTCCCTTTTTGATTAAGTTCATTTGACAGCTGAGCAGATATGCAGAGTAAAACACAGGACGCCCAGATGAGAAGATGACACGACAGCCAATTGATGTCGATGAAGGCAAAAGTGCAGAAAGAAGGCTGGATGGAAGTATCATGTGGTGACTTCTTCTTCTTCTTCTTCTTCATAATAATAATAATAATAATAATAATAATAATAATAAATTTTAATTGTTAGGAATTTTAGAGAAATGTTCCATATAACAGTACAAATCAATACAGTACTTCTAATGAACAGTTTACCAACAAGTACCAAAATATAAATTGTGCGTAAAATTTTATCTAGTAACCTTTTTTCTAGGAATTTATGTTGACAAAAATATGTATGTACTGTGGGATATCTATCACAGTATTATATACAATGTGAAACATGTCAAAATTGAATACAGAAGTAATAAATTATGAAGCTACTTGTAGACATTTCTATAATAATTAAAATGCTATTTTCTAGGCTAAAACTTTAGAAGCCAATATTATCATCTTATAATTTCACATTATAAATATGATTAAAATAAATTAAATCACTTTGTAAAAACATTATGCAATTTGAACTTATTTCTGACAGATCAATCCTTACAGTTTAATAGGCCATTCATTTTTTTTCTCCTTTGAAATGACAAAGGAAAGTTGAATTCAGTCAAAATAGCACACAACCTAATCTCATAAATCACACATTTAATGTTACTTGTTTTCAGTAGGTTTTGACAACCTTACTACTGTCACACTCAACTAGAAATAAGTTGAAAACTCCTGATTAAATTCAGAGAAAATAAATATTAGTCTTTTAAAATATACAAAACTTACCTCCCTGATGTGAACGTAAAATTCAAATACCTCCAATGTTTTCCCTTGAAGATATGTTAGCTTCACTCTGAGCAAAGAGCAACATTCTTTTGCATTTCCCAAGGCCATTACACTAAAATTCATCAGATACCTATAAAACTTGCTGAAGTTACCCCTTGAATATTTCTATTTGACCAGTACAAAGTGTCCTTTCTTATCTTTTCTGATAACTTTTGGTTGAAAGTTGATTTTATTGGATATTAGAATGACTACTCCAACTTGTTTCTTGAGACCATTTGCTTGGAAAATTGTTTTCCAACATTTTACTCTGAGGTAGTGTCTGTCTTTGTAACTGAGGTGGGTTTCCTGTATGCAGCAAAATTCTGTGCCCTATTTATGTATCCAGTCTGTTAGTCTATGTCTTTTTATTGGGGAACTGAGTCCATTGATGTTAAGAAATATTAAGGAAAAGTGATTGTTGCTTCCTGTTATTTTTGATGTTATTTTTACATTTGTGTGGCTATCTTCTTTTGGGTTTGTTGAAAGAAGATTACTTTCTTGTTTTTTCTAGGGTGTAGTTTTCCTCATTGTGTTGGCAATTTCCATCTATTATCCTTTGTAGGGCTGGATTTGTAAAAATATATTGTGTAAATTTGGTTTTGTCATGGAATATCTTGTTTTCTCCATCTATGGTTATTGAGAGTTTTGCTGGGTATAATAGCCTGGGCTGGCATTTGTGTTCTTTTAGGGTCTGTATGAGATCTGCCCACGATCTTCTAGCTTTCATAGTCTCTGGTGAGAAGTCTGGTGTAATTCTGATAGGTCTGCCTTTATATGTTACATGACCTTTTTCCCTTACTGCTTTTAATATTCTTTCTTTGTTTTGTGCATTTGGTGTTTTGATTATTATGTGACAGGAGGAATTTCTTTTCTAGTCCAATCTATTTGGAGTTCTTTAGGTTTCTTTTATTTTCATGGGCATCTCTCTCTTTCTTTAGGTTAGGAAAGTTTTCTTCTATAATTTTGTTGAAGATATTTACTGTCCCTTTAAGTTGAGAATCTTCACTCTCTTCTATACCTATTATCCTTAGGTTTCCACTTCTCATTGCATCCTGGATTTCCTGGATGTTTTATGTTAGGAGTGTTTTGGATTTTGCATTTTCTTTGACTGTTGTGTCAATGTTTTCTATGGTATCTTCTGCACCTTAGATTCTCTCTTCTATCTCTTGTTGGTGATACTTGTATCTATGACTCCTGATCTCTTTCTTAGTTTTTCAATATCCTGGGTTGTCTCCCTTTGTGATTTCTTTATTGTTTCTATTTCCATTTTTTAGATCCTGGACGGTTTTGTTCAATTCCTTCACCTGTTTGGTTGTGTTTTCCTGTAATTCTTTAAAAGCTTCCTGTGTTTCCTCTTTAAGGGCTTCTAGCTGTTTACCTGTGTTCTCCTGTATTTCTTTAAGAGAGTTATTTATGCTCTTCTTAAAGTCCTCTATCATTATCATGAGAAATGATTTTAGATACGAATTTTGCTTTTCCGGTGTGATGGTGTATCCAGGTTTTGCTATGGTGGGAGAATTGGATTCCGATGATGCCTGGTAAGCTTGTTTTCTGTTGTTTATGTTCTTGTGCTTGCCTTCTGCCATCTGGTTATATCTAGTGATACCTACACTCCCTTTATCTGACGGGAGCCTGTCCTTCCTGTGATCCTGGTTGTGTCAGAACTCTTCAGAGACCAGCTGTCTCTGGGTTCCTGTGATTCTGGGATGCTGTGATCCTGAGATCCTGGGTGTGACAGAGCTCCTGGGTGTCAAGCTGCCTCTGAGACCTTGAGATCCTGGTGTGATCAAGCTCCTAGGATCCTGTGATCCTGGGCATGTTAGGGCACCTAGTAGTAGAGCTTCCTCTGGGTGTTGTGGAACTAGATGAGGAGTTCGTGCCCAAGGTCTGCTCAAGGCACTGGCCCAGACAGGAAGGAACCCGTGATGTGGTGACCCCTTAAACTCAGTGAGTACCAGTTAATGATAGACAGTGGTGTGGACGCAGAGCCCAGAGAGATGTTACAAATATCTGTACTTGACCAGAACCTGTCCATACTCTGTTGTATATCCATGATGTCAGTCAGTAGATGTGTAATGCTCTCTGTTCTTTGTAGACCTCCTTGGTCCACAGTCCTGGATGAAAAAGGTGGGTATCCAGAGTTTGGGCCTGTGACTCCAGGTTCTAGCTAGAGCTACTGGACACATTGCCTCAGTGATATAGCCTATCTTGATCTTGCTCCTCATTGCTCTTTGGTCTTATTTTTGTTACAACATTCCCCATACCCCCAACTATTCAAGAATACCTACTTACAAAACTATGAAACATGACACACCATGCTGCTTTAATTTATATGGGGAAGGGCACTGGGGCCATGAGTCGAGTCTCAGTATATAGGCTCTGGCTCTCCTGGAACTTGCTATGTAAACCAGACTGACCTTGAACTCACAGAACTTTGCCTGCCTCTGCCTCCTAACTGCTGGGATTAAAGGGATGCAACCGCCATGCCCAGCTTGTTTTTTAGCTTCTTTCTCTTTTTATAGTATGTGTGCATGTGTGTGTGTTGTACACATGTGAATGTGTGGATGCAGATGCCTGTATGTGCACATAAGAAAGTCAGAACAAGACACCAATTGTTGTTCCCCATTTTGCCTTTAGATAGGCTCTCTCACTAACCAGGAACCTTGCCATTTTGGGAAGGCTGGCCAACCAAGGACCTCTTTGGACCCACTGTCTCTGCGCCCCCTGGTGTTGGTGCAATAGGGATACACAACTATGCCTGGCTTTCCATGTGGGTACGTCATACTTGCAGGATGAATGCTTTTACCCACTGAGCCATCTCCCTGGTCCTCGACCATGTTGTCTACTCCCTGTATTGCTCCTCTGCCTTTTCTACTATGTCTTGCTCTACCTGAAAATCCCTTCCCCATCATTTGAGACACAGATAAACTCTTGTCCTTGGAAGCTTTTTATTACTCCAACTCTCTCCCCACACCAGTCCCAATAAGTTCTTTCCCATCTAAATTTTGGTGCTAGCACCAATTGCCACCTTAATAATTACCACACTGCACTTTCTTACCTTTTTTCTCTGCCATGTGCTCCCTGTACCCAACACTCTTCTCTTTCCTTAATTTCAATTCATTAAGGATAGAAACCAGATCCTACCCACAGCCTGGAACTTAATAACAGCACTGTAAAAGAATAAATGAATAAAAATGAATGAATGAATGCCTTGTATAAAAACACATTATTCTGGCTCTTTGTGACTAAGTCTAAGCCTGCTGAGAATCACAATTACATTTCCATGTAGGCCGATCCAGCTTCCTAAAAGATTTTTTGAAAAAGCATTGAACCATTGTTGCTTCCCTCTTAGTCACCTGCTATCTCAAAAAGGGCTTAAGGGTGTATTGAAACCATGACAGAACTCTCCCCTGGCACAGATAAACCATACCACCATAACCTTACAGAACCTTCTGGGGCTGTGACTGACTTAGTTCACCAGGAACCCCACACCCAAAGTCCAATATTGCAAGGTTGCCTTCCTGTAGTCCCTAGGAGGCACATTCACAGCTATTTATCTGGACAGGGAAGTATTTTTAGATGTGTTGTCTACTTTCTTTGAAAAGAGAAGTGAACCCCACTCATCTTATTCCCTTTCTCCTAATTGCCCCAGAATGCACTACCATGTTTAAACACAGTCAGATAAGGAAAGGCAAGAAGAACCATCCAGCCTTCCTGGTGTTCTAGGAAGAGTCTTCATTATCATAGGACCAGAGTCTTTAAAAGAGATGCTCTGTGCTCTAATGAAAGACTTAAAATTCAAATGGGCTCACCAAATGCAAGTCAGCAGGCATTTAAGTCTCTGCCAATTATTCAGTCCTCAATAGCTAGACCAGGCAGTGTTTGTTGCCGGCTGGCTGAGATGCATGATGGGAAGACAGGCAGCCTGGCCTGGTACCAATGCTCCTGAGTCTATTCTGAACCCCAAGTGATAGAATTTGGCAGCCAGCACCCTCCAAAATGCAGAGAACCAAGCTCTCCTGGTGATCCTCATCACTCAAGTCTCAGATGGGCCTCATATGCAGATTCTGTCACACCAGGAGGACAAAGGCCTGGACTGCTGGAGCAGACAGATGAGGGTATGACTCTTCAATGCACTCATCAGGTCTCAAGGGAAAACAGACCTTCTTAATTACCTATAAAGAGTTAATAGTGTGTATATAAAGAGCTTTCTGTTTTTAATCACGAGGCAAGTCAAAACGCTTAGCTTTTTGTAATCCTTATTTGACACTCTGGTCTTGTTGTACAACCTTCATCTGGAGTGCCTCAAGTAATTAATGGCTAATGCTTGTTTATAATAACATTATTATAGAACTTTTCACTGTCAGTTCTGTGTCCTCAAAATGTCCTGGCTGGAAAACTCTAGAGCTCATAGAGTCTGTGCAAACAAGAAGCCAGGAGGCTCACTAGAGTGTGGGTTATGCAAATACTCTGTGTGTTTCTGGCTAGCTATCTCTTCATGCTCTATGAAGGAAGACTGATGCAACTCTTGTCTAGCAGTTGGTCAAAAATTTGGAAGCATGCTAATATGCACTGCCAGTGGTAAAGGGGCTACCAATGACAATTACAAATCAGTACGCCTTGTTTCAGACTTCCATATACTTCTGTGCCTAAGGGCAACATGGTGATGTATCAATATGCTAGCCTTTATTATATTTATGATAATATTTGATGAAAAATAATGGTTTATGGTACATTCATATAACTAACATAATTAAAACTTGTATGCGGATTTTACTTGTCTATACACACACCCATTATTTGTTAAAAGTGCAAGAAATACATGCATAGCCATTCTCAGACCTCATTAGAGAAGTTTATCTGTGCAACAGATGATGGTTAACATGGAAATTCACAACTGGTTGTAGTAGACAGAATAACTCTCTGTGGAGCCTTCAGCCACACACGGGACATCTATATTGGACCCCTCTCCCACATCGGGATCCATTGAGGAAGAGGTGAGGGAGGCAGGCAGAAAGATTGTAAAAGCCAAAGGGCAGGTATGATTGGAGGGAGTCAGTGTCTTGTGGACAGGACAGGGCCACTACAATCATGATCTCACAACAGCTATGGTTGCCTGCACAAGACTTGTACAAGATTAAGCCAGTCAACATGACAGCATGGAGGAAAGATGGGCTCACAAGACCCCATTCCTAGCTGAGGAACTATTGACAGCTAATGGCTTAATTAATGGCATGATCCCTGATGGGTTGGTCATGTTCTAGAAGATAATCCAACATCTACAAGTCTCTAGGCAGCACAAATTGGACTCTATGGGTTATTAAAAATAAGTGAACTTTAAGTTAGCAGGAATAGGAATGGAGGTTGGTGCAGAAGGAGCTAAGAAGGTTCATGGAAGACTATGATCAAAATGCATTGTATGCGCCGGGCAGTGGTGGCACATGCCTTTAATCCCAGCACTTGGGAGACAGAGACAGATGGATTTCTGAGCCTGGTCTACAGAGTGAGATCCAGGACAGTCAGGGCTATACCCTGACTCAAAAAATCCCGTCTCAAAAAACAAGCAAAAAACAAAAAAACAAACAAAAAAACAAAACAAAACAAACAAAAAGCACTGTATGCCGCATGAAATTCTCAAAGAATTATTAAAATATTATACTAGAAATACTTGCATAGGCTGGGTGTGGTGGCGAATGTCTTCACTCTGAAGAACTCAGGAGGGAGATGCAGGCGGATCTCTGTGAGTTTGAGGTCAACCTGGTCTACAGACTGAATTGCAGGACAGTCAGGATGACTGTAGAAAGACCCTGTCACCAAACCAAACTAATAGAAAAACATGCACAGCAATTTCACTTTGCAAAATGTGACCTATGTGTGGTATCATTCAAACAGTTTTTGAATGGAAGAAAGCATAGAGAGAAATATGCCAAAATGCTGACAATGGTACCTTGGACAGAGTATGGGTAGCTTTAATTTTCATTTGGACGGTGTGTGTGTGTGTGTGTGTGTGTGTGTGTGTGTGTGTGTGTAAAACAGGAAATGTTTTATGCAACATTCTACTTGGATTCTATAAATAAGATAAGAGTTCTCCTTGTGTTTCAGAGTCCAGTGCACATGGGTGGAGAAGGCAGCAAAGTGCGACTGGAGAAAGGTGAACTGAAAACTCCCTCCCAGGAACAATAATTTCCAGCCCTGTGATACAAACTGGAAAGGAAGAAATCACTTCACAGCATCAGTAGGGTGGAGTGTGAGGACCTGGATGGAGGACTTGGCGAAGGGACTGAAGGAGCTGAGAGAGTTTACATTCCCAGGGAGACAGCAACAGTGTCAACTGGCCTGTCCCCCCCCGATACTTCTGGAGACTGATCCACCAACCAAAGAATACACATGGAGGGACCCATGCTGCTGGCCACATATGAGGCAGAGGAGGGTCTTGTTGGCCATCAGGGGGAGGAAAGGCCCTTGGGTCTGAAAGTGTTAGATCCCCCAGTAGAGGAGAATGCCAAGGAGGGAAGACGAGAGTGGGTGGGTGGGAGAATATCCCCATAGTGGCAGGGGGAGGGGGGAGGGACTGGGGAGGTTCCAAAGGGGAGATCTGGAAAGGGGAAAACATTTGAAATGTAAATAAAGTATGAAAAAAAACCCTAATCATCATGATGCTAAAGTCAATTTCACAAATCAAAGATATGTTGACAGATAAGTTATGCAAATCAATTTCTGCAATAAAAATTGTGTAAACGAACAAAAAAAAAAATTCCAGTCCTGTGAGGTAAGAAACCTCATATTTACTATTTTTCTCATTCTTCTGTTTCCTGGACTTGGTTACAATGTCATTTAAAGAGAGCAGAGAATGAAGAGACAGCATCTTGTTCTATGACTGGCCAGACAGGTTGAGTGCACGCGGCAGAGAAACAGAATTGAAGTAAATTAAACATTAAATTAAATGAAAATACAAACAAATGAAACAAGGCAAGGAAGACATGGTGCTACCTGACACCCCTAGAAACCATGTGTGATTTGTTAGGAGTCTAGACATGTCCAGCTGGTGTTCCTCACAAGGGGAAATGCCACCTCTTGAGTCCTTTCATCATGTACGGCTCAACAACACACACAAATGTGGGACAGGAGATCGCCAAGCTTAAGCAGAAGCTTCCAAAAAAAAGAATTGGATGAGGTCTACACTAAAGCAGGGAACAGACAGTCTCTGGGCTCCGAGAAGGTGGACGGAGTTGATAGGGTGAGACTGTCCCCTCATAGGCTTGGGACAGACTGCTGAGAGTAGGGACTGGTCGAATGTGCACTTCTCTGAGACGAAGAGGCTTATATGCATGTCGCCAGACTTTTACCTGCAACCACTCTAGTCACAGGGCTTCAGAAGCCCTGGAAGTACTTTACAAGGAGAAAAGGAAAGAATTCTTCTCTGGAGAAACTGTTTTCAGGTAAACATTTTATATGTGCAATCATTCTTGTTATGTGCAGGAGACTGGCTCCCGAAGCCCCTGCAGAGAGCAAAATCTTGGATGCTGCCGTCTCTCATCTGAAATACTGCAGTGCTGGCATCTAAACCTACACATCCTTCTACCCATTTAAAAACTATCTCCAGATTATTTGTAACACCTAGACAAGCTAAATGATATCTATATAGTGCTGTAAGATTTTGCTTAGGGAATAAGATAAATCTGTATGTTTACAACACACATGTCTGTTTGTTTTTTCTCTCAGTGTCTTCCGTCCTCTATTGGCTGAGTCACTGGGTATGGACTTCATAGAAGCAGAGGCCAGACCATCCAGGCACCTGCCATGAAGAAAAGCAGCTTAGCTAATAGCACCAGTCAACAAGCTCTATCCATGCAAACACAGTTTCTGCCACCATTTATTTCCCGCATCATTAACTACGAATCCAGCACCACCAAATGTTTAAGGTATGTCCACAATATTAAAAGGTCAGAGAAAATTTAAATTGAGAGGAATTAAGTTAATACACAGAGTCCTAGGTAAAAACTCTAATAATTTTCAAGAGGTAAGAAAGCATAGTGCTGCTCTTAAGAGTTCCATGCTCACATAAAAGACACGAAACCACAGCCTATGGCGAGGGTTATAAGCATCGTTATGGTTTAAATATGAAATATCCCCTGGTAAGTTCATATTTTGAATGCTATGTCTCCATCTCATTGTACAATTCTGGAAAGTTATAGAAACTGTAGGAGGCAGAGCCTACTTAGAGGAAGTATGGATGATCTTGGGGGCTGTGATGATTAATCTTGATTGCCAACTTGATGGGATTTAGAACCGCCATGGAAACAAATTTCTGCGGATGTCCATGATGAAGTTCCTAGACTGGGCTAAATGAGGTGAGAAGCTCCACCCTAAAAGAGTAAGGCAGCCTATCACATCGTGGCTAGGACAGCAAAGAGGAGGGAGCTGGGCCACAGCAGCCAGCAACCTCTGCTTCTTTAGTGGGGTGCAATGTTGCCAAGACTTCTGTGACTTGATAGGCTGCACCCTTGAACAATGAGCCAAAAATAAACCATCCCTTCCTTAAGTTTCTTTTGTCTCAGCAATGTGTCAAGTGACTAATGAGGCAGTTTATTTTCTCTGACGATTTCTTGTCATGCTCTCTGAATCATGACCTTGCATAGTGTGATACATGCTTTTCCAACATGCTGTCTCTGCCATGATTAACTAAGCCCTTTGAAACCATGAGCCAAAATGAATCATTATTCCTTTAAGTTGTCTGTATCAGGAGATTTGGTCACCAAGGCAAAAAAGGCTAATGTTAGTACTAAGTGGTTTGTATTTGTCTTTTGATGAAAACAGAATCTCTCTCCTCCCCCAACCCCCACCCCCACCCCCATCACCTCCGCCGCATGGCAAGTGGCTCCAGTGGCTGTGCTGCTTGCGCTTGGGTGCTGTGCCGCAATGAGCAGAGCGGTGCAGCTAGAGCTGGGGCCGTCTCCATGGTGACAGCCCTTGGGGCCATTCTCCTTCCACTGCCCAGTCTGGGCCTGAGCCGTGGCCATCTTCATGGTGACCGCTTTCCCCACCTCATCTGGAGGGCGGCAGGGTCCAAGGCAGCCTGTTCACCGGCCCCAGGTTTCAAGCTGGCAATGGCACAGGGAGGAGAGTGCCCCCGCTTCCACTTTAGAGGAGCAGAGGCCACTGACGGCCGTGGGGCGCACCTCCCTGGCCCACAGAGGGGAGCACAGCATGCAGCCTGGAGCTACACAAGCCATAGGAGTGGGGTGCAGGGGCCCCAGGTTTGCAGCAGTGACTGCGGCAGCTCTGGGCCAGGGCTTGGAACTGGACCCCAACGGCACGGCACTGGGGGTGTTCTCCTCCTCCCACTGTCCTGAGGGCGAGAGGGTGGGGTCCCAGGAAATGGTAGTCTTGGGCCCCATTCTGACCCTGGTTTGGGCCTTTGGGGACCAACCTGAGCCTGGCTCGAGTTCTGAGAACTGTCTCAGTCACTTCCGCATAGGAGTGACTCAGCAAGACCTGTTTGGTCCTCCCTCTACCCTGTCATTGCTGATATGGAGCTATACTATTGGCCCTGTCACGCCTTCCCCTTCCCCGCCTCCTACGTCATCTTTCCCCATACCTAAGTGCCCACCCCCTTTGCCTTCCTATATAAGCAAGAGAAATTGCTACATTAAAGTTGAGTTCCTGCTTCAACAAGACTCTTTTTGGCCACCGACACTCGACACTCGCTGTCCCACTCAGCTGCCATCCCACTCAGCCGGACCGGGTTCTCTCCTCTCATCTGGACCTGCCAGCAAGGAGCCGACAATCCCTCTCTCTCTCTCTCCCTCTCATGCATGCACACATGCACGCATGTGCGCACACACATCCACATGCACACATACATGCACACACACACATGCATACACACATGCCCACGCACACGCATGCACGCACAAAGCAAACCATGGTATCAGAATGTGTAGGGCATTCTCGTGACTCTCCATACATTATGTGGTGCTTTAGAAGGACTCAGTCTTTAGAGGCAACATCAAGTGAACAACCCACCAGGCAGATAGGCTTGCAAAGGTTTCTGTCTGGACAGAGTGGGTGTTCTCACTGACACCATGCATAGGAACACACATGCAATACTTCCATGAGGTAAGTTTGGGTAAGACTCAAGAGTCCAGGGTGGTTACTGATGGCTGTCCTGGCATTCTTCCTGTGTGGTGTAGTGTAAACTTGACTTCTAAAAGATGTTGGAAACTTAATCCCCATTAATATGTTAATATCTGGAGGTGAGGTGTTTGGGGGGGGGGAATAATTGAGGTCAGAAGACATCTTGAAGGTGGTTTTAGAAGAACAGAGAGGATGGTCTGAGCTGGATGACTGGCTCTGATGTCCTCCAGTGTGTTACAACAGAAAACCTTCACCAGATGCTTCTTCATCTCCAGCCTCAAAATACCACGAACCAAACAAACCTTTATAGTTCGGAATGACCTAGCCTGGTATTTAGTTATAGCAGCAGAAACTAGATCAGGACACTGTGTAACCAGCCATGATAACCAACTATTTACATTCTCCAAAAGTAGGAGTGTGTTGATTGTAAGTCCTCATATCTGCACAGCAGATCTAGGCAGCCTGGAACAATAGCATTCAGTGCCTCAGGCATACTAATAGCCTTATCATTTAGTAGCGTAAGGGACGTGGCAGAAGCCAAAATCTAGAGATCACAACATTAAACCTAATGTGTTAACTCATTCCTACAGATTGGAATTGGAGATGCAACAGAAAACTCGGAGGATACATTGAAAACCCTCTTGAGAGGAGAGCAGAAAAGGAGACAAGGAAACAAAATGAAACAATGACAGGAAAATCTGAGACTAAAGCTAGGAAGTCTGAGATTCAGGAGGAGGAAAAAGTGAAGACGGATGAAGTGAAAGCATGAAAGATGGTGCAAAGGGAAAAAGGCAGAAAGCAGAAGACAAGCTCCCAGACTGCAAGAGCCGGCGGCAGCCAGCACAACGATGCCAAGGAGGGGCAACTGAGTCACTCGGAAAACATTGTTAGACTTGGCATCATTGGGACTAAAAGTGATTTTGAAAGTGTCAGAATATTTGAAAGTGTGTAAGAGGTCTGGCACACAAAAGGTCATTGTCTTACTGTTATCGTCTGTGCACCTCAACCTTGGAGTCCAATAGTGATAGGAAACTGGTTCAAAGACTTGAGGCTCTCTAGAGGGAAAATGGTGTCAATAAAGTCAGTTCGTAGGTTTTTAATCTGTTAATTCTGGACCATTGGAATCTTCCATAAGTTTGCTAAGTCATGGAGAAACAGATACCATCTGTGGGGCTGGGGTGCTCTCTCAGTTGTTTGCCTTCTAAGCATGAGGACTTGAGTTCAATCTCCCAGTACCACCCCCCTACACACACCCTTTTTGAAAAGCCAGATATGGTAGTGTGCTTATAATCTCAGTCCTGGGGACAAGAGACAGCAGATTCCTGGGGCTCATTGTTCAACTAACCTAACCTACTTGGCTAGGACCAAGTCAATGAGACACCTTGGTTCAAAAAACAAAGTAAAAGGCAACCAAGGTTGTCCTCTGTCCTCCACAGAATAGAACATATATGCACATATACACACATACAAATACAAATCATCTATTTTTTTTAATTTTTATTTGTGTCTGTCTGTCTGTCTGTCTTCATAGAGGCCAGAAGAAGGTGTGGGATCGCCTGAAGCTGGAGTGGCAGTTATGAGCCCCCAGACATAGGTGATGGAACAGATTTCACGTTCCCTGAAAGAGTCACAAACACTGAGATGCTGAGGCATTTCTCTAACCCCTATATTTATTTTTTGTCTTGTGGAATGTGGTGATCTGTACTGGCTGGTTTTGTGTGTCAACTTGGCATAAGCTGAAGTTCTCACAGAGAAAGGAGTTTCAGTTGAGAAAATGCCTCCATGAGATCCAGCAGTAAGGCATTTTCTCAATTAGTGATCAAGGGCTGAGGGCCCCTTGTGGGTGGTGCCATCCCTGGGCTGGTTAGTCTTGGGTTCTATAAGAAAGCAGGCTGAGCAAGCCAGGAGAAGCAAGCAAGCCAGTAAGCAGCATTCCTCCATGGCCTCTGCATCAGCTCCTGCTCCTTGACCTACTTGAGTTCCAGCCCTGACTTCCTTTTGTGATGAATAGCAGCACAGAAGTGTAAGCTCAATAAATCCTTTCCTCCCCAACTTGCTTCATGGTCATGATGTTTGTGCAGGAATAGAAACCCTGACTAAGACATGATCTATCAACTTTTGTTTGTCCCCTCCTGTTACCCTGGTGTTTTTATTCTTACAGTTTTTAGTAGGCTCTTAACAATGTTGGAATGTAATTGCATTTGGCTTCAGGGAAGTGGATATAAACATCTACTTGCATTCTGCTGTGTTTATATTGAACCAATGGCTATAAGTCCCAGAAGAGCTTGCACTGTAGGTTGACTTTGTTTCTATGAAGTTAACACTGGAGTTACTCTTATTTTAAAGAAAAGAACTGACTCAACTGTTGGCACTTTAGAACTTTTTAAAAATAAGGTCTTTTTCAAATGACTTGAGCACTTTACAGTGTGCCACAGCAGTACTTTTGAGAATTTGTAGGCTAGTCAAATAGCCTGGGAATTTGGGTCATACTTTCTGTTTTAGTGCTGGAGTGCAGCTCAGGGGTACAATTCTTGCCTAGAATGCTCACGGTCCTGGGTTTGGTCCCCAGCATTAAAAAGTAAAAAAGCTAGGTGCTGGAGAGGTGGCTCACTAGTTAAGGGCTCTTGTTGCTCATTCAGAGAACTCATGTTTGGTTCCCAGCACCCACTCTGACAGATCATAACTGCCTTAAACTGCAACTCTAGGGAATCCAATGCCCTCCTGTAGTCTCCACAGTTATACACACACACACACACACACACACACACACACACACACACTGGTGAACGCATACACATTTTAAAAACAAAAAGGCAGCTTTCCTTCCTATCCCACTTTATTTTTCCACATGAATGCCTTTAAGCTGAATTGTGGTGGATGTTTCTTCAGTTCCTCACTTAGCCCGTTCTCTCCTTCGTATATGAGAACTGAGACAAGGTGCTCACTGGCTGTGGTTGACCTCTTTCCAGACCACACCATTTAAGGTCATATTACTTCCATCTGACAATGGACTGAAGGTTGAAGCCCTGAGGAGTCTTGGTATAAAGCCCAAATGAGGGCCAAGTTATAGCTTCCATGGTATAGTCTGCATGCTCTCTCCTTTCCTTTGGGAACTGTGATTTTTCTCCTTGGTTTTAGATTTCAACTTGCTCTACAGCTCATTATTAGAAAATGAATTATTCAGCTGTTTCCTTTTCAAGATATCTTTAGCTGTCAGAGTATCAAGGAATCAGGAATAAGTCAGTCACATTTTATAATTTTATTCACTGGGATTTATCAAGATGCTATGAGTTTCCGCCAGTCTCTATGGAAAAATACAAAATGAAATATTTTTTTTCTCCTTGTGGCAAAGTATATGCATGATATCAAATTAAAATTAAGTATTTTTTGACAGGAAAAATATATACAGCCTTATGGAATCCCATCCCATCTCTGGGTCTTGATTTCCTCAGCTATAAAATGATGTTTGGGGACTAGTTTCTAAGGTTTCATATGCATTTTCCTAAAGAAGCTTTATTAATATGTAATTGGCACACCATATAATTCACCTGCTTAAAGTATATAATTCAATGGCTTCTAATATATCCCATTTTTTTTTGAGTTGGAATAAACACATATAACAAAGTTTGTTATTTTACCCACTTTAAGTATATCAACCCATGGAATTAATCTCACTCACAATGTCTCAAAATCATTGCCAGCATTCCCAGCTTTTATCATTATCCTCTTGCAGACGCTCTGAACTGTGTAGGTGCGACACACTGGAGCTAGTCTATTTGAGACAAAGCCCATCAAAAGCCCACAAGCCCCACAGAAAAGAGACTAATTTTAATTCCCACTCAGTGACATTAGGCCTGTTGAGAGCAGTTACTCATTTACACACACTGAACGTTGTTCTCAGCCCCACTACGGGTACACTAATGGCTCTAAAGAAAGTCTGAGCCAAAAGTAGAGAATAAAATGTGGGCGTTTTCTTTGGATCTTGTGATTATGAGCCATCAGTTTTCTTAGTTCTATCAGCCGACTTCACTTAACTTTCTAACTAAGCTAAATGCTTCTTGTAGCTGTCGGTGGAGTGTCAGGGATTCGGAGGCTGTAGCCACACGCTTTTCCCAGGAACTAGCTAAAAACTGTGATGGACACTCTTCACTGTTAATCCTTAGACCATTCAGGCAAGGTCTGAGCCCAGGAACTGGCAGATACTGATTTGCTTCTCCAAAGACTCCTCCATTCAGCATTATCTTACACACTGGAGTACTTCTCGGAATTATTGCTGGCTTGGTATCTCGGTGAGATCTGCGAAAAATAAAACCAGATAGGTTACAGTTGCGTGGGTATTAGCCACAGGAATGAACTGGCTGTTCACGGAGCTGCCGACCTTTCTTCCGCACTCGTCTCCAGTCCTTCCAGGACACTGCTTCCTGGCAACGATAGCCTCTGCGTTAAATAGAAGCCCAGGAGTGAGGTTCAACGGCCCTCACATAAGATGTGTTACTCTTGGAGTTCAGTTTCTTCCATGTTGCCAGTCAGACAAAGGCTGCATCTCTGTGTGTTGGGGATGTAGAGGGAACTAAAGAAAGATAAGCAATAAAGTCCCTTCCAGTAAATGAAACTCTGGGACATTCTGGGCAGCACTTGTGAACACAAATATTTCCACACAACACAAAACCTGGTCTTAATCTGTCTTAATCGCATAGACCTGGGTTCAAGTTGGGCTTCTATGGTTTAATGGTGTTTGACAGGTTGATACATTCCACTGAACGTTAGACATTATTGCTATTTCTTCTAAAAATAGCAATGGCCACAATTTCTGCAAAGTGAACCAAAAGATCTGGGCCCATTCCCAGCTCTGCCTCTCCATATCCGTATGACTTTGGCACTTACCCTCTCTTGGACCTTGACTTCCTAATCAGGGATGATTTAAATGCTTTTGGAAAAAACTTAAGATTCTTTTTTTTTCTTTCCATTTCATCTTTTCTTTCTTTTAAAATTTAATTAATTTGCTTTTTACTTATTCACTTTACATCCTGCTCACTGCCCCCATTGCTGTCACCCTCTCCCATGATGCTTCCCCATTCCCATCCCCCTTCTCCTCTGAGCAGATGGGCACCCCCTCTGGCTTCCCCACTACCACCCTGGTACTTCAAGTCTCTGCGAGGCTAGGTGCTTCCTTTCCCACTGAGGCCGGACAAGGCAGCCCAGCTAGCAGAACATATCTCACACACAGTCAACAGGTTTTGGGGTAGCTGCCCCCTCCATATGAGCTGGAAGGTCTAGGTCCAGCCCATGTATACTCTTAACGATTTTTCCCCTCTTCTAATCCAAAGTTTCTTGTGAAATTACTTTCATGGTCTAGCAATTGCTTAAAAACACTGAAAGACAAAAGACAGCCTGGGTTAGGAGGCAATGGATGGAACCAGGCATTCAGCTTCTAAGTTCTATACCACCTTGAAACCAATAAGCAAGCCTAGATTACTGTCTGGCACCTTTGTAGATAGGTTTGCTGAATGAAATTAAAGATGGTGGTCTATTTCTTCTTTTTGCTACCAAGGGATGATCTGAGGCACAGTGGAATACGTTTATTAAAGCAATTTTATTTTGCTGGAATAAAATGCCCTTTACCCGACAGAAGGTCATATTTACTTTTCTGAGCAAGAGAATTACAAGGAAACCCTGTAACTGACAAGGTTAAGTCATGCCATTTGTCGATCAAAGCTGAGATCTCTGTGGGTATTTGAAGTGGAGGCTAATTTTGTATCTGGTTGGGAGACCAGGGAAGTAGCCTATGAAACATTCGTCTTTTTGTTTCAGTACGCAAATATTCAGAATGTGTGTTTTGCTTCTCTAGGCATGTCATGATTTCTAACCCTTATGACGTGGACACAGTTCTTGTATCACTCTGTGTGGCTATTTATTTATGTATTTATATTTTATGTGTAAGGGTGTTGGATCACCTGAAATAGAGTTAGAGACAGTAGTGAGTTGACATGTGGGGCTGGGAATTGAACCTGTGTCCTCTGGAAGAGCAGCTAGTGCTCTTAACTTCTGAGTCATTTATTCAGTGCCCACCCCCCCTGGGTTTCTTAACCAATCAGAAACAAGAAATGCAAAGAACAGAGGAATTGGAGGAGGAATGTCTGCAAGTCTTCTAGAGTCTGAACAGGAAGAACAAATTACAGAAGCCTTACCAAAGGAATGAGGAGTTCAAGTTGAACTAGTACTTAGGTCAAAACAGGGGGAAGAACACAGGTAGGTGAGAAAGAAATACAGAGGTAGATAGAAATAAAGGAAGATAGAAAGTGAGGAAAGATGGATAGATGATAGATAGATAGGTGATAGATAAATTGATAGATGATTAGATAGATTGATAGATGATAGACAGATGATAGATTGATAGATAATAGATGATAGATAGGTAGGTAGATTGAGTGATACATGATAGATGACAGATAATAGATGATAAATATATAGGTAGGTAGATAGATAATAGATTAATAGACAGGTGATAGAAAGAATGATAGATAGATTTATTAATTGATACATGATAGATTATAGACAGATGATAGATTGATAGACTGATGATAGATATATGATACACACATACATATGTACATACATATTAGTTAATACCTATGATGAGGCCCAAAGCGCCATGAATACAGCTGAGATGTAATCTTTCCAACTCACTTTCCAGAGCCTTCTTCTGTTACTCTCTACCTATTTTCTGGCCCATACTTCCCCCCAGAGTTCTAACCCTAGATACCCAACAGCCATTGGGTCCTCCCGTAGACCCTTAATGCTCAGCACATCTGAAGTGTGCCTCAAGTGCTTTCCCTCCACCCCAAACGGCTCTTCATCACACTTTGCTTAATTCAGCAACCATCCTGGTGCTGAAGCTGTAAAGTGGTCCTCTTCGGCAGTTACCCCTCCCTCACTGTGCATTATCCACTCAGAAACATTGACTTAACATTCCCTGTACCACTGTAAGATACTGTGCCATGGAGAAAGACAAAGATACTGGAACATGCCTGGAATATACATAGCTCAGTTCAGACAACAAAGCAAACGGAACTAGCAGCCACAGAGAACGAAAGTGCTATTTTCTGGTGGAAATACCTCCATATTCTAGTCTTGATAGCAATTGATTTAAATATAGGTTTGGACTGCCACACAGCCCCTCCCTGCATGTCTTCTGCTGTTGTCTACAGCTGGTTTAATCATCAGAGCTATCATGGCCTTGAGTACATGATGTCTCTGCTTAGAAATTTCTTCTCTAAGTAGTGAATTACTATTTGTAACACAAAAAGGCAGCTTTAATGGCCATTCTCCCATGAGACCTTTTTCAAACACTTAGGTGGGAGTTGATACTCCTAAAGTGTATTTTTATGCCTGTTCCTATCATCTTTTATGCTCTGTGTATGTTTGTGTGTCACACACACACACATGCGCACATACATGCCTGAAAGTGTGTGTTATGTTTTGCTCAGTTGTTTTGTAACACTACTTCTCAGGCCTGTCGGGAGTGTACTTTGTTGATAGTCTAACCCCTCGCTCATAGAGAGTGAAGAACATGATGCTGGTATATGGCATCACAGTGATGGAGGGGAAGAAAGGAGGAGGAAGAAGAAGAAGATAGTTGGGATAGCCAAACTTGTTTGATGGCCCATTCTTGTGAGACCTCATCAAACTCCTTGAGATCAGCATCAATCTTCTGAGAGCTGTACTCCAATATCTGCATTGCTTCCCCCGGGGATCCATTTCTTAAAGGTTTCATCACTGTAGTACCACCACTGGGATCAATTTTCTGACCCATGACCTTTTAGAGGTCACACTTAAATCATAGCAGTTGTCATGGTTTCCCATGGTGACTTCATCTATAGATGGAACAAATCAATTCATTTTATATCCTAATCCACGTAGGGCGTGGATATGCCAGAGTTATTTACTGACCTTGTTAATTGACATTTAAATTTTGTTCTATCTTTTAAAATTATCAACAGTTTATATGAGGAATGTTTTTAAAGGTTAGACCTGACAAGTTTCTGGCTGACACTGTTTACTGACCTGACATTTATCCAGCATTCGTTACAGGTCCAGCACTGCGCTCTTCCCAGCATCACCCATTACAAGAGTAAACTCTGTTTAAGGTGCAGGAACTTTCCAGCCCATAATTTACTTCATCATGAAAACTACTGTTTCAGTTTGTGAGAAAGCCTCACTCTGTGCCAGCTACTCTGCAAGGCATCTACAAGCACTTATCCGTAAAAGGGGAACTAGTTTTCTCAACGTACCAATAAAGCAACCGAATCTTAGGTGACCGAATGACCTGTGCAGAGGCAAGCCATGAAACTGAATTCATTCATTAATTCATTCATTCACAAAAGGTTTTTTTTTTTCTTCATTTAGATTTATTTATTATGTATACAGTATTCTGTCTGCACAGCCAGAAGAGGGCACCAGATCTGGTTATGAACCATCATGTGGTTGCTGGGAAGTGAACTCTGGACCTCCTAACCTTTCAGCCATCTCTCCAGCCCCTTAGGTTTTTTTAATTAGTACCTACTAAGTGTTGGTCATTATAATTCTACAGCTACATTCAGAAGTCATACAGAAGTGATTTAACCAGATATGAGCCCTGTACTTCTTACTGGGTGCATAAATAAACAAAGACACACACACAACTATAAATTGTGACAAGTGCTGTAAAGAAATCGGCTAAGGGCAATGCTGGAGAGTAGAAGGAGCGAGGTTGGGAAGAGAATGGCTTAAATTGACAGACCATTCAAAGGAGCTGACATTCAGCTGACACAGTGAGGAGAGAGGGCCACTTCTCCCAGGCACAGCCTACCACTGTTAGAAGACTCTAGAAATGTTTGACACACTAGAGGAAGGATGGATGCCAGTGTGCCTGCAGTGGAGCTGCCAAAGCAGAGGTGTCTGGCGAGGGCATGAAGGCGGCAGCCCCACCCGTGCAGGAATCCTGGGCCATGAAGAGGAGCACAGCCTGTATTTGCTACACAGTGGGGCATCCTTCCAATGGCTGGTATAGAACTTGGGATCCTCTGCCTCAATCTCCTGAGTGTTAGGAATCTAGGCAATTTCATATGTTTGCATTTAAACAGTCATTTTGACTTTCTGTAAAGAGTGAAATGAATGAGGGAATTTCAATATCTGGTGAGAGAGGACCAGGGCCCAGATTAAGGTGGCCATGTTGAAGAGGAGAGTAGTAACCTTCCCCCCTGCTTTCCTTCTGTCTTCCTTCTCTCCCTCCTTCTGTCCTTTCTTCCCTTCCTCTTCCCTTCCTCCCATTCCCCCTCCAACTCTCCCTCCCTCCTTTCCTCTCTCCTCTCCACCCTAGAGCCTCCAGTTCCACCTCTCATGATAATGTTCAACCTGCTTCACTTATCTTTCTCTTCCATCTGGCACTACATACTCATATGGTGTGGTGGCTCCTGCTGCAGCCTGGCCACATGGCTGGTGGGCTCCTGGGTGACATCCTTTGTCCATACTGCTTGAAGTGGCAGCAAGCAGGTGACTATGACCTGTATGTGCCATGGGCAGTAGGACAACTTGGCATGATGGTCTGCAGGTCTCTGTCTGTCTTTCTCCTCCCACACTGTGCTGCCTGGATGTGATTTGATTTTTATGAGTCCTAGGCATAAAACAGCTTTGGTCACCAAGCCAGGCATCAAGCTAGGACGAACACCAGACTGCCATCTGCTCTGCCCCTGACTGATATAAGAACACCACCAACAAGGTGTCTCTTTGCCATTGCCAGGGCAGGGATACGGGTTCTTAAATGTTTAGGGCCCTTTGTGACATCAATCCAAAAAATAAGAGTTTCCTAGTCAGGCAATGCCCTTGATATAGGAACAGCTGAATTTCCCAATACTTTCTGCTTAGACCAGTCAGACATGAGAAATTATTATGTTACCTGTAAGCATCTCATCTTGATAGTTGTTCCAGTGTTGTTATTTGCCCCCACCCCCATTTCTCCAAGGAAACAAACTGGAGAGGAAAAGACTTGAGGTCATCCAGGCAGTGAATCAGTTTTTAACTCCAATTTTATTCCTCCTACATTGCATTTTCTTCTTTAAAATATTATTAGATTGAAGAATATTAAAATTCTGGGTACAAAATGTAAATCAACAGTGAGTTTGATGGCTAGTTTTAATTGTCAGCTTGACACAATGTCAAATCATCTGGGCAGAGTCTCAAAGAAGAACTGTTGAGACAGGTTGGCTTGTGGGCATGTCTGTGTGTAATTGTCTTGATTCTATAGAAATGGGAAGAACCAGCCCACTGTGGGCGGCACCATTCACTGTGCTTGTTTCTTGGACTGTGAAAGTGTAGAGAGGTGGCTAAGCAAACACAGCTATGTATGCACTCATTCTCTCTGCTCTTAACTGGTGTGACTGTGTTAAGTTCCTGCCCCTTTAACTTCCCTCACAAAGATAGACTGTAATCTGGAACTGTTCACTAAAATAAATCCTTTCTTCCCCAAGTAGCTTTTTGTTAGCGTATTTTAACACAGCAACAGAAGCAAACCTAGAACCATGAAGAAGAGTGTATACCTGTAGTATACAGATCAGTATATAGATTCCATGCGCTGCTACCCTGGCTTCCCATCTGCCCGCTTTACTTATTTATTTTATTATTTATTTACTCTGTTGAATCCTTGAAGAGACTGCCTTTGCATTTTCAAACACATGAACAGGTACTATACACCTTAACCTTCCAACAAATGCAAACTTAGTGCCCACACAAGCGTCTTGACTGGTTTTGGAGATATTTTCTACCACAGCCTACACAGGGCTGCAGAACCCACCGTGTGGATGTGCCCTTTATTATTTGGTCAGTTTTATTTGACATATTGTTTACAGGCTTTTGACCTTAGAAACTATGATGCAATAAATTCTTTTATGCATACATCATTTCTGCATGTGGCAGAATATTTAGGAACTCAATTACAAGAAATAAGCTCATCAAGGAAATGTTCATTTAAAATTCTGATAGATCTTGTCAAATTCTCTACATGAGCTTTGATGTTTTGCCCTGCCTTTAGCAATCTATGGAGGTAGTGTTTTTCCATATTCCTGGAACTAGTGAAAAAATGTAAAAAGAAACAAAGGTGGAAATATTTCACTAGCAACTTTTAGTATTGATTGCATCCCAAACTGACAATATTTTGTATGCATTGAGTCAAATAAATATATTAAAATAAAATTACCTTTTTTTGTTTGTTTTACATTTTGAGGTATAGGATTGCAAACTTTTTTTTTTTTTTTTTTTTTTTCGGTTTTTCAAGACAGGGTTTCTCTGTATAGCCCTGGTTGTCCTGGAACTCACTCTGTAGACCAGGCTGGCCTCAAACTCAGAAATCTGTCTGCCTCTGCCTACCAAGTGCTGGGATTAAAGGCGTGCGCCACCACTGCCTGGCCCAGGATTACAAACTTTTAAGTCACATACCTCGTATATTACTTATTTTTCTACTGCTGTGATAAAACACCATGAACAAGGCAGCTTACAGAAGGAGAGGCTTATTGTGGGTAACAATTCTAGATGGATAGAAGTCTCTCCTGGCAGAGAGGCATGCCTATAGGCAGCAGGCAAGGCAGCAGGAGCACACATCCTTAAACATAAGCATGACACAGAGAGAACAAACTAGACATAGGGAGAGACCTTAAACTCTCAAACCCTCCTACCCAGTGGCACCCCTCCTCCAGCTAGACCATACCTCTTAAGCCTCCCCAAACAATGACCCCAAGCACAGACCAAGTATTTGAGTCCCTGAGTCTATGGGTGACATTCTCATGCAAACCACTGCAGCTCTTTTATCAATACTTGACAGAACTAGTCTAGAAAGATTCTCAGTAGCCAAAAGACAAGGTTAGGCAAGAAGCCAGAGCCAGAGCACTAAGAGGAAGCAGACAGACAAGCTGGGAGAGCCCTAAGGACACACTGCTTCATGCTCACAATTGTCTGAAGGTTGTTCTAAGTGTGGTCTATGTACAACGAATAAACTTACTACAGTTTACAACTGGTAGACATGACCTATAACCTGTCATTTACATATTTGTATGGTTCCATTATGTGACACTGGGAGGGATTTCTCCTTTTTCCTTTAGATTTTTTTGTCTTATTAATGATGAGACTTTTTATCAAGACACTTAATGCCTGAGTTTGCTATATCAGAAAGTGTTTGTGAAGGCTTGGTGGGTACATATAAGATGTGGCCTACCCTGGGGATTTCTAGAAGATCTGAGAAGCTTTGAACTGTGCTGCAAATCTTACTTGAGTAGAAATGGCTTTGGAGTTGAGTTTGAACATCTACTTTGCCTTGTATGTGTAATTATAGTTTGGTAATAGATGAACTATTTGCACTATGAGGCTATGACAGTTGGTTTGTTGACTTGCTTGTTTGTATTGTATTTGTTTATTTTGTATATGTAAGCACATGTGGGTGTGGGTCCATGTAGGTGAATATGCACTAGAACATATGTGTGAGGCCACAGGTTAACCCTGAGTATTGAGATGGGGTTTCTCCTTGGCCTGGAATGCATTTAGGCTAGACGGGCTGGTCAGTGAGTCCCTGAGACCCACCTGTCTCTGTCTTCTTAATGATGACACTACAAATCCAAATCCACCTTTTTTATTTGTTTCTACAACACAGGTTCTGGGAATCAAAACCCAGGTCTTTATGTTAGGGAGGAAAGTACTTCACTGATGGTTCCTTCCAGCATCCCAAATGTCTTCTTGACTTGGGATTTTAACACAGAAACTTGAAAAGGAGCCACATTAGAACCACAGGCTCTCCAATCCTCAAATCTCCAAAGTTCTGAAAGTTGCTTTCTTTCTTGTAGGCAGTAAGCTTGGGCATAAAATAACAAAGCTATCTATTGTCTTCATCTTACTTGTTATAGATTTGCATATATTTTACTTCAGAAACAATACTTTTTTGATTATAGAACATTGTTCCTGACCTTTCTACACTATTATGAGGTACATGATATATATGATTTTTCCATTTGAAAATCTAAATCTAATTTTCTTCCAAGAGTTCAGAGAAGGGATTTTGGAATTGCAAAGGAGAGCCTGCATTTACTGAATAACTGGATTGAATTACCTCAGCATGTGACATTTTACATGGAAATAAGCTCTGTGCAAGTACAATTAGTTAATTAAAATGATGTCATATTGGAGTACAATGAGTCCTGAATTCAAAGACTTGATGCCCTGATGAGGAAGGATGTACTGAAGGAAGCCATGTGACAATGGGGTCAGAAAGGGTGATGTGGCTACCAGTTGCAACAGTTAGGAGTCACAAGATGCTAGGAGGCATGGGGGAATTCCCCTCAGCATCTCCAGAAAAAGCTAACTAAGCTGACGCTTTAAGTTCAGACTTCTGCACGCACTTTTGAACATATTTCTACTATGTTAAGGCACCTACATTGAGTGTTATTATAGTGGCCCTAGGAAATTAGTGTTCAGAATAAACTTAATTATAGGAATAACAATAAGAATATTGTCAAAATCTTGAAAGTATTAATTTCATCAATAAAATATCTTGAACATTTTTTATTACATTTACTGACTTTATTTTAGTGTGCGTACTTGAAGTGTGTGTGTTTGTGTGTGTGTGTGTGTGTGTGTGTGTGTGTGTGGTCATAGACACCATTAAAAACATGTACAGGTCAGACGACTACATAAGGGAGTTTTTCTGTTTCACCAAATGGGTCCTGGGACTTGAATTCAGGTCATCAGGTTTAGTAGCAAGTGTCCTTATCTACTGAATCATCTTGTTGGCCCTAAAACATCTCTTTTAGTAAAAGAACGATTGCAGAATTATAGTTTACATGGTAATATTCTGTTCTTCTTAATTACTATTAATATGATATTCATCGAACACCATTTCTAATGAAAACTATATAATGAAAAGGAATAGCAGAAATAAATCACAATGCACCCACCTTTTGGAAGAACAACCAACAAGCCTAAAACTCCAAAGTAAACCTAGCCAAAGATGTAAGAATCTACAACGAACACTTTAAGACTCTGAAGAAAAACATCCAAGATAATAGAAGATGGAAAGGTAGATTGGTAGAATTAATATTGTGAAAAATGGCCATCCTACCAAAAGCAATTAATTTACTTATTCAATGCAATCCCAATCAAAATCCCCACACCATCCTTCACAGAAAAGTGTTCAGTATCATTGGCTGTCAAGGAAACACAAATTAAAAGTACTTTGAAAATCCTTCCACCTCAACGACATTGATATATAATGGTATACATACTATATATTCAATATAAAAATTTTGTGTTTGTGTATAATATATACATATATACATGCTATACACACACAACGATCCCACTGTGTTCAGAACTATTAGGCAATCTACAAGCTAGACTGCATATCAATCTGCTTTTCATCACTATAACAAAATACTTGACAGGAGGTTCTTACAAGGAAGCAGTTTATTTAGCTTATAGTTAAAGAGGTTGGGGCAACAGCCCTGGGTGTCTGCATTATCTCATGAGCATTGCTGTGGCGGCAGTGTGTGCTGGGGATGGCAACCGATTGTGTCTGGAATGGGATGGGCCAGAGTTGCTCCTTTAGTTCCAACCCTGGTGAAAATCCAGTAAGCTGTAGAAGGCCTAGCCCTTGAAGAAAGGCTCAGCTACTCTTCTGTTGTTTCAACTTTTATTCTTCTCTCATACATTACATCCTGACTTCAGTTTCCCCTCCCTCCTCTTTTCCCAACCCCCCTCCAACTCCCCTTCTCTTTTCCCCAGATCAACTTTTCTGTTTTCCTTCAAACAAACAAACAGAGCAGGTTTCCTAGGAATATCCACTGATAATGGCCTAACAAGATTCAGGAAGACTGGGCACAAACCCTCATATCAAGGCTGGACAAGGAAACCCAGTAGGAAGAAGAATCCCTAGAGGAGGCAAAAGAGTCAGAAAATGCCCAAGTCTCATTGTTAAGAGTCCCACAAGAACAGCAAGCTGCATCACCATAAAGTACGTGTAGTCAACTCTTAACTCTTACAGGTTCAACCACCTCCTCCCTGAGCCACTCTGGGAACCAAGCTTCCAGTACAAGAACCTCTGGAGGGATATAAAAACCCTATCTAAACTGTAGCACCTCATAGGCTGGCCTGATTCCTAGTCTGTGATTCAACTGCCAGACTCATGCCTGCCCTCTTCCCCTTCCTTCCCTTGCTCTCTCCCTTTCCTTCCTTCCTTCCTTTTTTCCATCCTTCTCTTCCACCCTTCTCTTTCTCTTCTTGCTGGAGATCAAACCGGGTCTTAAGAAGAGCTAAGGCAGTGAGCTGTATCCCTGAGCCTCCAAATACCATTCTTGGAGATTTCTCCTTTTTCCTTCTGGGCAGTTGGAGGTCATCAACAGAAACCAGAGCTCAACTCCCATTTCTACTTTGTTTACTAGCGCCATGCTTTGGGCAATTTTCAAGTTATTGAACTTATGAGCTATTTTCCCATCAGTAACCTAGGAAAAAATAGTAAGTGTCCCATGGGGTTATTATGTGAGTCAAGCAGACAGCCTGTGTGCAGTGACCTGCTTAGCTGGGGGTGGGTGGGTGGGTGGGAACATGTCAGTTCTCTTGCAAACTTGATTTACTCCCCTTTTGAGAAATCTTCACAGGGTCTCAGGCAGCACTAGCTGCTCTACCCCATGGCTCCAGGAATGTTTTCTTCTTCAACCTAAAGCAGTATTTGCAGAGGTGTATTGAGATTTTTTAAAAAAAAAAGAAAAAAAAAAATCCTAGGTTGAGAGCTTTTCCCAGAACACAAATGTGTCACTTTCCTCTCTGACCCCCAGTGCCTGGCATAGTCTCAAAAGTGGCCGAACTTAGCACGTTTTTAGAGAAAGAGAGAATCCTAGTCTGCCCAGACTCACTCAACTTGCCAGGGATGATCTTGAAGCCCTGGTCTTGCTTCCACCTCCAAGTGCTGGGATTGCAGGTGTCGCCGCCTTGCACAGCTTTCTGGTGACCACATCTTCTAACTACAACTGATTTTCCCCTCTGGGAGGAACCGAGGGCTCTGATCACATTCTTCCTTGAGTTATAGTCATTTGCAATTGTTTTTCTTTCCTTTTCCTTTAATTTGGCTTTCCTACCTCTCCAACCCCTCCTGCAGACTCGGTCACACGGCAGCTGGGATTGAATCTCATTCATAACAAGGGTCCCAGCAGTGTCTTCCATCATTTAAGATCCAATTGTTTCTGAGCAAGGAGTGAGGGATATGACTCACTCATACAAGGAACAATTCAGCTTTGACCTTTTTGCACAGGCCTGTTCAGCAAACCACATCCCTGTTGCACCATAGGAAGGGCGGGGCTGTTGTCGATGGTAAAATCAGTCAGAGGTATTAGAAATCATCCACCTTCTCTAGATGAAAGATAGTTCCAAACCATTAATTCATGACATATTTTTAAAATCTGGGCCTTTCTATTTCACTGAAATGTCAGCACAAGACAAAACAAAAACTTAAGTCATATATGTGTCACATAGAATACAAACTCCGAGCACTGCAGATCAACAGAGCTGATGAAAACATAAAGTAAAATTGGAATGTGGTAATATGATTGAACTGTTTCCACAGACACAGCCTTTCAAACACGTCTCACCAGCAATTAAATTGACCTAACATATGTGGCTACTTACGATAAATTGCACTGTTGCGATCAGAGATTTTCTCAGAGTCCAGTAGCACCTTCGTGAATTTTTCATCCATTCAAATAATGTCTGCTGAGCTTCCAGCACATGCAAGCACTGTGCTAGCAATGGCTGATAGGTAAACAACATGGGCTTTGCCCTCACTTTTTTCTTTCTTGTCATTAAATACTCCCCGTTAACCATTATTTGTCCCAGTCACGCCAATGGCCAAACATGCCAGTTGCTTACAAGGAATGAAGAGAATGTTCCTGAAGCAGTTCTGATGTTTGAAGGGCGTTATGTAATACCTATGTGACTATTTGCCATCTTAATACTAATGTGCTAAAAAAATCAACCACGAGTTTGCATTGTTAAGGCCCTCTTGCTTTTGACTTTTAAATTCCATATAGCCAAGTCCTCTGGACCTCATTTGATTATTGGTTTCTGAACTTAAAACTTGTTTGCAGCACTTAAGAAAGAGAAGGTGTTTTGGTTACTCCTGGACTAGAAATGCACTGCCCAGCACAGTGTTGCATGGAAGTTATTTTTCCTCTTAAATATCCGCATCTTCTCGGTCTTACAGCACAGTAAGATGACGAGAGTATTCAGGTCTCTTCTGACTCAACCTGGTCGGGCATTTCCTTCTTTGTTATAAACTTTGGAGGGGTTTTATTTTCTATATAGTGGAGGGTTTGCAACACTTTTGCCAAGTAAATTCTCTTATTAATTCCTAATATTTCACTTTCTCGTTTTCATTAAAGACATTCTCCACCAATACAGAAAATGAGGCTACTGTGGCCTAATTGGAATTTAGCAGTAGGCAGGGTGGCTATTGGTTTTGGAGTCGGATTATCTAAGGTTGAATCTTCCCTGTAACACTTACTAGCTATACAGCCTTGAGCAAATCATGGGCTTTGCTATGCCTCAGTTTCCTCACCCATGGACAGGGCCAACAGAAGCAGCTACCGCATAGGTTTGTAAGGACTCCTGCTTTGCTACAACTGGCTTATGATCCTGTCAGAGCCAAAGCAGGACAATTTGTATTTCAATTAAAGTTTCTAAAATGTGTGAACTTGGGAACACTCATTCCTGTGTCACAAGACTCCAAGGTTCTAGGACACCAGGCCCACTTCTCCTTTAAAGATAAGAAACTTGAAAGCCAGAGGAAGGAGCTCCTGAAGCCTATTAACTAGCCAGCACTAGAACCCAGAACCTACATATACAAGGACTACACACTTATTAAACTAGTTCAAAGTCTGCCTGTAAAAGTTCCAAATGCACCTAGATCATGGGTATGAAACAGACAAAGGTATCACCAGCTCATTGTTGGAGACTTTGTATACAGAAAGCACTCAAGTCCTATTGATTTCCCATGGAATAAATGAAAACTCTGGACATATCTCTCTCCAGAATATGGAAATGACAAATAATCAAAAATTATTGCACATAACTTCTTCAAGAAAATAAATAACAGAAGCTGGGCATGGTAGCCATGCCGGTAATCCCAGGACTAGGGAGACACAGGCAAAGGGGTTGTGAGCTCATGAAATAAGCAACCAATAAGACCCTTCATAAATATAAAAACATTAAAGTTTTAAAATAAAGTTAGCACTATATTAGAACACTGCTACTGATACACACACACACACACACACACACACACACACACACGCTGACCAGGAAGTATAAGTACTATGATAATGGGTGTGGACAAGAGCTTCTACCTAGAATTGTGTAGAGGGATGGAGGTGCTGAAAGGCAGCCACGCTATGGGAGGAAGCCAGCAAGCCCTTGCTCCAAAGACCCTGCCCTGACTTCAGACTCCAGGCTCCAAGCTAGATTCACAAAGTGCTAAGTAAACCTCCTCAGACCAGTCTTTACAGCTACCTAGTCTTACTGCAATCAGTTACTGAATGCACATATCAGAGGCCTGATGAGTAACTTCATAGCTATGGAAAGTTGGAAATGGTAAGACCCCCAAGCACCAGCAGTCAAGTGTACCCAGTATCAGTGAGAACTCCTTAACACTCATTTCTATTGCTGTTGGAACTGTTGACACATACAAACTATGGGGAAGACTACTAATAAAATGTAAGGTTTTAAAACTATTTACTTTGACTAGAGATTCATAACTAGATCTCTATTTTAAGGGGAGAATTAGAAATATCTCCAACATCTACAAATTTCTAACAGTATTATATGACTGCAAAATACAGGAAATGACTTCAGGGCTAAAAACAGGACAATGGCTAGAAATAAATGTGTATATAGTAGAAAACAAAATAATTGTTATACATACTATTCTGAGAATAAATTCATTGATGTGAGAAAATACTTAGGATCTAACACTAATTTAAAAAGTCAGAGTAATAATCAGGAATAATGGTGTACACCTATAATCTCAGCACTCAGGAGCTGAGGCCTGCCTGGGATACACATTTTAAAATAAAAATCTATACTTGTGCCTTGTAGGCATATTTTAAGAAATATACTGTTCTTCAGATAGAAGACATCAATGAGATTAAGCCAAATGTGGGCAGTGGTACATCTAAAAATAGTATTATACTCTTCACCTTACCCAGAAGGCTAAGGAGTAATCTAGTAGGTTTATAAGGGGTGTTTATTTTTCTATATGTTATATAGTTTCTACATTATATGATACTTCAATAATAAACCAATTTTATTAACAAAATATGGGCATGTTTACAAAGTTACAAAGAAACACAAACATCTAGTTCCTTGTCACAGAAACACTTCATAGTTTCTAGTACTTAATTCTAAGGAACTGTGTTGTTGTAGAAATTATTCGTGTGTGTGCTAACATTTATCCTTTCACACATGAAAGAAAACCACAAAACTTTATTTTTTTTTATTTAACAATACATCCTGAAAGTCATTCCACAGAAGAAAAGGTACAGCTAGACCATTATTATTATTTGTTTTTAATTGAAATTAAGTTGCTTTAAAATAATATATAAGAATAAAATTAAGCATATTTACAGGATACCATTTAATGTTTGTTACATATAAAATGCATTATATGACCAGAAAGTTATTTGTTTCCTCTGTCCCCTATTAATAGACATTTAGGTTATTCTACAACTTTTGCTAATATGAACAATGTTTCAGTGAACTATGTATGTGTATATGTAGAGAGACACAGAGAGATTAGGTATGTGTGTAGAACATTAATCTGTATAGAAAACTCCTTGTTATAAAATTAATAGGTCAAAGGCTTATGTCATAGTTGGGAGGTATATGCCCATAACCCCAACAGCCAGGAGGTTGAGAGAGGAGGGCTGCCCACAAATTTGAGATCTGTCTAGAGACTTCACAGTGAGTTGTAAGCAAGCACAGGCTACAGAGTGAATCTTAGCAAAAAACAAACAAACAAAAAAAAAACAAAACAAAAAAAAACCAAAAACTAAAAAACAACAACAACAACACCCAAAAAGTAAATAAGGTTTTAAAACTATTTTCTTTGACTAGTGATTCATAACTAGATCTCTGTTTTAAGGGGAGAATTAGAGACATATATACAAAGAGATATCGACAACAGTCTAACAGTACTATATGATTGTAAAGTACAAGAAATAACTTCACGGTTAAAAACCGAGTGAGACAAAAGTAAGTGTGTTCATGGTAGTGGTTCTCGACCTCTAGGTCACTACCCCTTGTGAGCAGCCTTTTCATAGGAATTACCTAAGACCATTGGAAAACACAAGTATTTACAGTACGATCCATAACAGTAGCAAATTACAGTTACGAAGCAGCAAGGAAAATAGTGTTATGGTCGGGGTCAACACACATGAGGAACTGCGTTAAAGGTCATAGCAGTAGGAAGAGTGACACTGATTTGTAGGGAAAGTGCACAAAGAATCCTGTAATTGCTTCAGGTCAAGTGTAGTCCCAGCCTGCCCCAGTGGGAACACAGGAACCTGGTCAAACTGCAGGGTTGGATCCATGCTCAAGAAAAAGTGTCATGAAGTTTAACTTCCTATCTGTCTAACTTTGATTGCAGGTATGCAGAACATAAACTCCTATGGGACAATTCTTGGAAAAGGAAGCCATGCTGTCATTAGCAGAGAATGTTTGAAGCAGCTGAAGGGTTGACAGGATCCTAGACTACAGAAAACCTGGGCAGGGCACCAAAGACGTCCACCATACCAACCCAGCCATTTCCTTCTTGTGTCAAAGTAGAAAAGTATAGAACCATGTTCGTAATTATTGTTCTTTCCAGCCTTTGATTTAAAGGTCCTCCTTACACACGTACACAAAGCAAGGTAAACAAAGAAATTTGTCACCTCTGTTAACTAATACAAGTTTGCCTGTTGGCAAAGAACTAAGGGATATTTTTAGTATTGTCCAGTACAGATTTTCCTCAATCCTTTTGGCTCTTGGCTTGCGATTACCCTTTGTGCATCCTTGGGTTGGAATTTGAATACAAGTCAGTGTTTTGCAAGGCATATTGGAAGTTTCCTGAAATAGCGGTTTCTGGCTTTAAAAGCCCCTTTCAGGGGCAGATAGCATAGCTAAGGTAGAGAACCATAGGATGACAGATGCAACATGATTTACCATCTTCCCACACTCGCTCCTGAGTCTCCCAGAGGAACAGCAAACTATAATATGGCCTTAGTTTAGGTTCCCATTCACTGTCTCCTTTTTCAAAGCCCCAACCAAGTTTCCCAGGGACAATTAACTCTGCAATAGAGAACAGCTCTCCGGGAATTAAAGTTTCTCATACACTCAGTAGGTTGTATTGGAACATGGTGGTGGCGGTCTGTCTGTGTGTGTACGTGTGTGGGTGTGATGGTTTGTATATGCTTTGCCCAGGGAGTGGCACTTTTGGAAGGTGTGGCCTTGTTGGAGTAGGTATGTCCCTGTGGGCGTGGGACATACCCTAGCTTCCTGGAAGTCAGTCTTCCACCTGCAGTCTTCAGATGAAGAGGTAGAACTCTCAGCTCTTCCAGCCCCATGCCTGCCTGGATGCTGCCATGTTCCTGCCTTGATGATACTGGACTGAACCTCTGAACCTGTAAGCCAGCCCCAATTAAATGTCCTTTATAAGACTTGCCTTGGTCATGGTGTCTGTTCACAGCAGTAAAACCCTAACTAAGACAGGGGGGTGATAGAAAGCAATCAGGGTTAGACTCCAGGCTTCCTTGACAAATCTGCATTTTACATGGTTGGGGAAATGCCTCAGAGACTTGGCTTTCCTTTGTGGAACTCTGTCACCTGGCTCAAATATACTACATAGCTCATGCTAATTATTTATAGCAACTTTCCTGGGGACCCAAGTCTTCCCTGAGCAGGTTTTAAGATCTCAGCCTTTTAGCACCCACCCCAGGAGGCTGAACATGCTGCCCCCCAGGACAAAGGGAAGTCTCAAGGCAAGAAGACCTGAGACAGCAATTATAACCTTCAAACAGACGGGGTTAGGCTTCATTAATGGAGTCGCCACCCCCCCACACCCCCATGGGGCCAACACTTTTACAAGTCTTTCTGTGGATAAAAAGAGAGAATACAAACATTTTCAAAACTAGCAGGAGGCCCCAGAGGCCTTTTTATTTAGGGCTATAATTTTCTAATGGTCTGTGGGGCTGATTGGGAATGAATGAACCAGTCCAGTTGAACTTTGCCCTCTGACTCAGCAATGGCACCATTGGGAATGGGGAAGAAGCTGCTGTTTCTCTGGAGCTATGCTGGTGTCTTTACCCTAATCCGGTTTGGCCCCACAAAATACTGTTTGGAAGGTGGACAGTCCTTATTTTTCTGACAACAAGAAGTTGATGAGTCAAACCCACGTGGCTAGTAAACAATCAAGCCCTGGGCCATGCCTCTCACTTTGCTTTAAGATGACCCAGAGATACTCCTAGTTGTTACCCATTCCCCAAGTGTCTGGGTAAACAAAGAAAATGTTTGGTTTGGCCCAAGAGGGATTCTATTCAGTTTGTTTGTTTGCCAAAAGGTATAAACTCCAAACCCATGGTTGTTTAGTCCCCAAAAAACTTAGGTGTGCTCACTTGAGGTCTCCCTCCCCGTCTGTCTGTCTGTCTGTCTGTCTCTTGGTCTCTCTCTCTCTCTCTCTCTCTCTCTTTCTCTCTCTCCCCTTCCCTCCCTCCTTCCCTCCCTCTCCCTCCATCCCTCTTTCCTCCCCTCTCCCTTTTAGTACCTCTAGCAGACACTTGCTTCATACTTATTATATGTATGCTATGGAACCTCCAGTTTGACTGTACCTCGGGAGCATTGGTATTATAGAAGTGTACCACCATGCCTGGCTTTGCTGTGCTGGGGAGCAGACCTCAGCCATGTCAGGCAAGTACTGTGTCAACTCAGCTTTTGAATCTCTTCAGGGAATTTCTCACTCCCCAGTGTGATGGGTTTCTCTACCCTGAAGCTAACAAATCATTCTGTTTTAAAATTCTCTGTATCAGGCCCACTCTGAAATGTTAGGATCTGGCATCCAATAAACACTTAAATGCTGACTGTTGTGAATCCAGCAGACTCAGCTAGGAGGTTGCAGACTGAGCACAGGCAGACATTAGAGTCCAGGTTCATTCCCCAACACAGAGACCTTTCTTCTTCCAACAGCCACCAGAATCAAACGGTACATCTACATCTCAGTGTGGAAGAGGCAGACAACAAAGCCCAGACCCAGGATTCAGGAGGTACTTGCAGAGTTTGTATCCCACTACTAAGCCAGGCACCTCTCTACACTCTCCACCACACTGCCTGGAAATGCTCCCCTCCACAGTTTCCCTGACATCCTTAACACTGCCCTTACAAAGTAAGTTTTTTTTTTAACCCATTTTATTTACAAGGAAACAGGATCACAGAGATTCAGTTGTGTGCTGAAGGATGATCCTTAGGAAGAATAGACTCCACCTTGAACCTTTGACTCCAAATCTCCTGTTTTCTCCTCTTCGGAACAAAGGCCTTATCTAAAACCTCATAGAGAGTATTAGCTTCTAGCTGTGGATGGTGGCACAGGCTGGACCTGAGTTCTTAGTGGAGATAGGAGGATCAGGAGTTCAAGGCCAGCCTAGTATACATAGATCTCCTCCTCTTCTCTGCCCCCCCCCCTTCTTCTTCTTCAAAAACTAATAGCTTCTGAAAGAATTGAGTGAAGGGCCTTTCCCAGTAAGAAACCAGCAGCAAAAATCACCACAAGGGGCCCAGTAACAGCAACTGAACCAGAAAGAGCTGTAGAGCAGGGTTTTGCTTCATCCATGTTCGGCATATTTACCAACCAGCTCTACTAACCCCCAATATGTGTTGGATCTGAAGACCCAGAGCCATGGGATGAGCAGAGTCTCAGCTGTGCTTTTCACTGGTTGTATGATGTTGGGAATCACTTTCTTAGAGCCCCAGTTTTATCTTCTGAAAACTAGTGATCACACCAATTAGTGCACAAGACACGAGTGGGTTACAGGAGAATTCAATTATAACTGTCCAGCTCAGGGCTCAAGTATGTTCAAAGCTCTCAGCATGTGAGACTCTCAACAGGGTAGTGATTTAAGTTCCAAGCAGCCATCTTCTTGCCAATGGCAACAGAGGCAGCCAACAACCTCCACTTCCTCCCTGGTCGCCTCAGCAAGGCTTGGAGACAGGGTTACTTTTGGGCAAGGGTAGCCCAATAGCAGCCTTTGTTTTAATCAGCTTGAGCAGCAACTCATCAGAGGGACCATGAGGCAGTGACATTCCAATTCCCTGAGACACTCAAGGGAGTAGATTCTTGGAAAGAGATGAGAGTGGGAGGAGGCTGGCCCACTTCTCTTTGCCTTCTATTTCCTTTCCTCTATCTCCAAGGCCCCTTCAGGAAGGGAGGACACCTGCTTCTCTCCAGCTCTTTGCAATTCTCAGGAATAGCCTAGCACCAAGGGGTAGACAGAAGTAAGAAGAATGGGATCGGGTCCCTGCCCTCTCCTCTCTAGTACGCTTCTAGCTACACAGGTAACTATAATGGGAAGGATGCTAATGGCTTCCACCAAGCCTGAAGATGGGGAGACTCCTACATGACTGACTGCTCTGACCTTACAAGAAAAGCCACACTGTTAGAATCTTCTCTCCGTCTCCTCTCCTCTTTTTCTGTCTCATTGATCTCTGAGCAGAAGGTGAGATGACAGTCTGTGGGCTAGCCAGTCCTTTGATCTTGGCTTTCCAGGCTCCAGATGAATGGGAAACTTCTGGTATTGTGGCACTGTACTTTTAGCAGACTGTGTCAGACTCCATTCTCCACCATCAGTGCTTACCACTTGTTTTCAGCTATGGAGACATTCCAGACTGGGTGCCAGTTAAAGATATAAAAGCCCTCGTGTTGGGGAACGTCACAAACAAGCAGTCACTTCAGCCTGCCAGACACAGTAACAGCTTCTCTTGAAGAAGCCTGGGGTTGAGAAAAATCTAGCTGTTCTTTTATGAGCTCACTCCAATAAATAGCAAATTTAGCAAATGTGAACAGTGCCTCTGCTCTCAATAAACGAAGAACCCAAATGGTAGCAGGTAACTTCCTCAGAATGGATGGGGTAACTTCTTGCCAAAATGCACTCACTCTATTTACCTGCTATTTACTCTAGAGCAGAACTCTCTACACGGAATCAGGGACCATTAATGGAAACTATCTTTATGGCTGGAACAGTCAGCAGCTTCCTGGACTCCTTGTGCCTCAGTTTCCTTGCTCATAAATGAGCTGTCACATGACTTCTTTCCAAAGGATCTCTAAATTTAAAAAACGCAAGTGATACTTTCCGCATCATGGTAGCCATATAAATGGTATGCCATAACTGGTTTTCTCCATCCCTTGCACAAATCCAGGTCCTCCTTTGTTTACAGAACGCCAGCTGCCAAGATCTCTAAATCTCCTCCATTCCGGCATTCTTGCATTACCTCAGGCACCATCCACAGAAGGAAGTGCTTGCTTAGAGAAACTTGCTTAGTCTGGAGAGGCACAGGACAGGTCCTGCGCTGGCCTGCCTGGGCCTTGGCCCAGCTGCGCCTGCTAGTTACCTTTCACCTACTTCAGCAGCGACAGCCTAGCCGGGTAACTCTAGGTCAGACGAGGATCTCCTCGCGCCTGCGCAGAGCTGGCTGCCTGCTGCTGCTAAGCGTCCTGAGGTGGTGTTGGTTTTGTTTTGTTTTTCTTTTCTCTTTTTCTTTCTTTCTTTCTTTCTTTCTTTCTTTCTTTCTTTCTTTCTTTCTTTCTTTCTTTCTTTCTTCCTTCCTTCCTTCCTTCCTTCCTTCCTTCCTTCCTTCCTTCCTTTCTTTCTTTCTTTCTTTCTTGGTTTCTGTTCCTCTCGGAAATGAAGGCTGTGGGCCTTGGGGACGTGCTCTGATTTCTGTGTCGGCAAGGTCTCAGGCCGGACAGGGCAACCTGGACCTCTCCCTAAAGTAGTCACCTACCACTGACACCCCCAGGCTCCTCATCCTTCCCTTCCCCCAGTGCTGGACTCCCTGCTTCCCACTTCCCCACAGCTGGAGGCTACCCATCTTCCACCCCCCATCCCCGCCCTGATCACTGCCCCCCCTACTCCCGCCCCGAAAAAAAACAAGGCTGACTCAAGAGCTAGAGAGCAAGAAGCTACATGGATGCAAACTTAACACTCCATTTTCTGCTCGGGAGGAGTCGGATCTAACAACTAGGTTGCAAACCAGAGGAATTGGCCCGGTTGAAGGCGCGCCTCGGGGTTACTGCCGGGCATAGCGCTGGCGGGGCGGGGCGCTAGGAAGGGCATACCCACGGTCTCAGGAACCACCATAGTGGAAACATTCATAATCATCTGGAGAGGTCAGAGATTCTCAACCACTCCAATCTCGATGATAGTACAAAGGAGTCTGTGGTGGCCCTTCTGTTTTAGAGAGTGCCCTCTTTCCTGGCATCCCAAGAACCTAGGGAGGGTCAAGAAGAAACTGATTTTCAAAAATACCCTTTCCTACATGAGTTCAAGCCCCTCCCTTCTTACCTCTGGTCTCTGAAGTTGGACAATGATCCCCAACGGGAGCAAACAGGATATCTAGGTTTGACCAGGCTTTGTCACTAAGTGAGGTGAAGGGAATATGCCTCATCCTTCTGGGATAAGCATCATTAACAGTAGAGCTTGGGAGTTCATCTGATGGTCCCTGGACTTTTCAGCATCGAAGGTGACCAGCTCTAGAATGTTCAGCCCGTCGTGTCATGTTGCCTCTATGACAGACAGGACCTCCAGGGAACAGTACTAAGCTTAATTAATTAACTTCAAAGTAAGGCATGTGTTGTGTGAGCAGACATTTTGAGGTCTGCTAGGGTTCTTTGTAAGATTAACTCTTTACGGACATTACATTGAGGCAAAGAACTGACAGATTCACAGGCTCACGCTTTTTATTCTCTTACTGTGCCATAACCCCCGTTCAGAATTCAGTCAGTTGGTATAGAGTCATTCTCACATAATACAAGAAAAGTTGTGATTGGTAGGGATAAGGGTCTTATGCTTTCTTTTTACTGTGAATAGATTTTTAAGAAACTCTGGAAGGTATGGGTGTCACATGAGAACCACACCAAACCAAAACACAAAGGCTGAACACAACCTAATCGGAACTCTGGCAGCCTGATATTACTACACGATATAGGAGCGTCCAGCTGTTTTTAACGCAGATTAGCAAATATCCTACATCAAAAACGAAACCCACTAATAATTCTAATATGGGGATGGAAATAAGGTACTCTCTTAGTTTCATTTCCTGTTGCTGTGATAAAGCACTCTGACAGAAGCAATTCAAGGGGACAAGGGTTTTTTCTGCTCCAGTTCCAGGTGTCAGTGTACCAGGATGGGACAGTTACAGTAGCAGGAATTTGAGGCACCTGGTCACATTGCATCCAAGTGAAGAAGCAAGGAGTGATGAACACATGCTGCTGCTCGTCTCCCATTCTCTAGGTATTCATCTGGGAGCCAAGGGATGGTGCCACCCATAGTAGATAGGTCTTTCCTCCCCATTTAATGGGAGCAATATAATCTCCCACAAGCATACCCAGGGTTCTAGCTCCCTAGTGATTATAAATTATGTCAAGTTGAAAACAGGAGATGCCCCAGGTACCAACAAATCTAGAGTTTCTTTACATTTCTACATTACATAATCATGATAATGATGTAAGCTAATTCCATACAAATTTCTGATTTCTGTTTCATGATGAACAAACTGTGGCTAAGGAAAGGTGAGCATTTGTCAAAGGTGACACAGCTTTGTCACCTGAGAGAACTGATTTCTGGGTTTTGTTCTTGTTTACTTATTTTATCCTGTATATCCGAGTGTTTGGCTTGCATGTGTGTATGTGCCTCACATGTGTGCCTTGTATTCATACTGTGAAGAGGGTAACAGATCCCTTGGAACTGAAATAGATGGTTGTGGCCCACCATGTTGGTGCTGGGAACTGAACCTGGGTCCTCTGCAAGAACAGCAAGTGCTTAAGAGCCCTGGACTACCTCTCTAGCCCTGGTTTCAAATGCCAGGCCTCCTGCTTTAAGAGAGTGCTTTTTTTGTAATACACGTGGGAGCAGGGAGGTTAGCATGGGGTTGGAGGGGTTAGATCTGTCTGAAAGTGATGGAGAGAGTAAGCATTGTTATTATTACTACAGCTAGGATTTCTTTACAGGGTTTCAGATGCTGCATTAGTGTCTTGCTTGCAATTCATTTAATTCTAACAACCTGCCAAAGTAAGTGTCATTGTGTCTTTTAGTGACACCAAGAAACTCCTCATCCATTCCAAACAAGATGACTTGTGTGTACTTTAACTTTTCTGGACCCAAAATTTCCTGGTTATAAAGTGAGACCTAACAGAGATAACCTATGTTTAATAACCCTCCCCACTGGGTCCTACCCACCTACAAACATGAAGGGAAAATGATCTTAAACCAAAATAACTAGACATATAAACACAAACATAATGTTTTCTCTAATCTCTCTCTCTCTCTCTCTCTCTCTCTCTCTCTCTCTCTCGACTATTTGGGGAACAGAATGGAACTACATACAGGGTAATGGAAATGCTAATAAGAGGTGAGAATGTTCAAAGTACATGGTACATTTATTTTAATGAATCTGTCTTTATGAAGCCCATTGCAATGTACAATGAATATATGCTAATAAAAACATAAGATGAATGTTTCAAGCTACAATGATGATCTGCTTAACAAGGTATGCCCTCTGGTGCAATACTGGTGCAAATGTTTTGGAAGTCACCAATCACTTTTTGATTGCTCCATAAAATGGGACCCATACCTGACACTATCAATGAGGCTAAGAACCTGTAGCTAGGTAGATCATGGTCTTGTAGTAATAGTAGTAGTAGTAGCAGCAGCAGCAGTTATACCTACTACTACTACAATGGTCTCGTAGTAGTAGTAGTAGCAGTAGCAGTAGTAGTAGTAGTAGTAGTAGTAGTAGTAGTAGTAGTGGCAGTAGTAAGTAAACCTACTACTATTTTGCTAAATGGACAATAAAATGACTTCTAATGATTTATTGCTATTCCTATAGATTAGTGAATTTCTCAGCTTTCCTTAGAGAAGGTTCTTCTTACAGTAGATGGGAATTAACACAGAGACTTATCATTGGTCAGTGTGCAGAAAATAAAAGATTTCAGAATGCTTAGCCATCAGTGAAATATCTATATCATATCTCTCCTCTGAACACTCAGGGATCTATGTAGAAGAGGAAGCAGAAAGATTCTAAGAGCCAGAGATAGTAGATAACTTCAAGGAAACAATGTTTTCCAGATAAAACAGGTCAGTTGCACAAATGAATTAACAGAGATTGGAAAAGCACACACAAGATCTAAATAAGATCAAGCCAGAAAAAAAAAAAAAACCAGCATGAAACAAGGATGATCATGAAGTCCTATCCCTCAGTGAAGGTCTATCGCCATTTTATTGTTTCTGAGAGAGGGAAACTTGGTGTTTCATACAGCCCTGGCCTATGTAATTGAGGATGATCCTGAATTTTTGGTCCTCTACCTCCCAAGTGCATTACAGGCACCAGTCTTTATGTTCAGTTTTATGTAGTGATGAGGATTAACCTCAGAGATTCATGCATGCCAACCCCAGATCCAAGCAAATGTCTGGATATAATTTGTGTAAACATTCATTTCAGTTAAACATCTGTGAGACACTATGGAGAACAACAAAAGAGTCCCAGAACAAGATAGATCTGAAAGACCATGAGCTGATTAAGAAATAGAAGGCACTCTTTGGAATTCAAAGACTTCTTGGGAAGATGCTACATTTTCTGTAGTCCATGGAAGGGAATCACTTATTGTACCCATCTGAGGAATCAAGATAATTCCAGCTAACATCTTGAGTTCAGAGGTAAAGAACCTAAAACAGAACAGGTACTTTAAAGTAGATAACGGAAAACATTCAACTTATCTAATTCTTATATAGCTCTTCCAAATGAAAACTATTCCAAGGGTGTCCAAGGTGTTCAAGATATAGAATTTCCACTTGTGTGGAAAAGCCAGTGGAAGGAGGACTCCAGACACAGAGACTGAGGAAAAGCTGGGAGGTAAGAGCCTGCCGGTTTCCACCTGTGGTGGGAGACCTCTGCCTGGGAAACCTGGGCTCCATAGCCAAAAAGCGCCAGGAAAAATCGAGCCGCCCACTTGTGTGGAAAAGCCAGCAGAAGGAGGACTCCGGACACAGGGACTGAGGAACAGCAGGGGGAGAGAACTGGTCTCCAAGGAATATTGACACCTGGGCTTGAAGGAAAGACAAGCCACAGTCAGAGAGAGAAAGACCAGCTAACACCAGAGAGGGCAAGAACACAAGGAACAGAAACCAAGACTACTTGGCATCATCAGAACCCAGCTCTCCCACCACAGCCAGCCCTGGATACCCCAATACACGAGAAAAGGAAGATTCAGACTTAAAATCACATATCAAGAAGATGATAGAAGATTTTAAAAAGGAAATAAATAACTCCCTTAAAGAAATACAAGAGAACACAGGTAAACAACTGGAAACCCTTAAAGAAGACACACAAAAATCCCTTAATGAATTACAGAAAAACACAATAAAACAGGCAGAATTACAGGAAAACACAATCAAACTAATGAACAAAACCATTCAGGAATTAAAAACAGAAATAGAAACAATAAAGAAATCACAAAGGGAGACAGCCCTGGAGTTAGAGAACATAGGAAAGAAATCAGGAGTCATAGACGCAAGCATCACCAACAGAATACAAGAGATGAAAGAGAAAATCTCAGGTGTGGAAGATACCATAGAAAACATGGCCACAACAGTCAAAAAAAACACAAAATGCAAAAAGCTCCTAACCCAAAACATCCAAGATATCCAGGATGCAATGACAAGACAGAACCTGAGGATAATAGGTATAGAAGAGAGTGAAGATTCCCAACTTAAAGGACCAATAAATATCTTCAACAAAGTTATAGAAGAAAACTTCCCTAACCTAAAGAAAGAGATGAACATAAATATACAAGAAGCTTACAGAACACCAAATAGACTGGACCAGAAAAGAAATTTTTCCAGTCACACATTATAGTCAAAACACCAAATATACAAAATAAGGAAAGAATATTAAAAGCAGTAAGGGAAAAAGGGCAAGTAACATATAAAGGCAGACCTATCAGAATCACACCAGACTTTTCACCAGAGGGTGTGAAAGCTAGAAGATCCTGGGCAGATCTCATACAGACTCTAAGAGAACACAAATGCCAGCCCAGGCTGCTATACCAAGCAAGACTCTCAATAATCATAGATGGTGAAACCAAAATATGCTATGACAAATCCAAATTTGCACAGTAAGTTTACACAAACCCAGCCATACAAAGAATAATAGATGGAAAACGCCCACTCAAGGAGGGAGAGTAACTCAAGAAAAAGCAAGAAAGTAATCTTTCAACAAACTCAAAAGAAGATAGCCACACAAACAATATAAACAACATCAAAAATAACAGGAAATAGCAATCACTATTCTTTAATATCTCTTAACATCAATGATCTCAACTCTCCAATAAAAAGACATAGACTGACAGACTGGATCCATAAACAGGACCCAGCATTTTGCTGCATCCAGGAAATGCACCTCCATGTTAAAGACAAACACTATTTCAGAGTAAAGGGCTGGAAAACAATTTTCCAGGCAAATGGCCCCAAGAAACAGGCTGGAGTAGCCAGTCTAATATCAGATAAAACTGACTTTTAACCAAAAGCCATCAAAAAAGATAAGGAAGGACACTTCATACTCATCAAAGGAAAAATCTACAAAGAAGAACTCTCAATTTTGAACATCTATGCCCCGAATGCAAGAGCTCCCACATTCTTAAAAGAAACTCTACTAAAGCTCAAAGCACACATTGCACCTCACACAATAATAGTCGGAGACTTCAACACCCCACTATCAACAAAGGACAGATCTTGGAAACATAAATTAACAGAGACACTGTGAAACTAACAGATGCTATGAACCAAATGGGTTTAACAGGTATCTATAGAACATTTCATCCTACATCAAAAGAATATACCTTCTTCTCAGCACCTCATGGTACCTTCTCCAAAATTGATCACATAATTGGTCACAAAACAAACCTCAACAGATATAAGAAGATTGAAATAATCCCATGCCTCCTAACAGATCACTATGAATTAAGGTTGGTCTTCAATGGCAACAACATCAGAAAGCCCTCATACACATGGAAGCTGAACAATGCTCTGCTCAATGATAACTTGGTTAAGGAAGAAATAAAGAAAGAAATTATAGACTTCCTAGAATTTATTTAATGAAAATGAAAGTACAACTTACTCAAACCCAAGGAACAAATGAAATCAGTGTTAAGAGGAAAACTCATAGTTCTGAATGCCTCCAAAAAGAAACTGGAGAGAGCATATACTAACAGCTTAACAGCACACCTGAAAGTTCTAGAACAAAAAGAAGTTAATACACTCAAGAGGAGCAGAAGGCAGGAAATAATCAAATTAAGGGCTGAAATCAACCAAGTGGAAACTAAAAGAACTATACAAAGAATCAACAAAACCAGGAGCTGATTCTTTGAGAAAATCAACAAGATAGATAAACCCTTAGCCAGACTAACCAGAGGGCACAGAGACAGTATCCAAATTAATAAAATTAGAGATGAAAAGGGAGATATAACAACAGACTCTGAGGAAATTAAAAAAATCATCAGATCCTACTACAAAAGCCTATATGCAACAAAATTGGAAAATCTGGGGGAAATGGACAATTTTCTAGACAGATACCAATTACGAAAGTTAAATCAGGATCAGATAAACCGTCTAAATAGTCCCATAACCCCTAAAGAAATAGAAGCAGTCATTAAACGTCTCCCAACCAAAAAAAGCCAAGGACCAGATGGGTTCAGTGCAGAATTCTATCAGACCTTCAAAGAAGACATAAAAGCAATACTCTTCAATCTATTCCACAAAATAGAAAAGGAAGGAACACTACCCTATTCATTCTATGAGGCCACAGTTACACTGATACTAAAACCCCACAAAGACCCAACAATAAAAGAAAACTTCAGACCAATTTCCCTTATGAATATTGATGCAAAAAGTACTCAACAAAATTCTTGCAAATCGAATCCAAGAACACATCATAACAATCATTCACCATGATCAAGTAGGCTTCATCCCAGGGATGCAGGGATGGTTCAATACCCAGAAATCCATCAATGTATTCCACTACATAAACAAACTCAAAGAAAAAAACAACATGGTCATTTTGTTAAATGCTGAAAAAGCATTTGACAAAGTTCAACATCCCTTCATGATAAAAGTCTTGGAAAAATCAGGAATTCAAGGAGCATACCTAAACATAGTAAAAGCAATATACAGCAAACCAGTAGCCAACATCAAACTAAACGGAGAGAAACTCAAAGCAATCCCAATAAAATCTGGGACCAGGCAAGGCTGCCCTCTCTCTTCCTATCTATTCAATATAGTACTTGAAGTTCTAGCTAAAGCAATCAGACAACAAAAGGAGGTCAAAGGGATACCAATTGGAAAGGAAGAAATCAAAATATCACTATTTGCAGATGATATGATGGTATACTTAAGTGACCCAAAGAACTCCACCAGCGATCTGCTACAGCTGAGAAACAAAGTTCAGCAAAGTGGCTGGATACAGAATTAACTCAAGCAAATCAGTAGCCTTCCTATACTCGAAGGATAAACAGGCTGAGAAAGAAATTAGGGAAATGACACCCTTCACAATTGTCACAAACAATATAAAATATCTTGGTGTGACTCTAAGGAAACAAGTGAAAGATCTGTATGACAAGAACTTCAAGTCTTTGAAGAAAGAAATTAAAGAAGACCTCGGAAGATGGAAAGATCTCCCATGCTCATGGATTGGCAGGATTGATATAGTTATAATGCCCATCCAGCAGAAAGCAATCTACAGATTCAAAGCAATCCCCATCAAAATCCTAACTCAATTCTTCATAGACTTAGAAAGAGCAATTCTCAAATTCATTTGGAATAACAAAAAACGCAGGATAGCAAAAACTATTCTCAACAATAAAAGGACTTCTAGGGGAATTAGCCTCCATGACTTCAAACTGTACTACAGAGCAGGAGTGATAAAAACTGCATGGTATTGGTACAGTGACAGGCAGGTAGATCAATGGAATAGAATTGAAGACCCATAAATGAACCCACACACTCATGGTCACTTGATCTTTGACAAAATAGCTAAAACCATACAGTGGAAAAAAAAAATGGTGCTGGTTTAACTGGCAGTCTACATGTAGAAGACTGCAAATAGATCTATTCCTATCTCCCTGTACAAAGCTCAAGTCCAAGTGGAGCAAGGACCACCACATCAAATCAAATACACTGAATCTAATAGAAGAGAAAGTGGGAAAAAGTCTCAAACACATGGGTACAGGGGAAAAGTTCCTGAACAGAACACCAATGGCTTGTGCTCTAAGATCAAGAATCAACAGATGGGACTTCATAAAATTACAAAGCTTCTGTAAGTCAAAGGACACTGTAAATAGGATAAAACAGCAACCTACAGATTGGGAAAAGATCTTTACCAATCCTACATCCGATAGAGGGCTAATATCCAATGTATACAAAGAACTCAAGAAGCTAGACTCCAGAGATCCAAATAACCCTATCAAAAAATGGGGAAGAGAACTAAACAGAGAATTCTCAACTGAGGAAACTCGAATGGCCGAGAAGCACCTAAAGAAATGTTCAACATCCTTAGTCGTCAGGGAAATGCAAATCAAAACAACCCTGAGATTTCACTTCACACCAGTCAGAATGGCTAAGATCAAAAACTCAGGTGACAGAACATGTTGGCGAGGATGTGGCGAAAAAGGAACACTCCTCCATTGCTGGTGGGAATGCAAGCTGATACAACCTCTCTGGAAATCAGTTTGGGGGACCCTCAGAAAAATGAACATAATACTACCTGAGGATCCAGCTATTCCACTCCTGGGCATATACCCAGAAGATGCTCCAACATGTAATAAAGACACATGTTCCACTATGTTCTTAGCAGCCATATTTATAATAGCCAGAAACTGGAAACAACCCAAATTCCCTCAACAGAGTAATGGATACAGAAAATGTGTTACATTTACACAATGGAATACTACTCAGCTATTAAAAACAATGACTTCATGAAATTCACAGACAAATGGATGGAACTTGAAAATATCATCCTGAGCAAGGTAACACAGTCACAAAAGAATGAACATGATATGTACTCACTGTTAAGTGGTTATTAGCCCAAAAGTTGGAAATACCCAAGAGTCACTTTAGCAGCAACAGTAGGGTTGAGTGTGAGGTCCCAGATGGAGGAGTTGGAGAAGGGACTGAAGGAGCTGAGGGAGTTTGCATCCCCAGGGAGGGAGCAACAGTGGCAACTGGCCTGACCCCTCCATTACTCCTGGAGACTGATCCACCAACCAAAGAATACACATGGAGGAACCCATGGTGCTGGCCACATATGTGAAAGAGGAGCGTCTTGTTAGTCATCAGGGGGAGGAGAGGGTTAGATACCCCAGTATAGGAGAATGCCAAGGAGGGAAGACAAGAGTGGGTGGGTGGGTGGGTGGGAGAATACCCCCATAGTGGCAGGGAGAAGGAGAGGAAATTGGGAGGTTCCAAAGGGGAGATCTGGAAAGGGGGAAACATTTGAAATGTAAATAAAGTAGGAAAAATTAAAAAATTATATAGTATTTGACATATATACAGTTAATGTGTATGTCTGTACACATTCTTCAAGGTACGTGTGTGTGTGTGTGTGTGTGTGTGTGTGTGTGTGTACCAGAAACTGACACTGGGTATCTACCTTGATTGCTCTCCACTTTCCTTTCTGAGTCAGGGTCTTTTACTGAGTATGGAATCCATCAATTCTGCTAGAGTGGCCACCAATGAACTGCAGGGATCTACCTGTCTAGATAGCCTGGCATTAAGGCTTACAGATTTGTGCCACCATCATTTTCACATGGGTGCTGGGAACCTGAATTCAGGTTCTCATGGTTGAGCAAGCACTTTGCCAACTGAGACATTTCCCAAGCCCTTAAACCCTCAAAATTTTAAATTGCTACACTATACATTCTATACATTACCCCATTTTAAAGATACAAGTCTTAAAGAAGATACCACAGGTAGCAAGTGGTGTATATCACGAGTCAAACAGGCAAACATGCATTTGAACTAGTGGCTCTTACAGTTTCTTTAACTGGAATTGGTATTATTTTGTACTGTCAAGTCTCATGTGGGAATTGTGACCGCAGGATGACATTAATTGGAAGTGCCAATGAAGACAGCACAGTAAAGCATTTGAATGTTGCTGTAAATGAACTTTCAGGAGCCTTGGTTTTCTCGAAAATAAAATGTAGATAATGACACCTATCTCACTGGGTTATTTATAAGATGAAATGAGACAATTTGGGTGAGAACGGTTTCCAAGCAAACATAGATTACACAAGTGTTATTTGCATTGCTGAGGGTAAACAGCTTAGAACATTCTTCATCAATCTACACAATTTTCAACTACATTTTGATAATGAAGATTCAACCCCATCCCTAAAGAGAAATCAATGTTCTCTCATCAAAGCAAAGCACAAAATCAGAGCACTTTAATTTATTATTAGTGTGTGTCAGCTGGTTCATATATTCTGTAAGTTCTTATACTGAATATTTCCACTGCATTACAAGCCAAAAAGAGAGATGAGAGGAGCCAGCTGGCTATTGGAGAAAGTGCTTTCTCATTTGTTAGAGAATCTTGCTCATCCATCAAAGGGTTTCCCGGGATTGGATGTTTTTCTCATTTGCTCTCTCTTCTTGCTCTGGTGAGTCTCTGGGTCCTTCAGTCAACTGCAAATTGCTCGCTGATACAGATTATCTTCTCTTGGGTCCTTCCATCCACCCCACCAACTCTCCTTTAAGTATTGATATTTTTTTCTCTCACAACTGGTAACCCCAAGCTACCAAATAAAGACATTTAATAGCCATTCTTGTTCTGTAACAAGAAATCGATTTGCTAAAGGAAAATATAGATATTTTTTTGGGGGGGGTGGAACAAGAAGGTTCTAGGAGGTGGAACATCTGTCACCTTCATAGATTGTGCCAAAGCTTCTCATAAATGGAATTTTGCCTTTGATCTCATTCTCTTCCATAAGAATTAAAGGTAAGAGTGATGACTATTTGTTTTGCACTTGTGCTAGAGGCAGAGTTACCAAGTACATTTATGAGAAATAGAAGAATTTAGAAGTCCGTAATCTGAACACATCACTGAGGAAGAAAGCATCATCAGAAGTCACGCTAATTTTAATCAATGTGTGCAGAGGAAGGGGGCTTTCTCTTCTTAAGATGATGTCAGTCAAGTCTGTCCTCTGATAAGGGCTCACAACTGTCCGTGTAGGCTAATTCTTTCCTTAGCTTGTTGCTGCTTAGACCATCACCAACTGCACATTTCCATCTACAATTAGATTTAGTAAGAGACAAAACTATTGGAAATGTGTTCTGTTCTGAGAACTAGACTAGTATCTTGTATACTTTCTCTCATCTAGTACTAGTAATCAGACTCAGTGACATATGGCCCTTGAGGTTGAAGAGGGGCAAGCCAGTGGTAATGGCTTTCTCCAGCACTGTCATTCTATGAGTCAAGCAGAGCCAGCAGCCTGACCCTACAGTCCCTGTCCTGAAGCGGGATGAAGAGTTCCTACCCCATTTCTGACAACGTTGTCAAGTGTCCTCTCCTCATTTGGCTTCTGTATTCCTTACCCTAACAATTATGTCTATAAATATTACTTTCTTGAGCAAAGCCTGCACTTTGAAATGATAAAAATATCAGTTGCCACTGGACGCTCCATCCTACGTGTCCCTCTCCCTAGGATGGCCCCTCGCACAGTTAAATTGCCATCTTGGCATACCCTACATTTTTTTCCTCATCCTGTGTCAGGGAATTAGGGACCATAAATGGAAAAAAGAAGAAAATCACTGGGTTGTAGGCAAGCCTTTGGACTCTTAACTTGCAAGATTAAAATAACAGCTACTTTGTTTACTCCATAGTTACTGTGAGGATAGAGACAAGGCACAGAAGAGTTTTGGGATTTGCCAGAGCTCTGCAAAGTATTGAGTTGTGTCAGCAGTTACCATGTGATCTCGACAAGTCAACAGTTTCTGAAGTTCAGTTTTAGCACCCGGAGGGCAAATCCTAGCTATGACTCAAGGGTATTGTGAGGGGTAAGGCAGCTTGGTTCTTAATACTGGGTGGTTGCATCTGAATTTCTGTGATACCCTTTAAAGTTTGTTTGCAAGGCTGTGTTTCATTCCACGTTTTTCAAGTGGCTCTTCCCCTCTCCTGTTTCTTGTCCTCTCATCCTTGAGTCAAGTGGGAACACTCAGCTGTCTGGTGCACTTTTACACCACTTCTGTAGCAAGGTCACAGGGCTCACCCTGCCCCCCCAATGCTCCCATACCTCCAATTTACGCTATCATTTCCAGCTGTTCTTTGTGGGATCATCAATCTAACCTCTGCCAGATATTCTTGTTAAAATGCAGCTTCTGAGTCAGAAGTCTGGACTGTAGGACCAATTTTGCATTTCTAACCAGCATTCATGGGCCATACTTTGAGATGTGACAGCATTAGATTCTGTGCTGCACCAGAAGTCATCTAGGCAGTGCCACTGCAATCCTGTGTCTTCACATAAGATCCTAGATCTTTTCCATAGGTCCAAGTGATATAAGCTACTGTCTGCTGCTGAAATCTATCCCCTTTTCTGTGGTAATAGAGACATTTCTTTAATTCTTTCCTGGGCACACAGCTACCGGCTATAGAACCTGATTTTTTTCCATCTCTCCACTAGCTCTCTGTGGAGGTTTGAACAGGAATAGCACTCATAGACTCGGGTATTTGAATGCTTGGCCCATGAGGAGTGGCACTATTAGGAGGTCTGGCCTTGTTGGAATAGGTGTGGCCTTATAAAAGGAATTGTGTTACTGTAGAGTCAGGCTTTGAGGTCTCCTATGGTCAAGCTCTACCCAGTGTGGAAGACAGTCTCCTTCCACTGCCTTCAGATCAAGATGTAGAACCCTTGGCTTCTCCAGCACCATGTCTTCCTGCACACTGCCATGCTTCCCATCATGATGATAATGGACTAAACCTCTAAAACCATAAGCCAGCTCCAGTGAAATGTTTTCCTATAAAAGAGTTGTCTTGGTCATGGTGTCTCTTCGAGGCAATGGAAACCCTAACTAAGATACTAGCTATGGTGGTGTGATAGTTTCAGACATAAGAACAAATGGTTTGTGATGCTTTCAGGAAGTATCCTTCCTATGGCATGATAGGCTTTTTTTATTCCGTTTCCTTCCTTTTGCTGGTTGCCATGGAATTATGGTGATTGATGGTCCACAGTCATTTTAGGTCACAAGCTGTGTGTGGCAACCAGGTAGAACAAGACCATTTTCATAGTACTTCTGTTGCTATAACTTAATAATATGGACACACACACACACACACACACACACACACACACACACAGTAAATCAGGTTTAACCAGCTCATGGTTCAGAAGACAGTTAGGGCAAGAACAGATAGCAATGCTTTCTTAAGGTGATTGTGCTACAGCTGAATCTCAAAGTGGAGTAGAGCATTTCATGGCAAAACAGCATCCTTGCTCTGTTCTCAGTTCTTACCTCTCTTTTTGACAAAGCCACAGTCCTGCTGGATTAGGGCCCTACCCTTATTATCTTGTTTAACCTCAATTATCCCCAAAGGTCCCACCTCTAAATACATAGTTAGATTAAACTTCTACCCTCTTACTACCTCACATTGGGATTATATTTCAACATGAGTTTCGGTGGAGACATTAAAACCCTAGCACCCACCTCCAAACTTAAGTCACGGAAAGGGGACATGTAAAGCTTGATTGAGATCGTTGGGGTTCTGTTTCTTTGAGGTCTTGGATTCTTCTTGCCTTTGCCTTCTCAATACTGGGGTTATAGGCATGGCAAGGAAAGGAAAGAATGGTATTTGAGTTTGTAAGTTTAGTCATGCCCAGCTTTTTATGTGGATGCTGGGGATTTGAACTTAGCTCCTCATGCTTGCAGAGAGAGTGTTCCTAACCCACCACAAGTTTTAATTCTATCGATTATATGAGATAAACATTCTTTAATATAATTCCTTGTGCACATCTGGTATTCTAAGTATGTTCTTCACAATTTTTACCATGGTCATCAAAATTACCCAAGTCTCTATTTTTTTTTCCCCTCTGATTCTTCTCACACCATTCTTTTTATGACAGAGTCTCATGTAGCACAGGCTGGCTACATGTGTATCCTAAAATGACCTTGAACTTCTGATCATCCTGCTTCCATCTCCCAGGTACTGGGATTACAGACATGTGCCACCATGCTTAGTTTGTGCTGTGCTCAGAATCAGACACAAGGGATTCCTGGATGTTAGACCCTCATCCTACCAACTGAACTACATCTCCAGCCTTGATTATACCTATTTTCTAGGGAAGTAAACATAGCCTGAAAATGTGAAATAGACTGACCACTGTCAACCAGTGGGAAAATGTTGTGGATGACCCTGGTGTTGTTTGTATTTTGATGCTAATTACACTCTCCAGGGAGGGGCCGCAGACAAGGAGTGAGTCACTATTCAGGTGACTTCTTGTGAACCAATTCCCTAATGAATAAACGGAACAATCACTGGGCAATTAGGCAGGACTTCCAGGTTGGATGGAGGAAGAGAAGAAGGAAGAGAGAGCAGGGGCTTTTGGAATGGGGATAGCGTAAGGGCAAGATGTAGCTGCTTGAGTTTCTGGGTATCATGGCGGATCCGCCAGGATTCACCACCACCAGTGGAATCAGATTTTATTAAGGTTTATAAAATCAAGTTTTAGTTGTTGTGCCCAGAGATTGAGTTAGCATTGTTGCTGAGCTAAGTTTGTGTGATGTTTTTCTTCTCACAGTGACTCGACTGGGTTCCAGAGAGAAAGGTACTGTGGCTAAGCATGGGTTTGCCTGATGTGCACCACAAAGGCCGTGGGGGCTTTGAAGCATGGGGCTGGAGTGGTAACAACCCACCAGTGGGAACCTAGAAAGCTGGGTGGAGAGAGTTGGGAGTTCTGAGCCAGAGACTCCATGAGGTTAAAAACACATCGTCCATTGCTCACCAGTGCTTGGGCCAGCCAGACCGCTGGGGCTGAGATTTGCTGGCAGTAGCACAGTAACCAGGCCGGTCAGGTCCATTTTTAAATATTTCCCAAAAAAGGAAAATAGGAGAATGTGGGGTCTTGAATTTTCCTAACAGGCTACTTTGCACGAAGAGTGGTAACCTCCATGCCAACTCATAGTACCAGGTCTTCTTTAGCTCTTTGTTGTAGTCAACAACAGTCATAGTATGGATACACCTTCATGTGTCTCCGTAATTCTCACTTAAAACATCTGGGACAGTATATATGTAGTAGAGGCATATAAGATCTTCCTTTACTCTATCTTCATTATTACCAGAACTTTAATTTGTTTGACTTCACAATATGCGCAGTTGGTTGGGGGTTGGGGGAGGAAGAAAAGAGCATCAGAAGCTATACTCATGACTTTTCACTAATATGACTTCTCTAATGGAAGCTGAAGAAGGATGACATCAACAAATGTGCCAAACTGGATGGGGAGAAGCCCCATGAGACCTCCACCCTCCACAAAGAACTATAGGCAGCTAAGGAAAACTGGAAGCAGGAGAGGTGGTCCTCCCCACAGAGAAGCACAATTGTTTGTCCAGTGCCAAATGATCAATGCTGAAGGCATTTATACAAGTAACAATATATGAATTCAACAGGTTACATTTAGGAATATATGTACATATGAATAAACCTATAATAATTGATGAAAAACAGGCCATGAATTTGAAGGATAGTGGAGACAGGTAAATAGGATTTGGAGGGAGGAAAGGGGAGGGACAGGTATTGTAATTAAGACACAATCTCAGAAAGAAAAAGAAGTAAAATAAACATACTATTCTCCACCTCTTTGGAGATGCAATCTCCCTTCTGATGTAATGCCCAATATAAGTTGCCAATTTTACTGGATCTTCAATCAACTAAGAGACAAGTGTCTGAGCCCTCCTGTGAGAATTTTCTTGGTTGGGTTAATTCAAGAGGGAGGCCCACTCTAATTGTAGGTGGCACGTTGTGGTGGTGGCCCAGATATAAGGAGATTCAAGGAGAGAGCTTTTGCTTTCTGTTTGCCCAACTTAGTATTTCATAGGTATATCTACCATATAGGAGTTCATGTACCCTGTTGCTGCTGACATACTTCGTTCATATCAGAACCTGATTTCTACCACCTTCCAATGTGCAACTAAGGCTGCACTGGAGGAGTCAAGCCCATAGCACCAGGTTAAGACTATTGAGATATTCAGCCTTGTGGACTGAATAGCTGTGGGTTATCGACCTCTCCAGAATGCAGATGGCCATGTTGGACTACATCGACTGTATTGTGTAAGGCAACCCAACAAACCCTCTTTTAATAAACACTTATTCTATGGGTTTGCTCTTCTGTAGCTGTGGTTCTCAACCTTCCTAATGCTGCAATCCTTTAATCATCATGTTGCGGTGATCCCCAATCAAAAAAATTATTTTTGTTGTTACTTCATGACTATAATTTTGCCACTTTATGAATTGTAATATAAATATGTGATATGCAGGATATCTGATATATGACCCCCATGAAAGGGACCCTCCAAAGGTGTCCCTCTAATGCAATGAGAGGATTCTATAATCCAGATCTGCTGGTATAGTTACATGGAATTCTGCTGGGGAGGAGATGATGTTTTCTTTCTCCATTACCTGTGCAGTCACCTTTTTCCTTCCCACTTTTCTTCTTCCTTTTGTTTGCAGCAGGTATGGAAGCTGGCAGTATTGCCCTAGCATAAGAATGAGGCCACAAGAGGAGCAATCTGTTGGAGAAAAACCTTGGACCAATTGCTTGTGAGGGTTGTCATAAGAAATGCAGTGGTGAGGAAACTTAAACAACAGAATCTACTTCCTCAAAGTTTGGGAGGTCCAAGATTCAAGATGGAGGAGTCCACAGGATGGGAGTCCTTCTCTCTTAGTTTGCAATCAGTTACCTTTCTTGCTGTGTCCACACAAGCTCTTTCTACTTCATGTGTTTTTCTTCCTGGTGCTTCTCAGAATCAATGTTTCTTTTTCTCATAAGAGTACCAATTGAGGATGACTTAGGAACCCTAACAGACCCATTTTAACTACATAATCTTTTCACTTTTATTTTCTTGATTTCCTAAGGATCCGACAAAGGGCCTTGCATATGCCAGGTGAGTGCTTTACTAGTGAGCTACACACTCAGTACCCTTAATTACCACTTTAAAAGGCAGTCCTCCAATACATGCACCTCCTTAAGTACTAGCAATTAGGGCTCTAATATGAAATCGGAAACATGAAGAAAGGGGCACAAAATAGCCCTTAGCCAAGGGTACCTGAGTAATTGCTGGCATTATGGCACCTCTCTATACATTCCTAGTACCACCTCCTAGGCTCCACTAACTCGAGAAAGATGCCTGCATCTCATTAAGCTTGTGTCCAGCACTTCTCATCCATGCAGGTAGCCATACCTTACTGATATAGCATCTCACTTCAGCAGTTCCTGTTTACCTCTGTTGAGTCTTGTATGGAGTGGAGTTCCCTCTTCCATTAAAAGAAATTATTTAACTGAACTGGCCCAGCTATTGTTGATGATAGCTGTATAATTTGGACTAACTAAAATATAATCTTAAAACAACAAGTTCTGGCTGTGCTTACTGGCAAATGCCTTTAACCCTTGCACTTGGGAGTCAGAGGCAGGTGGGTCTCTGTGAGTTCAAGGTCTGCATGGTCTATGGAGTGAGTTCCAGGACAGCATAAGCTATACAGTGATGCCCTGTCTCAGAAAAAAAAAACCAGAAAAACTAACAAATAATAGATAGATAGATAGATAGATAGATGATGGATAAAAGCAAGATTTGGATAATTTGAGGCCATCCAAAATCCACTTAATTGAGTAATTCCTTGACACAAGTGAATTACTTAAGTTTTAAATTATTTGAATTTTAAACATTGTCATTATAAACTTAAATATCTGTATACACAAGTTTCAAATAGCATAAACTGTAACTTTGTAAGTAAGAAGTCATAAAATAATTATTTTCTGAGGCTGGTGATTCAAATCAGATGAAAGGGAGTTTTGACAGTTCTGCTGTGGTGCATCTGGAGAAACTAGCATTTTGAATGTTGTGCATTATTGCTTATTGGCATTTCACTTGGATCCTATCAGCATCTTCCTGATAAGTGCATACTTATTTTTAAGCTTGGCTTCAATAATGCTGAACCACCTTATAGGAGGGCTTTGCAGAAATACTAATGAGTATGATAGTCATACCTTTTGCAAATCTGAAGTACTACCAAAATGTCCAGTGCAATAGTAATACGGTACCTCAGAGGCTAAAATAATGCCATCTTATGCAACTCCAGAAGAGGAGCTGAGGGGTTACAGAAAACAGTCAGCCAATATTCTTAGGCAGCCAGAGCTAAAACTCTGGATCTGTGTGTCAGAGGCAGCCGCAAGACATAATCAATAATTCTAACTTTTCATTTTTTGATGTTACTTTTTCAAGTGGTTTGGTATAATGTTTTTTATACTGAAGCAACAATTCACTCAAGAGTGTCAGGTTCATGCCTAATAGTACAGCTTCCCACAAAGAGCCAACTATTCTGTTAAAGTTAACAATCCCTCTCTAAATTATTAATAATAATTTTATTTATGAAAACTTAAAAAATATATAATTTATCTGGCCAAAATAAAAATTGGCGCTTTATCTCTCTTAAAACAAAGTATCTGTTGTTAGCTTTTGCTTTCCTGCTCACTCATGAACTCAGCAGATATTTGGATGGTTATCTATGAAAGCAAAATAAAAGAAAGAGAAAGCAAGTAAAAACAGATAACGTGCAACCGTTCCCTGGTGGTTCCCATTGGAGAGAACCAACGATGAAAAGACCTTGGAGAAACAGAAGAGGCAGCTATGGTGAGGAGCAGATGGAAGTAATGCCAATCTGTGTTGATGTGGGCCATGAAATGGGGCATGGGAACTTGTATATTAGTGCCTATAAATTACTGCAGCCCCTTAGGAAGGTGAATGAAGCCAGGGAGAAATACAGATACCACATTCAAGAACATGCAGAATCTAGCATAATAGATCAGAAGGGTGAACCTCTACCATCAATTTCTGGAAAACACATTTGTCCAATGAGATACTGACCTAATTATAAGCACTAGAAATTCCTGGAGAAGAAGGAGGGGAAGCTGCTTAGAAAAACCTGCTCAACCTGCTATTATGGAGTCAATAGACAACAGAAAGAAGAAACTTGTCGTACTAATTGCCAGTGAGTCATTAAGATAAAAATAACAAGTGGGGGAGGAGCTAGAAATAAGACTTAGAACCTCGAGTGTTCATATGCCAATGTGTTTTGCCCTACATAAGAACAATGAACACATGAAATCACATCAAAAGACAGAAAGGGCAATGTTTTCTTTGTGATCTCTCCAGTCTTGGGGAAAGAACCTCGGGCTTCATACATGCTAAGGAAGATTCTGCCGTGGTCCTGTATCCCTAGCAGAAACTGCAATCTTTTGAAGTTCAATGAATTTGGTTGGGTGGGCTGAACCTGCTGCCAATGTTTGGTGCATCACAGGAGTGCTTCTCTGATACAGATGTGAATTTTACAGAGTGCTACCTAATCCTGGCTATTAGTTGAAATGGAAAACATTAGCTCTTAAGCCCTTGTAATTTATGTCTACCACCTCTACTCCTATCTCAATGAATAGACTCTGCTCCGTTCAACTTTGCAAGCTTTAAAACTCAGCATGCTCTTTTCCTTTCGAGGCCAACACTTACCCTTGCTATCCTATCTCGCAGGTACTTTTGGCACGACTCTTTCCCACTTCTCTGAGCGCCAGCACTTTACCACACTATTATCACTTCTAGGCTTTATGCCAGTACATTCCTAACCAGTCTTCCCATTTCCAGCTCCCATGTAGCTGCCACCATGAAGTCATGCTTGTGGCTTTAAAACCAAATTTATTTATGTCACTTCCTGTGTGAAATCCATCCACTGTGACACATCATTCTAGGTCAAGACAAAAGAACTTCTAACACAACCTCCATCACTCATAGGCTCTGTCTCTCCCTGATGCTTGAGTCTCCGCCTCCGTTGTGGAGCTCCTAAGCCATGCCAGGCTCCTTCTCATCCCGAGACTGGGGATGTACCATTTCATTTGCCTAACAGTCTCCTGACATCTTCACCTTGCTAATTCCTGCTTATCATTCAAATCTGTTTACCTGTTGCTTTTCTCTGGGAAAACATTTCTTGACCACTCATACTACAGGACTGTATTGAGTACCCTACTATAAAACTCCTTCTATATTCTGTCATTACAGTTCACAGCAAAGGAAGGAGCCATGTCTATTTTGATCAGTGGTACAACCCTAAGGCCTAGAAAAGTTGTGAAATACTGTATATTTGCTAAACAGACAAACGCATACAGCCTATACCTGATTTGAAGCCTAGTTCATAAAAGAAATCTATCCTGGTGTTGGATGTTGATGGTAAGGGATGGGGGCTTGAGTGTGCAGAGGTACAGGGGCTACTTACAAAAGCCTCTGTATTTTCTGTTCAATTTTGCTAGGAACCTAAAGCTACTTGAAACATAAAATCGGGTAGTAATTTTTAAAAAATGAGTATGTAAAATTCAGAACTTAATCAGAATTAAGGAAAATATACATCTCTGTGGACCCACCACCTTGGATCATAATGTAATTGGGCAATTTGGAGTGGCTCATGGAATCATGTTTCTAAATTGACTTCAGATTCCGTGACTGGTACCATAATAAAATGATTTGCATTTGGTAGATACCATAGAAGTGACCATGACAATCCAACTTTTCAAAAACAACATTCTACGAGACAACACAATTTGGATTTTCAGGTCCTTAAAGGATCTGCGTATACTTCTACAGTTCTCTGGGTTCAGTGGAGTAGCAGGTGTGCTGTGTTGGCCACTCCACTGTGGTATTTGTCTGTCAGAATGACTACACCTTTCAAAATAACAAGAAAATATAAATTCACTGCAAAAATATTTTGCCTTTGTCTGTTAGTACCTTTGGACAAAAGCAAAGGCAATTATCCAGTGAATGCTTTGAATATGTAAAAATGAATAAAGAAATACTTTGAAAACAAAATGCAGTTAGATCTTAAATGTCCCTCATAGGCCCAACAAGGAGTTTCCTGGGAAGTGAAGGAACATTTAATGGGTGGGGCCAAGTTACATGCTTGGTGGCATGCTCCTGAAGGGGACATGGTTTCTGGTCCTTCGTACTTACTGTACTTCTGTCTGGAAAAGGCTTTTGTCCTGATCCTGCAAACTCCCTTCAATCCTTCAGATCTTAATTCCAGTGACTCTTTCCCTGAGAAGCTATGACTGATGCTCAGACTCTCAGTGACACAGAGGACCATTTCTGTGTCAATATTTGCTTTGTGGAACCATGCAGTTCATGTTCTCATTCTGTGTATAGACTGTGGCAGAGAAAAAACTTTGATCCTTATAGTGAGACACTATGACATGGAAATGCAACACTGACAAATGAGCTTTGACATTTGTGAGACCTAGGTTCAAAGGTGACTCCAGTTATTAGTTCTGTGACTTTGGGCAATTTCTTGAGTCTATCCTTTGTTCCTTTTCTACTCTTTGAGATGGGAGTCTCATTATGCCACATAATTAGCTAGATGAGCTTTGAACTCCTGTTCTTCTTGCCTCAGCCTCCACATATGGAGTTGCAGCATATTAAGTGAAAGTATAATATCTCCATCGCAGAGTTCTTCCAAGAGTTAGGAGAACTGAAGAATAGTTTGAAAGAACGGACTGAGCACACAGTCAGTGCTCAGTAAAGATGTGAGGAATGGAAGGCAGAGGGGGAAGGAAAGAGAAGAGGGAGGAGAAAAAGAGGAATGAATGACTCCACATGGAACAAAGCAAACAGAACATCCCCGCCATTGTTAGAGACCCCAAACTGAAGAGCAGAATTAGAAGGACCTTCACATTCTGACACTCAATGTTTCTCAGTACCCGGAGGGAGAGACTGGAGCTGCTTTTCTACTCTCCTCCTGGGCTGATACCGATTTCATCTCTCTGCTGCTCTGTACTGTCTTTGGGCGCATTACCCTTGGTGGGTTGATTAGTTTGAAAATATTTCCTGGGCATCTACTAGTGTAGAACACTACAGCTAACATAGATATGAAATGACAGGATGTTTCCAAGTCTGGGAGCTGGTAACACTAAGCATACATGAAGCAGTCCGTCTGCTATGAGACAGTGCACATGGAGTTCACATGAGTGGACATCCCATAATGGAGGGAGGGAGGGATCTGGATGAGGAATAGTATTAGCTAAGCGAAGTTTAACTTTCAAATCCACCCTGGGAAATTAGCCACTGTAGCAGATCCTAGGGCACACAAAAGGACAAGGAAGCCCTGCTCCTGGCCCCAGGGAGCCTCTAGTCAGGTCTGGAGGATCTGTCAATGAGATAAGTACAAGTTGGAGATAGGACAGAGAGGACAATAAGGAAGTGCTTGGTGTTTCAAAGTCATAAATGAAATAGCAGATTGGAAACATTACAGAGGGTGTGAATGCTCATTTGTTTATCAGGTACTACACCAGCAGTTAGGAATAAGATACAAATGAGCCACGCTCCTAACCCCAAAGATTTACTTAATAAAGAAGCAAGAAGGGACATATGTGAAAACAATCAATGTGATCCATTCATTCAGTGTTTCTTGGGTATCAATTAGGTTCCAAGTTAAAGGATATAAAGGAAAGAAAACACCTTGCAGAAGAATCTCAAGTTCAAGGGATCAATGAATAGACAAACCTTTCAATAGAATGTCTTAGATGTCAAGGTGGGCAAATGGTACATTTCCAGAGGCACAAGATGGGGGGTAAAGGGGCAACCAACTCTTTCTCAGGTCAACAAGTCTTCTGAAGGGGACACAAAAAAGATGTAGGAGATTTTCAGATAACATGGAGAGGTGAAAGATCTGTTCAAGGCAGGCTGCATGGCACACCTGGGATAAGAAAGAAGCAAGGGTAGTAGACATGCGCCGGAGGACAGCACAGTTTGGAGAGATGCTGAGGCCATGGTGAGGAGCAGGCGAACGAACATCCCAATACACCAGGATGTGGAGGCAAGACAAGCAGAGGCTCCCAGTGGAGCAGGTGTCTAAGAGTCTGGAATGATGGATAGGAGTTATCAAGAAGCAGCAGCCTTCATTAGGGACAACGACCCTCTCCTTGCACCCAGGAAATGAAAACAATGGACAGAAGGAATTCCAGGAAGAGGAAACAGCTTGAGTCAGAGCCAGCCAGCTCACACCCAGTTAGTCAGGAGTTAATTCTGAAAGCTCTTGTGTGTCTAACTCAGCAAACTCCAGCCACTGGACAGGGTAAGAAAGGTATTTTCCAGCCAGCCCTTTTTCCTATTCAAGGTTTGCTCTAGAGCATCCAGAACTTTTGGAGTCTGGGAGACTACAAAAGACCATCACTATGGGAAGTAAGGAACCTAGAAGCAGGAACAGAAGCAGAGACCTTAGAGGAATACTTCTTACTGGCTTGCTTCTCTGTCTTATTCAGCCTGCTTTCTTACACAGCACAGGAGCACCTGTCCAGGGGTAGCACCATCCACAGTGGGCTGGACCCTCCTCCATCCGTGTCCATTAAGAAAGTAACTGTAGGCTTCCGCACAAACCAATCTGAAGGGTATTTTCTCAGTTGAGATTCCCTCTTCCCAGATGAGATCAGCTTGTGTCAAGTTGACAAAAAACCTAATCAGTATAGGCCCATGTCCAGCTGCTGCTTCTAGACTGAACCACCTCAAGACTTTCTTCCCTGTGGTGGGGTGGAATGAAGAGGCAAAAACCAAACCAAACACAAAACACCAGCCTGTTTTCTCTTTCAGACTTTCAAGTTTGCTGAGAAGGAAAGCCAGAAGGCAGGCCAATAAAGATTCAACATCTCAGTTTTACTTATTGATGAAGCTGACCTGGGCACTGTGACTTGATATGGAGCCAAAGAGATTTTCTGAGAGCCCTTCTCAAACTTTGATTACCCTGCAAAACCTCTGACTTCCCTATGCGAAACAGTGGCTACTTGACCACTCATTATGGGGCAGAAACAATGTCAGGTGACCCCATAAGTGACACAGAAAAGAAGGGCAAAGCCAAGCTCTCTGGTCAGGCTTCCACTGCAGAAGGAGAAGCTCCACGCCCTCTTCAGGAGAGTGGAGATTCCCTCTCTCTGTGGACTAACTTCCCACCCCACCCCACTCACTGCTTCTTTGCCTTGCTAGGTTTTGTTTTTAGCAATTGACTAAGCACTCAGCCATTTACTTCCTTAAGTGGGAAATCTTCATCTCAAGTTTGTAATCGCCTTCAGACTGCAGAGCACCATTCTGTTATTTTTTCTTCTCTCTCACCTCTCCCAGTCTAGGAATGGAAAAAGAAGAAAAGAGGAGGGGAGGGAGGAGGAAGAAGAAAGGAAAAGGGAGGGACCAAGAATACAGGGACACATCTCACCGGAGCAGCCTTGAAACACCAAAACTTTACTAGGTCCAGTGTGGCAGACTTGGACAAGGAAACAGAGCTCAGGATTGGGTGGTGTCCACTATTTTTCACAGATTAAAAAACAAAACACACACAGATACACACACACACACACACACACACACACACACACACAAAGATTGTGTCATAATATGAATGTTTTTATGCCTCCAAACACAATGGCTGATACTGAAAAAGGGCTAAGAAATGTCTTGACATTTGCTCTACTTTTAGGACAATTACCAACTAAAGAGAATGCCTATAAACAGGAATCTGAATGAGAAAAACAGCATGAGTTTTAAATACATTAAAGACATAAACTGACTAATATTTACATATTACTTTATAATTTATTTTATTTTATGTGTATTTATGTGGACCTGGTCTCTCAGAAGCCTGAAAAGGGTGTTGGACCCCAGAAACTGGATTTAAAGAGTTGCAAACCACTATGTGGTGCAAACTGGGTCATCTGCAAGAGCAGCATATGCCCTTGACTGTTGAGCCATCTCCCTGGCCCTGCATAGTGCTTTAATCAGATTAAACATATTTCCTTACACATTTGCCAATTTTTATGATGCAAACTTTCATAAGCTTTTCTTTGAGATTTATCTTGTTGAGACCGGTCTTAGCCTGTAGTTCAGGCTGGCATGGAACTCACTGTAGAGCCCATGGTGAGCTGGATTTATGGCAATCTTCCTCCCTCAGAGCCCCAAGTGCTAGGATTGTAGGCATGCGCTATGATGCTGGGGTTCTCCTCTAATAGGCACTACCTACACTGTCATGGCAAGCACCAGCACCCAACAAGTACCTGCTCTTTTTTAACTGTAATGAAGTTCCCATGGGACCATGGTTCCGAAATCATTATATTAAAAAACAAAATCACATGCTAAAATATAATTCTAAACCATTTATCATTAGAAAAAAATTGTTTAACCTTTAAGAAAGAAGAGAGTGGGAGCAAACCCACAGCTCTGGGGCAGCTCCTAAGCTTTTCTCTGACTTCAGAAGGCCACCAGAGTCCCTTCCTCTATGGCTAGAGGCAGTCAGTCTTTAGTGCAGGCTCTGGAACTAATCCTGAAGGCATGACTTCTGGGCTAGTCTCAAGTTACCCTTTACTCTAGTTCCTATATTGAGATCCTGCTACATGGGGTTCAGTCTCACTCAGACAAAAGGTTCTCTTGACTGAATTCTGGCACCATACTCCACCCTGGATTAAGCCCTGGTGATCAAATCCTCTCCCCTCCCCCAGTGATCTAGCATTAAGCTACATCCCCATTCTCAGAACTTTCCCTCAAGGCAGATCTATGCTACTTGCCTCAACTGGTGCTTCCTGACTCCAGCAGCATTCTGTGACCCCTTCCAGGTTCCCTCCCCTTCCCTACCTTTTTGTAACATGCTGTGCATGGGAGATGAGGGGGTGTCTTTGCAACTTTCATGGCCTGGAGAGTCTGAAGAGCTTCCAGCCCTGGAGGGTAAGAAGGCAGCTTGGTTCAACATTGCTAAATATCATGTCATTGGTTCAAACCTCAGTATTCTGACCCTAAGTAATTTAGGCATATGTAAGCACAGCATAATTTAGTGAAAACTTTTCTGGTGATTATTAACTCAATTCCATGTGCACAAGAAAGCATACCTAAATCTCTTTGAGGAACAAAATAAGCTAAATACAGATAAAACTCTTTGTGAAATACTTGTGTCATCTTCCATAAAGTAGGTTTTATAGATTGACTATATGTGACACCTTCCATCTACAGATTGACTGAGAGAAGCAAGGTTATGATAAGGGTCTGAGAGAGGGTATGGTGTAGCCACACTAATAGTGCAAAGATCACGAGGCTAGAACATGCACATCTGCTCCCAGCCTTCTGGGCAGATGACGCATATTGCATTCCTTGTCTTGAAGGAACAACCCTATGTGCTAACAGTTTGGGTTTTCCTAAGGCTTCTCTGTGAGCATAAGGACCAGTTCGGAATAAGTCCCTCTGGTGTTTGAGCCTTTGCCTTCCCTCTCTTCCTGTTTGAGGTCTCTAGATTTCCAGTTCTGATATCAGGATGCTGATGTCTGTAGTCAGGCACGTTAGTCCTAAATCATCCAAGTGAAGACTGACATTTGAGGGAGTTATTTGAGAAGGCTGAATTGCCCGCTTGGACAAGGGATGTTTGATTTTCAAAATCAAGGGTTTCGTTTTGTTTTGTTGTTTTTCTTGAAACTTCTTTGCTTGGATTTTATGGAATTACAGAGTGTGCTAGACAGCTTTATGTCAAGTCAGCATAAGCTAAAGTCATGAGAGGAGGGAACCTCAATTAGGAAAATGTCTTCATAACATCAGGTTTCAGGTGAGCCTACAGGGTGTTTTCTTAATTAGTGGCAAATGGGAGAGAGCTCAACCAATGGTGGGTGGTGCCAACTATGGGCTGGTGGTCCTGGGCTCTATAAGAAAGCAGGATGAGCAAGCAGCTTCCCTCAATGGCCTCCTGCCTCCAGGTTCTTCTCCTGCTTGAGTTCCTGTCCTAGCTTCCCTCAGTGATGGACTACAATGTGGAAGTGGAAGTGCTTTCCTCCCCAACTTGATTTTTAGTCACGGTGTTTCATCACAGCAATAGAGACCCCAACTAAGATACAGAGAAACTCAGTACTGTATACACAACTCATCCTATGTGATGTTTCAGGAGTTCTGGAAACCACTGTGACCACACATCAAATTACAGTGAAGCTGTAAGCAGCCCTCTGCTCTCCTGACACATGACTTCTCTCCACATCCCACAGAGAAATGACCTTATGACCATTAACTTGTTTGAATCATTGGGATTCATTGGGAGACTGTAATATCAGATAAAACTATCACACACACACACACACACACACACACACACACACACACAAAGAAAAAAGTTACACTCAAAATTTCCATGTTTCAAGGTGAGAGACCTTGTCTTTGGTTTACACCCAAAACTATCTCCTAGATTTCACAGACAGCAATTCTGTAGCACGATAGTTTTCTTTGCCTTCCAAACGTGCAAATGATTTCTGACTGTTCCCAAATATCAAATCCCCGAAGGAACAAGATGTTCCAGTGGAGGAGAGGTTCAAAAGAATGTGCAGTGTGCTCAAAGGCATTTTTACAGAGAGCATTCCCCAGACATTCAGGAGATCCAGGGGCTCCGCACAGTGTGGTGTCACCAGGTGAGTGCCAGGGAGACAGGAGCATTTTGTGCCCATGCTGGCAGACAAAATAACCAGCCCCCTTTCCTTTCAGACAGAACTCATGTGGGAGCTTTGAAGTGACACGTTCTTATTAGTTGATTAAAGGAGACACAATTCCGAAGTTCATCAGAGAGCCCCTCATAGCAAATACTGCTTTTCTGCACAGATTTCTGAAACACCTCCCCCCCCCACACACACACACCTCCGGGCAGCTCTGTACGCTTTGTTCTTCAATTTTGTATGATCTGTGCCACTGTTTACATCTCTCCTTTTCCAGACCCACACTGGGTGCAACCTGAAGAGCAGAGAGAGGATTCCTGCACTTTTTTGTTGCTGTTTGAGATACATTCTCACTAGGTGGCCCTGGCTGGCCTAGAACACACTATATAGACCAGGCTAACTTTGAACTCATAGAGATCTATTTGCCTGCCTTCCCAGTGCTGAGGTTAAAGGCATAGGCAACAAAGCCAGGGGATTTCATCACTTATATGTTTAGCATTTGTGTTAGCATTGCTGATACAAGGAAGAACAGTGCTACATTTGCAGAAGAATGGAAGATTGCAAATGCACAGCACAATGTGGCTCACCTTTCCCTTTGAGAAAGAAGGGCACTTTATGGCATAACTTGATCACTCCCTTAGCTAAAATCTAATGCTTATCTTTTCAGAGGCCAGCACAATGTATTTGCTCAATCTGAAGCATGTCTCCAAGCAACCTCCTTTGGGTTTGCTAGAAGGAGATTCACTCACTGAAAGGCAATTGCTCACTATTTTAAGGGTAGCTGTGGTCTGGACTGGCTATTCAGAAAGGCAGCTAACATCAGGCGTAGCCTGGTCCCCTTTAGCTATGTCTACACTGACAGGATGGAAAGCAGATTTATAACTCCTACAGCTTTCAGTTTGGGGGTTCTGCCACTGGCTATAGACATAAATTCTCACCCATTCTTTTTATAATGATGCCACCTCAAAGAGCACAAGAAGCTATGAAAGGCCCTTTAAGATTTAAAGACATCTAATCTATGCATCTACTTATCTATCATGTATGCGCCTTGCTTGAGAGCCTCCCAAACACTTTCTAAGCTTCAGGTATCCAAGCTTCTATCTGGTTGGTTCCAGCTTTGCAAGAGGAGGGAGATCGGTGGTAGCACCTCCTGTACAGCTTGTGCCTTGAGCCTTTTGCTGCCTGGAATGACCTGAAGCTGGCAAGGAGGGACAGTTTGAGTTCCAGGCAGGCTAAAAGACCTTGGCTGAGGAGCTGTAGAGGATTTCACAACACTGCAGGGAAAACCTTCCCATAAAGAGATGAAGGGGTGGGGTATGGGGAAAACTGCAATTTTGCAAATTGGGAACAACTAGAAGATAGAAGTGTCCTAGAAGTTAGGATGGGGTGTGAATTCCTATTCACCGTCTGCCTTCCTCGGTTTCCTTCACAACCTGCAAGCCACACTATCACAAACTGTTACTATATACAGGGCCTAAATCCCCCTCACCCCAGCTCTAGGAGAGACAGAGGCTGTGTTGTCAACTATCATGCGCATGCGCACCTTCCAAATACTTTCTAAGCACCATCAGCGGAGTCCAGATTCCGTGATTAAAGAAAATTCCTCTCATTTTATACCTTGAAGTGATCAATGCTCAATCTGAAAGGGTTTCAGAGTCTGTGGTCTGCTAAGCGGCAATGAAAGGGAAGGAGGGGACAAGTCAAGACATGCTGGGACCTGGAACTACAACTTCCAGCAGACACCGCGCGCGCGCGCGCGCGCGCGCGATCCAAGGCCAAAGATGCTTAAAGCAGCGAGAAGTCCTTTGCCAGATCTCTGCAGAGCTTGGCTTCTAGGTATTCCAGCCACGGGAAGCCTGTGAGAATACTTCTAGATCTGCTGTTGTCAATGAATTAGCAATCAGTGCTTTAGAAAGGACACCATTTAAGCATTCCAGGCCTGTTTTGAAGTTCATCAGCTCCTTCTTCTATAGCTCCACAAATCCTAACTTGTCCATTCAACAAATGAAAACCTAGAAAATACCATCTGTCAAAACAATTGTTTTTCTATTCCTGGTATCTGTAGGCAGTACTTGGTGTCCCTTGGTGACTCAGCGTGACCTACAAGGAATTCTTTAAAGAGACCTGGCAATTTAAAATTTCGCTTTAGTTTTCATCTTCTTTTGATGGAGTGTCTTTAAAACAGCATACTTGAAACTGCCTTTAAAGTGCCTTTTTTTTTAAAAAAAAAAAAATTGATTTAAATTGTGACGTACTCTTCGAATAGAATGCTTTAAACTACTGCTTTTCTTTTTGTTACAGGAAGACAACAAAAACTGTTCTTTGGTAGTGTAGTCTAGAACATCAATTTTCAACCTGGGAGTCACAACCCCCCCTTTCACGGAGGTCACATATCAGATATCCTGCATATTTACAATACTATTCATAACAGTAGCAACATTACAGTTATGAAGTAGCAACGAGATAATTTTATGGTTGTGTGTTACCATTATGTGAGCAACTAGGTTAAAGGGTTGCAGCATCAGGAAGGTTGAAAACCATTGTTCTAGAAGGTGCCATTGGTTCTAACAAAGCAATGATAGCAGTTTCCTTGAGCTGGGTAGTTACTGTGATCAGAATCTTCCTGGCATTTTATTGACACTAAAAGTGAAGACATCCCCAACTCTCTTCCCACCCCAGCTCCTAACTAACCCTGAGTTCTTACTGCCACTAATAAACAACCTCTCCATGCTGCTGACTTTGCCTTTTTAAAATTTTGCAAACAAATAGAATGCAAGGACCTCCAAGGAAACCAATTTAGGACCTGGATGCAGAATAGTTTTAGAATTGGGTTTTCCCCTTTGCTTCTGAATTTCTCTGCATGATGACTTTGTGTGCATTTGTTCTGTTCAATGTGACCTTTGTGAATAATATGAAATTGGCCAACTGTGCCCAAAATTAATAAGATGTATAATTTATTATTTATTCCTTTTGTGTAGCTGCCCAGCAATAGGCACTATGGAAAATGGAAATTACAGTTGGTGTATAGTGACTTTGGAGATGACTGGAATGGTCATTGTGCTCAAAACAAACCCACCATACATTCTGAATCAGGAGACAGCAAGACTCATGATATTTGGAAACACTTAGACTCACAAAATTCTCAAATATTCTCTTTAGAGTCACAGACAAAGCCAGTCTTCTGGCCATCAACTTTTCTATTAAACATTCACTTTTATCCAATCCCTGCTGCCACAGCAAAATAAAAATGCAAGATAAAAAAGAGAATGTTGGTATGGATGGGAAAGCTGCAAAGAAACTTACACCGGGGACACTCTGAGGAGAAGACAGCTGGGGAGGGAGTGGAAAACACAACTCTTCATTTTTCCTTTGTCACCAACAGCCAAAGACATACATCAACTGGCCAAGAGGCACAACTTATAGGAGATATATATATATATATATATATATATATATATATATATATATATATATATAAAATTAGGGATGCAGAATAAATCTTTTATATATATAGAAAAAAACCTTTATGGAAGGTGCCATAAAGCTTTATTGAAAATCATTAAGAAGGCATTTAAACAAATTGAAGAATACATTATGTTCCTGGATGAAGGGGTTACATTTTACATGGCTTTATAATTTGACATAGGCCCATTCCCTGCAACCTGTCTTAAATGGTAACAGTGGCACTGTGTGTGTCCACACCAGGCCTATCTTGCAACATGTAGATCAATGTCTCAAGAAGCACCTTTATAAAAGAGTGAGCTAGGAGTCCTCTGAGGTAGCTTGTAGTCAGACAATAAGGTATTGTTCTTTCAGGGTAAGGAGAGGACAGAGCTGGGCTGTGGGAACTTACATGGGGGTAGATCCTCTGGAAGAGGTAGACTGTGCAGCCAAGGCTGTGGGACAGTTGGTTAAACACTTTTAAATGTCACATAAAATGAGTAAGTTGACAAAAACTCTATTTAAATTAGACCATTAATATGAAAAACAGAACGCACAGGTTGGTTTGTGGATGTCTTTGGGAGCTTCCCTTTCCCGGTTCCTGTCTTTTCTTTTTTCTTTTTGAGACAGGGTCTTTCTTTATAGTCCAGGCACTGTTTGAATTTGCTGAGTCCAGGCTATCCTGGATCTCACAATCATCCAGCCTCGGCCTCAGGAATCCTGGGACTACCGGTATGCACCATGTCTGGCCAGTGGGGTTTGTTTTGTATTTACCACTGAACAATACCTTTAGCCTTAAAAGCATCTGTGAAAAAGCCATATAAGGTTCAAATTACGAAGAAAAAGGGAAGTGAATCTCCTCCCCCATAACGAACAAACTTAAACAAATAACATAGGATACTCAAAACAAGACTGGAATTGGAGTCCCGGGATGGGAAGGCATGTACAACACAAGAGAGACAAAACATTAATAATCTTTCCTTAGAATGCTTGACTGCTACTAGCCAGTAAAACAATAGTGAATGATGTAATAACAATACAGTATAAAATACACCAGATCTGACATGGGAACTCTCAGAAGATGAAAACTGAAGGTAAATGAGAAAAAATTAAGTCTCATGAATAATCAGGGAAATGCCAATTAAAACAACAAAGAGACACTGTTTCTCACTTACCTGATTTTGGAACAATTTTAAAGGCCCATACTAGTGAGTGGTGTTGAGCAGCAGAGATTCTCATACACTGATGATGTCAGTGAAAGTCAGTCAACTGGGCAAGACCATGTTGGAAGCAAAGATTATGGAGCAAATCCACCCTGGACACTCAATCCAGGAATCTCTCATATGTATGCATACAGGGACATGTCAAAGCCCATGTGACAGCAACGATACTAGCCTAAAATGGAAAAGAACAACAAGGTCCTTCAAAAAGTGTGGCTAACTAAATGACCCATTCAGTGGAACACTACAAAACAGTAGCAACAAACAAGGCTGTCACTTGTAGAAACCTCAAAAACGGTCTGTACAACAAGCTCAAGTTACAAATTGACATGTCAACACCAATACAGTTCTGCTTAAAGTTTGAAGTATATAAACCCACACTGTTACTGACTTTCCTATGTAGAGAAAGCACTCAAAACACACATGGCACTGATAAATACCAAATTCAGGGAGATTAAAGGGGGGGAATTGAGAGAGGTCCAAGTGTGCAGATAACGTTTAATTGAAGTTCTTGCAAGTGTTCATTGTGGTGAGTGTGCTAGTGTTGCTCTGTCCTCCCACCACATGGGGACGAGGGAGGAGGTGTGTGGAGCCAGTCTGAGCTGGATAGCAGCTTCCAGGTTAGCAGTAGCTACAGAGTGAGGACCGGACTCAGAGAATGGGGCAGGGAGAAGGGAGAGAGGACAGAGGACAGAGGAGAAGGGAAGAAAGGATAGGGTTGGGGAAGGAAAGAGAGAAGAAGGGGAAGGAAAGAGGAAGGGGGAAGGTGGACCAGGGAGGGAGGAAGATATGAAACCAGAAAAGACAGAATGATTGGCTGACTGTGGAACGGAAGATACACTTACGTGTTTAAATACCTGCCCTCGTGACTTAGTTATCCCATCAGAGTTCCAGACACCAGTGGGTTGGCCATTGCTACAAATTCTTGAATATGGGTCTTTTGTTGTTCCTGCAGTCAGATTCATGTTAGAAAATACATTGTATTTAAGGATCACACAGTAAGAAATTCACCGGCATGGGACATATTTTGCTTTATTAATGATACTTAATTGAAACCCAGCATGATGACAAGTTTGTCATTGCACCACTAGAGAATCTGAGGCAGGTGGATTGGTAACTTGAAGTCAGCTGCTGCGTTACATACGGAGAAACCAATTCCACAAAACAAGTACAATAGTTGTGAAAATACACAATTCTTCACTTTTGTTTCACTATTATTTTGTAGCACACCATCACTATGAAAACCAGCTATTGAAAAAAGAATGTATGTGTTTTGGTTTGGTTTGGGTTTTTTTGAAACAAAAGCACAGGGTTATTTACTCTTTACCTCTATAGACCTTATACCTTGACTCACAGGTCCCACTGGATTCCCCAGTGATCTCTAAAGCTTTGGAATGTTTTTCTGTTTATCTGAAGAGTTGATTAATTGGGCAGCCATGATGGCACACTGATCATCTAACAAAGACTTTTTAAAAGACTCCATCCTTGGTCGATAGAGCATTGATACCCACCGTGTGAGCATTACAGTCTGTGGCTACACTGTCATCAGTTGTCCTTCTTTATAACCCTCAAAGGATGAGAGGACTGTTGCAGGACAGGACTGTTGTCTTCTGTGCGTGAGCGTTCACCACATGCTTTGGCGGAAGACGATGAGATAGTGTTTCTCTGTCCCTACAGAGAATCTGCGAAGCTGTTGCCATGGGGAATTGGAGTCTCACCTAGCTTTAATATGCAGTTTTCCATAAGGCAAAGACAGATAGAGCATGCTTCACTTGGCTGCACCTATGGAAGGCTGAGAAGGCCAAGTTTTGACCACCGTGGATAGCTCCCACAAGCAAACTCACCAAGGCAGTGCCAGTAGTTAATCTCACACACACACACACACACACACACACACACACACACACAGAGGCATGCTGGAATCTGTTTTATGAGACCTACTCCCATCAGTAAAGCCAAAAACACTCACCTGTGTAAACATGATAAAGGTCTATTATCACATTGATGGCAAGAAACAGTAGCAGGTGAGAAAAGTTATTGGTCAAAAGAACTATGTTCAACAGAGGTTAATGTCAACAGAATACAGCTTTATTTCTGTGAAAAGCAATGATTTTACAATTCTGTTTCTCTTGATACTTGATGTAGCTGTTTACAAGCTAGGCTGCTTCTCTCTTGGTAGCCATGATTTTTAAGGGTTTCAGACTCTAGGCAAGTGAACACTTAGACTCTGGAAGAAATGATCTGGGAGAATTTCTAATTTGAACGATCTGGAAGTTGGGTTCTTGTTCCTGAGGGTCATGGCGATCGCATATGTAAGGGTTTATAGAAAGGCTTGTGCATGAGGAATGAGTGGCATTTCTCAGTAAGAGGCACCAGGTGTCCCTCCACCTTACCAGAGGACCACGGGCAAATTCGATTTGTTAACTTTGGTGGAAGGATATTTTTATTTTTGTTTTTAGATCTATGTATAATGATAACTATTTATGTATCTGTATAACTATTTTATCTCCATGCATGTATATATATATATATATCATGTGCATGCCTGATGCCCATGAAGCCCAAAAGAGGGTGTCAAGTCCCCCAAAACTGAAGCTACAGATGGTGGTGAGCTGCCATGGGGATACTGGGAACCAAACTTAGGTCCTTCGCAAAAGAAGTAAGTCCTGTTAACTGCTGAGCCATTGTTCCAACTCAGAGGGATATTAAATACTCTTAATCATCAAATATTGACTATCCTTATTGATAGTGGGATGCTTAATAGGGGGTGACTGGCTTGGGGAGTTTAGAGTACAGCTTCACTTTACTTCCCAAAGAGTCCTATTTAAATGCTTCAGAACATGGCATTTCTGATTTGTAAAGGCTCTGCCCACGTGTTTGTGGGTCCACATTCCGCCCTGCTGCTGGGGTGCTGGGCACAGCTGCTGGGGAGGCAAAACTTGGGGAGTGCTTGACTGTGTTTTTCCCATGCCACTGCCTTCTGGTACTGGGCTTTAGGGAAGTGCTAAACACCTCTCAGGGGGTGGGAAAACACAGTCTAAGTCACCTAGGAAGCAGAGATCTCAATTAAGGAACTGTCAAGGTTAGATTAGCCTTTGGCCTTGCCTGGTCAACGTAAAAGAGGAGAAGAACAAGAGGGTAAAAGTGGGTCCACAGGGACATCAAGGGTGGGATCAGACACAAGCAGAGAGAAAGCAGGGCATCTGTCTTCGGTAGGCAATGAGGTGCATTGAGACAGGGGAGCCACGCCCACTTTCTGGGCCATAGCCTTTTTGTTTCAAGCTTGTAGAGGTTTACAATCTTTGCCAGAAACTTTGAAACTCGGGTTTCACCAAAACAAAGAAAAAGGTTCAGACATGTCACTGCAAGGCTTTTCCAGGGAGTTTTCACTGGATAATTGTAGTCAGTCACATGCCACTGCTCAGTAATAGTTGCCAGTTCTCATAATCAAACTTAGGAAATCTACAATAACTTAGCTATACAAATGAACCCAAAATTACATAAAGTGTAGAAGAATCAAACAGTCCACAAGAACTGCCCATGAATCCAGGGGAAAACAGTGATGAAGAAGAATAGGAGTTGGGGGGGGGGGCGTGTATAAAAACTCCCAGTTCCTAATCATATACAAAAGCTGAGGCTAAATTGTGAATAGAAAGAAGAATGTACTAATTAGGTTTCTCTCTTGCTGTGATAACACAGTAACTAAAACCAAGGGGAAGGAAAGTGTTTATTTCACCTTACATCAGGTCACACTCCATAACTAAAGGCAGTCAGGGCAGGGATTCCCAGCAGGAACCTAGAGGCAGGTACTGAAGCAGAGGTCACAGAGGAGTGCTGCTTCTTAGCTTGTTTCCCATGGTTTGCTCAGCTTGGTTTCTTATACACTCCAAGATCACCTGCCCAAAGTGGCATACACCAAGAGGATTGGCCCCTTCCACATCAACCATTACTCAAGAAAATGCCTCAGAGGCACACTCAAAGATATCAATCTGATAGAGACAATTCCTGAATGGAAGATCCCTCTTCCCAGGTGACTCTAATAGTGTTAAGTTGACAAAAACTAACCAATACAAAATTGAAGTTTTTACTCCCAAAGCATCTGGTACATGGTGAGGATGCTCTTCTGGAAGCATCTGTTCCTTCACATAGCATGTTGATAGGGGCAAAGCAAAGAGCCGGTGGTGGTATACACAGGAGCACAAACTCACCACAGACATCCCTGTGTGGCAGAACCCCATTATAGAATTATCTGTTGCTTTCTGGAGATCTCGACCATTGGGTTTACTAAGTGTATCTAAGATCACAATCATTAAATTTACTTTATTGTGACACATATGAATAAGTAAATGCACTAATACATTAATAATATCTATTTTAAAAATACAGCATTTTGAATATGGGCAATGTACCAGGGCAAGTTAAAAAAAAAAAAAATTTGGCTGGCTGATAGTTCTGAGTTCTAGAATGTTCTGTTGAGATATCAAGGACATTTAAACACTGGACTGATAACATTTGCTTCCCCCATACACGTTCTAATTTTAAGGCAGCTGCACATCTAAAAGTCATTTTTAAAAGATTTCTGATAATGGGAATAAAAGCAAAACTAATGCTTACCAGCTAGGAAGGAGAATGGAGTTGGCAGAAAAGGTAGTTGAGTCACAAGAACATTATCCTTAGATGTTAAACTATCACTCACTCATTTAAAATCTACTACAGGAAAATTACTCTTTTTAGTGTAAAGTTCCATTGATGTAATAATCACCGAAAATTCAGTTGTTTAATAGTTCTATCAACCAAAAACCAGAACAAAGCAAAAGCTCACACTTAGTAGCCAACTCTGTCTGTTGCCCTCAGCCCCTGGACACTGCTATTGTCTGTCTCTCCAGCTCGGCCATTTTTTTCCAGTAATATAAAAATGGAATTGTACAGCCACAAGGAACTCTCTAGTTAAGGAATTAAAAACAAAAGCAAGCAAAGGGAAACAAACGGCAGAGCCTAATTTCCTAAAATTCTGGAGAAGTGAAATTCCCCATGTTAGATACTTCACAGCTTCCTAGTGCTTCTGTTTCCTGACCAAGGTGTCTTTGGCTTTGTCTTTGCTGGTGCTCACACCAGATTGCTTAAAACACTGCAATTGCAGCTGCTTCCTGTGTGGCCTCGCAGCCAGTCTGCACTGAGGATATTGCTTTGTGGTATGCTTGCTGTCTGTGAGAGAGCCGCTGTGGTGTTTTCCTAGCAATTTTTGTAAACATAATCTGAACCAAAGAGGAAACATCATTCCCTGGGGTTCAATTAGGTTTTGCCTGAAGACAGCATAGAAATCACAAAACTAAAAAAGATGTCACATTAGAAGGTCAACTTCCTGCGGACAGGAATCTAAAATGCCTGAAACACAAAATCACAAGGTACACAAGAGAAAAACCAAAGCTGTGAAAGTGTTGGGATCCACAGACTCACATGCTGCTTCTGTGAGGTAAACAGACCTGTCCTGGGAACAAAGTGAGTGAGTCATGGCGCTTTGCAGCTTGCTTTTTGTTTTTGTCTTCAAGACTGGTCCTGACCCTCCTGCCTCTACGTCCAGATAGCTGGGCTTACAGATGTGTGGGCTGGGATATAGGCTTCACCTGCAGGATATATCTTCCTGCAGATGGTTGTTACTCATCCATGCCAGGCTGGTATAGCTGCTGCCTGGCTGTGCTCTGTCTTGATGTATTTTCCTTCTGGAATGTCACCATCTTAGTTTGTTTTTTGCTGCTCCCATATAATAGAACAGATTGAATAATTTATGAGGAGTATTTCATGCGACTCTGGAGGCTAGAAACCACAAGAGTGTGGTACTAGAACCTAGAAAAGCACTTGGTGCAATGTCTTAAGGTGGCAGAAGGGCAGGTGAGAGCATAGAAACACAGAGGGAGGACGTTGAGCAAAGTTATCATTTTATCAGGACCAGATAGCCGGGTTATAGCATCAATCCTTTCCCGAGACCAGAGTCCACATCACCCAATCACCTCTTAGTAGTTCCAGACCTTTTGCACAGGGGATTAAGTGTTCAGCACACAGACTTAGGGATGTCTCAAGCGATATTCAAACTGTATCAGTCATCTAGCTTTTCCTTCCAGTGCATAACTCACTTGTACCAAACCACTGAGTGTGGCTGATGGTTTGGACTCTGCCTTTGTGCTCTTCCCAGGCATTAGCGGTACGGGTGCCAATGGAAATGGCATCAAATACAGTGATGGACCCATGGCGGGTGTAATGACTCTGGGGTAACATCCTCATATTTTCTTGCTTCTCAAGTTATGACACAATCAGAGCCCTGGCAAATGTCTGTATATATGTTGTTTTTGTTGTAGACAGGGTTTTATATAGCTTAGGCTGGGTTAAAGATTGGTATTTATTTATTTGAGGATGAACTCTCAATTCTCTTGCCTCTGCCTCTACTTGCTAAGTGCCGCATCACTACCAGAGTGGGTGCCACCTTGCCTTCCTTACGAGTATATCTATGCTCAAATATTTGACCAAGTCTATCATGCATTATTAACAAAAATAAAAGAAAATTTACTTCCTCATAAAATAAAACTGACTTGTTCAAAGGAAAAAAGGTAAATTCTCAAACTCAGTGAGATTGTTGTGTCAGCCTTGGCATCAGAAATTGAACAGATGGTTTGCAAATACCTCACAAGGAAAACAGTGGGTTTGCTGACAGCAAGCAATGGTGAGCTAACCTTGTTTCCTTTCTGACAGGGTGGACACAGACAGGGAAGAGATTTCTTAAAATCGTTGTGTCTTGATTTCAGTTTGTTTAAAGTGTTTCCTTGGGGACAAGATGGAGAAACCACAATGGAATGACAGATATTCTGCTGTTTGAACAAGTGGTCAATGCATGCAGGCATGTCAAGGCCAGAGGTTGGCGTTGAGGTTCTCCTCAACCACTGTTCCACCTTATATTTTGAGATGGAGGCTCTCGTTGAATCTGGAGCTTGCTAATTTGGTTAGGCTGGCTGGCCAGCAAGCTCCAGGGATCTTCATGTCTCCACCTCTCCAGTGCTTGGGGTCACAGGTATACCACAGAGCTTTTTTTACTGTGGTGGTGGTAAGAGTCAAAATGAAGGTCCTCAGACTTGTGTAGTAAGCACTTTACTCCATGAGCCATGTATCCAGTTCCCCAAATTAACACTTGTGTGTGTGATATGTATGCAAACAAGTGTTTGAGTGTTCTTTCTGTACATTTCCATGCACAGGTCATGCTGGATATTGGGTTTCTTCATCCCCCACTCTCCACCTTATTGCCTTGAGACAGAGAGCTGGCTATTTCAGCAAGGCCGAATGGCCAACAAGCTGTGGGGATCTGTCTATTTCTGACTTCCATTGCCGAAGTTAGAAGTACATACAGGTCTGCTCAACGTTTTACTCATATGCTCGTAGACCATGAGCTCTAGCCCACAGAGCTGTCTCCTTAGCCTACAAGCCAATCTTTTAATTAATTCATGTGTACCTGTGTGTGTGTGTGTGTGTGTGTGTGTGTGTGTGTGTTACAAGTGTCACAGCTCATATGTGGAAAGTCAGAAGACAACTTGCTGGAGTCAATTCTTTCCTTCCACAATGTGGGATCTGGGGATCGAACTTTGGTTGTCAGGCTTGGTGGCAAGTGCTTTAACATGCTGAGCCATCTCACCAACCCCCAAACAACATTTTTCTAAAGAAGAAAATATAAAGTCAAGCTAGAGCACCATTGATTTTTGGTGAAGACAACTGTACAACATGAGGCCTACACGTCTTTTTTAAAAAAATGTATGAGAAAAAATTCATTTCATGTTAGTTCATAGAAGATGAAGACATTTTGATCAGTTTCATCTGTAATGTGAGCCACCTATGTTAACACAGCTGCTGAGTAGTAGAATATTATCTCTATCAGATGGAAATTCAGCTCACTGGCCTCACCAATGTGCTGTCTGTACTCACACCCTCAGTCGTTCCTATTTTTAGCACCACAGGTCTGACTCTAGGAAAGACCTTAGCCAACCGGAGCAGATCAAGTCAGTGAAGGCATAAGAAGGTTACTGTGTGAAGAACGGGAAGGACAACTACGGGTGCGTGGTGGTCTAAACATGGCTCATACCTTTGAATGGTTGGTTACCAGGGAGTGGTACTACTTGAGGGGGGTTAAGAGGTGTGGCCATGTTGGAGGAAGTGTGTCACTGGAGGGTGGGTTTTGGATTTTCAAAAGTCCAAGCCAGTTGGTGTCTTCCTCACTTCTGCTGCCTGCAGGTACGGATGCAAAATCCTCAGCTACTCTGGCACCATGCCTGCCTGCCTGCCATCATATTCCCTGCCACGACAATAGACTAAACCTCCGAACTGTAAGTAAGCCTCAACTGAATGTTTTCTTTCCTATGAGTTGTCATGGCCATGGTGTCCCTTTGTAGCACTAGAACACCGACTAAGACAGTCTCATGCCCTCTTTGAGCATGAGAGAGGAGAAAAGGCTGGGAATAGGTGGGAAGACGGAATAAACAGCTTTCCAGAGGTGTAAACAGGTATATCTAGAAGAAGCCTGAGGTCTCAAGATATGAAGGTTACAATGTTCTACATTATAGTCATGGCTCTTGTCCAGATAAGGGTAAGGTGTGTGTGTGTGTGTGTGTGTGTGTGTGTGTGTGTGGTGTATACACTATAGGTGTCCAGAAAAGAATGTAGTGAGAAGCTGGTCACAGTGCACATTCCTGCTCCACTAGTCAGAGTAGCTTCTCCTGAGGAAGAAGTTAAATCTAAGTTCTTATGTGTACTCTTGTCACCTGCTTTGGACCAGTCCTTGTGACCAGAATTGGAAACACAATGTTGAATAGATCTAAACTACGCTCAAAACCAGCTCACAGTCTAGAGAAGGTAAGCAGACATGGTGGTACAGGCTAGCCCTCTGAGAACCTGAGCTGTGAAGTTACTCTAAAATCAGTGAAGTGACATGTCTATACCGTCTACTCTTAGAGCAGGAGGGAATTACTTTTACAGAGATTAATTGGTTTATTTTCATTTTGTTAGTTCCTTAAGAATCTCATAAAACGTGTTTTGATCATGTCTACCCCTCCCACAATTCCTCCCAGATCCACCACCTTCCCTACTCACCAACACGAATTTGTGATGTTTATGTTCTCTTGGATGTGTGACCTTCCACTAGACCATGGTTGACTTAACAGGGGCTTCATTATGAAAGAAAACAGACTCCATCTCTTTTCCAATGGCAATCAATTGCCAATAACTCTTTAGCTAAGGGTGGCACTTCCTGCCCATATCCAGGCTCCATGCTGGGATTTTGTCTGGCTCGAGCATATGCAGGTTTTGTGCATGCTACACAACTGCTGTGAGTTCATTTGTGCAGATGCCTTATTGTATCTGAAAAGCACTGTTCTCATCAGCCACCATCTTCGGCTCTTAGAATATTCCTTCTCCCTCTTCCATAATGACCCCTACGCTTTGGGGAAAAGGGATGTGATACAGATATTGTGTTTATGGCTGAAAATTTCACAGTTTGCACCTTGACCAGTTGTAGGATTCTGTGTTAATCATCAAAAAGCTTCTCTGATGGGATTTGAGAGATGCATTAATCTATGAAAATAACTATCAGTCGTTAGGAGTTATTTTTAATACTATCTCTATTTAGACTAACAATAGCAGGGTCTCCCTGGGGGTCTATGACCTACCTAGCCACAGGTTTTTAGACCAGTTATCATGTGCAGTATAGATTTCATCTTCTGGAGAAGGCCTTGAACTGAAGTAGAAAGTCCTTGGTTACTCCCATGACATTTGCACCATTATTGCAACAAGTGAACCTGTCTTGCCAGGCAGGTCATTGCTACAGATCTCAGAGGTCACAGCTGGGTAAGACCGGAGACGTTTGTTCTCTGGAATCCTGCATGGCACTTCCCAGTACTATGAGAGCTAAGCTTCTAGGTGAGTAACAGGTCGTTTATTCCTCTTTGGATTCCCTCCTCTACCATGCCTTCCTATGTCAATTCTGAAGGTTATTTAGTATATGGCTTTCAAATAGTACCTTGTGCAAACTCAGGGTATTTGCAAAGCTTCCTTGGGAAGTGCTGTGTGGCTTATGGGGCAGATCATACCAAGAGGCATCTGGAGTCCTTGTCTACCCAAGCAGAGAAGCTCTATCTCTCTCTGTCTGACTTGTTCTTTACAGGTCCAATTATGAAAATTAGCTTGATATCCTGCTACTGCTTAGCACTGAGTCATGACAGTGGGTGTCATAGAGGAGACTAAATGGTGTTTAATAAATACTGTGCTTTGCCTGACTTGATCAAAGGAAGACTTGTATTGTGTTCCTGCAATGTCTTCATTAAAACCTATGAAATTCATTCATTTTGTGATTTATTAAAACATCAATAAAGAAAAAACACTTATCTGATTTCTCCCCATTTCATTCTAAGACTTTCCTTCAGATGTCTAACATTTTTAAATTTCCCAGGAAGAGAACATACCCTGATTAGGTTTGTTTCTCAGGAGTCTGGTTCTGTGGTGATGTACAGCAGCATTTCAGATGTTTGCAGAGTATTGAAGAAAGAAGGAGAAGCAAACCTCACTGACCCAGGACCTAGCTTCTTATTGATTAGGGAAAACCAAATAACCTTACTAACCCTGGAAGCTGAATGTAGAGATTCTAGACATCAATGTACAGCCGTGTGCCATTTACTGATGAGGATGCATTTTAAAACATGCCTCATTGGGCAATTTGGACATTATGTGAATTTCATAGAGGGTACCTGGGTAGTATAGGTCAATCACTAGAAATGGCTTCTTGAGGGACATGCTAAATATAAAGATGTGAAGTCTGCTGTTGGCTTCAACTGGAATACAGAATTTGTCATACTCATTTTAAAATAAATAGGAAGTAATTCTGCCTTAGTTAGGGTTATTATTACTGCAATAAAACACTGTGACCAAAGAAACTTGAGGAGGAAAGTGTTTATTAAGTTTACATGCCAACAGCTCTGTTTGTCACTGAAAAAGTCCAGATAGGAACTCAAACAAGACAGGAACCTGGAGGCAGAAGCTGAAGCAGAGGCCATGGAAGAATGCTGCTTACTGTCTTGTTCCACATGACTTGTTCAGCTTGCTTTCTTACAGAACCCAGAACCACCAGCCCAGGGATGTCACTACCCACAATTGGCTGGGTATTACCCCCATCAATAACTAATTAAGAAAACACCTTATGGAGGCATTTTCTCAACTGAGGCTCTCTCCTCTCTGATGACTCTAGCTTGTATCATGTTTACATAAAACGAGCCAATACAAACACTAAAATAATTACGCAGTGTATAGTTCAGTTGTCTTAGTTACAGTTCTATTGCTGTGATGAACCACCATGACCAAGGCAAGTTTAAAAGACAGCATTTAGCTGAGGGCTTGCTTATGGTTTCAGAGTGTTAGCCCATGACTATTATTAAATTTTTATTAAATATTTCCCAAATAGCTCTACAAACTGGTGATGAAGCATTCAAATATATGAACCTATGGGTCCATTCATTCAAAAAACCCACAATAGTTAATGAATTAGCCAATAATAGGTGGGTTTTTTTGTTTTGTTTTATTGTCTTCATCAAATCTTATGTCCTATACATGATTGTGTGATTCTGTATCACTGGTATCACAGTAGATATGACATCATCACCACAAATATATGAGCAGTGCCTTGCATGATGCTCTTTACCTTCCTCTAAGTGGGAACTGCTCTTCGCAAGCACTGGTGCTAACAATAGTAATCGAACTATATATTGATTGGTGCTGGAGATCTGAACCCTTGGCTTTGATGCAGTGTTATTTCTTTCATGCACAAACACTCAAGTCTCCCATCCCTCTTCAGTGGATCCTGGAATCTGTGTCATAAATGATGACAGAATTCTGCTTAAGATATTCTCAGAGGAGGGATACATAACTCACCTCTTCCTGCTATGGGCTGACTCACCCAACCACTACCCAAATGAATTCCAATTAGCAACATTTTGGTTTTCTGTTCTTATTGTTGTTTTCTTGCTTCTTAGTCTCTCAGACAAAGCTCTACCTCTAGCATTCCCCTGCTGGTCGTTTCTAGGTATGGAAGGAAGCACAGACACCCCACGCCCACTCCAGCATCCTTCAGTATCCAGTTCACAACTGTCTGGATTGAGTTGGACCCTACTGAAAACCAGACATTGTGATTCTCCTGAGAGATGAGGTCTTTGTTTGTGTGATGAAGACAATGGAAATATATACTGCACCAAAGGGTGTGAGTCCTAGTTTTACTGAAAGTATTACCTTGTAAATATTCCACTGCACACATGCGCAAACAACCCTGACACAATCATGAGAAACAGCCTTTGGTAAAGAAGGGAAGCCAATATTTCATCCACCACAGCAGGTGATTGGTAATATTCTTGGAAAGGAGTTGGCAAGAGAAAATTATAAATTAACTCAACAAAGCAAAGCAAGGGCCTAGAAAGCTGTCAGAAAGATTAGGGATCTTGCTTTCCATTAGCAAAGTGTAGTTATTAGCTTTTGTAGTCCTTAGAGAGCACTCCCCTTTAGCTAGGGTAAAGTGTAAAAGGAAAACATTTACAAAGTGGCTCTCAGATGCAGGTCTGTTCATGCCGAGACCACAAGTTTAAAGGGAAGGCTGTGATTATTTCCATGGTGGCCAACTGAATCAGGTAGATAAGGACATGGAAAAAACTCTTTTTAAAAAAAAAATTAATTAATATGTTTTTTAATTGAAATAGAATCACATGACTTTCCCCCTCCATTTCCTCCCTCCAGCTCTTCCCAGGTACCCTCCTGGGAAATATTTTTAAAAATGAACCAACATGTCCCCACACTATTGCCATCAACTCTCTGCCTCTGCAGCCTGACTGGCCATGTGCTGGCAGACAATGGCCAACCTGTTTTATCTCACGGAGACTCTGATCCAGAGCTCCACAGTCTCTCCACCTAGTTCTCTAGGTTTCCACTGGCGGGTTGCTACCATGCCAGCCCCATGCTTCAAAATCCCCATGGCCTTTGTGGGGCACATCAGGCAAACCCACTCTTTGCTGCAGTACCTTTCTCTCTGGAACCCAGACCAGCCGCCCCATGAAGGAAAACACACAAACTTAGTTCAGAAACAATGGTAACTCAATCTCTGGGCGCAACAACTAGAATCTTAATCTTGTAAGCCTTAGTAAATCTAAATCCTGACAGATCCGCCATTGAAACCAGGAGACTACTAGTAGCTACATCTTGTTCTCACACTGTTCCCATCCAAAAAGACCCTCCTCTCTCCTGCTAGGAGAAAATTTTTGATCATACCAACAGTCGGCATGTATATTTCCTCTCCCATGAACGTCTCATGATTCAGATGCTGTTCATCCCACTGGAGGATGCAATAGCAAAGCATCTTGGGAGCATGGAGGAGCTCTCGGCAGAAAAGTAACTGGATATGGGACTTCTTTGCCTCTACTTCCTCAAAAGCAAACGTTCCCTTCACCCCCACCCCCATTCATGTGGAGAAAGGAAGACAGGGCTCTGGGAGTTCAGGCATACTGCAGCTAAGAGGGAAGTGGAGGGGTTACAGCAGAATCTCAGCTCTTCACCATACTCTGCAACATTCCTGAGCTGGACCTCATCTGTCTCCACTTCCCTCTGAGTGACCTTTCTGAGCTACAGCCTCACTAGACAACTTGGCCTGTGTCTCCCCTGTTCTGCTCAACCCTTTGCTTTTCTGCCTTCATACTTCCTGGAAAGTGCTTCTAAATCTGGAAAAATGCTCACCGCCTAAGCCAAGCTCCTTGTCAGCTTCTCCTTGGAATGTTCTCAGACCTCTCAGGTTAAGTTGTTGCTTCCTGGATATATGTGCAGGCTACATAGTAGCTTGATTCAGATAACAGTAATTCGTGTTCTTTCTGTCCTCCTGTGTCAAAGGAACATAAAGAATGCAAGGGACTAGCTTCTTCTTGCCAAGTACTTTCATACTGCTCTTAACCCATGCATGATGGCAGAGCCTTTATAACTTACACCTCCAGAAGTTCTGACTTCACAGCTCTGTCACACTGGAGATTAAGTTTCCAACACATGCATTTGGGAACATATTCCGACCACAATGATGGCTTTTACTGGTGTTTTCCCTTTTCCTACCTCCTTCCCAGGAGCATTTTGGAGTTATCTGTAATCATAGTCTTCATTCCTGTTCCTTCTCAGCTCCTGCTTCTGGGAGACTCCAAAGTAATCTTCGAGATTATATGGCCCCAGCCCTAATGCACAGAGCAGTGATTTACATAATCCTGTCATACCCATGCCACAGATTAAATAGTGGTGAAGACCTGAGCTTCAATTCTCCTGGTGCTTGGGGTTATGCATTTTATACTTTCAAAGACATCTGTGGTGAGAATTTTGGTTTCTTAAAAAAAAACAAAACAAAACAAAACAAAAAAACAGTTATATTATGTGAATATGGTTTTTTTTTAATCCCAGGTGTGGGATATGAGGCTCTTCAGTTTGTCCACAGCAGTTACCTATGATCGTCCGTGCTCTAGCAGCAAAATCATCTTTGCCAGCTGCAGGTAGTTTAATTCTGGGGACTCTGGAGAAGGAATAAATGACGGAGCCCTGGGAGGGGCTGGAGGGGCTCTGAAGAAGAGGAAGGCGGCGGCTGCTCCCCTCCCCTTGCTGCTGGTTTGTCCTGCTGCTGCTGCGCTTGCTGTTGCATTTGCTATTTCTGGATTGTTGGCTTGCTGGTTTGCTGGTCTGTTGGCTATTCTGATGACAATGATTAGACTTGCCCAAAGTAACTCTATGCCCCCAATCAGCAGGAAGGAACCCATGGAGGTCTACATCCCCTTAGGCCCTCTAATCTTTCTTTCCCACCTAGTGTTGGGAGTTTGGAAGGAATTAGAGGGAATAAAGGTTGGAAGGATGGTAGGTGATAGAGCACAATAAAATAGACCAAAGAATGCTAACAGACATCGTTTTGCAATCCAGACATGTGGAAAAATGGGGAGGGGGGGTTGACCAACGAATAAGATATGAAGTGCTACTGGGGTGTGTGTGTGTTTGCGCGTGCGCATCTGGTGTGATATAGAGGGAATAAAGTTTGTGGGAGAATAGGCAGGCAAGACTCATCTAGATAGGTGCTCCAAACTTCTCTCATTTAGGCCTCACTGCAGTTCCAGGGCTTGGGGTCTGGTTGTGAATCTCTATGGAAAAAGTATCAGGCAGGAAGCAGAGGTGTGGTGGTCAGGACAACTAGGGCATATTAGAAAGTCCTGCTTCAAGATCAACATGGTCAAAGGCAACACTCAATGACTGGCAAGTGCTCTGTGCCCTCCTATCCTTCACCCTAACCCATAGGCCAAAGTCTGGGGCATGCAGAACATGGTGATGCATGGGAAGTCTCAGCAGGACTGCACTATCTGCCTGGAACGCAGGACAGCTTTGCTGAAGCAGTCTGTACCTGTCATCAGAGCTCCTGGCTGCAGATGTCTCTGAATAGGACAAAATAGGAGGCCATAGGGATGGAAGTCTTTAGGAGGGGAGAAATTCCTTAGTAATGAAATTTCCTGAGGACGACGAGACACAGAACTGACTTTTCATAATCTGTAGCCTTGGGCCTATGAGCCCGGGCTGCTCTACAAGGGGGTGTTTGCTATAACCTTGTAGGCATGTGCATAACTCTGTTGGGCAGAAGGCTTGGCAGCAGTGTTTTGGGCTCTACTTGTCACTGACAATAATCTTGGACCTGTCGCTTGGCTCCTCAGTGCCTCAGTTTCCTTCACCTTAATTATGTTCTCACTGTGCAAGGTGACAGTTGAGGCTCTTTTCAATGTCACGGTTATCAGAATCATTTCACCAGCAAATGCTTTAGGGAGACACTGAGCCAGGGAATGCTCCCATTGTCATCCAGTGAGCCTGAAGCCATCTTTAAAATCTTTTTAAAAAACAAACTGTGCTCTAGGGTAAAATGTTCAGTGATGGCTAGACACTGGAATTCTGAGAGAAGCATTCGTGACAGTTACTGCATGAATGTCAGCCTGAGGACTTTGCCTTAAATATGCACGTGACAGCTCTTGGTTGTTCTGTTGTCCTAGAGCCACTATGCCTTTATCAAGTTCACTTTAAGTCACACATTTGACTGTGTAACAGTTCGCCAAATTGGCAGCTAACTACCCCCATCTGTGGTTAGTTTGGAAGGAACATAAAAAGTGGCCCTTGCAGCTGCCTGCTTCCTCCCTGCCTGGTCTCCGGTTTCTCTCCCAGGATTTATGACTGGCATCTTTTTATTATTTGTACTCCATACAAGAGTTGGCAGATTGCTGCATCGGAAGGTTTAACGGAATGCCCCCAGGGCAGGTGTGATATTAGAGTGGCCAGCTTTCTAGAGTAGGATAGGCTACCTCTGGGCTGGTGTTATCTGGGAGCCCTAGGTGGTGACTCCTGCTAAGCAGGCCATATGAACTGGGTGGCCCAGATGAACTGGCTATGATCTATCCACTTGCTTCTGATTACTGTCCAGCCTGGATGCAGATCACTCCGGACCAACCAGACAATGTGTCTCTGGTTTAGAAATGGTTCCTAAGGAAGGATGTTTTCTTCCATGGGCAGGCAGAATTGAGAAGAAAAAACAAAAATCTCATGTGGCCAAATCAGAGAGCCAGTGAGAAAAGAACATGGTCAAAGTGAAACCTTAAGGGTTCTTTGGAAAGTCGGTTGGATGGGTTTTGCTGGAGCAAACATGTGAAGGAACATTTTGTAAAGTGGACAGGGGTGTAAAAAGCTAAGGCAGACTCATGAAGGAATGTTTTGCTGAAGAGGACGCAGGAGAGAGGATGTTCTGCTAAAGCAAGCATGTGGAAGGATTCTTTGCTAACGACACGCATGTATTGGTCCGCCTTACATTATGTAGTTGAGCTACATTTGTTGGAACACCCTAGAGAGAAATGCACCAAAAAACTTCTGGTGGTGTGCTGCAGTTTTTTGCTGCCTCCCAGGACTCAGGTTGATTGGATGTACAGAATGAGGGAAGTTCCATGCTGAGGTAAGGCACATGGAGGACACATGATGTTTGGAAGGTATAAATAGGACTCCACTGAGTGATGAAATCAGAGCCTGGCTTGCTGGTACAGCTCGCTGTACAATGCTTGTGGGTCTTGAGTCTTCGCTGATCTTCGCTTTCCTGAGAGAGGCACAGCTGAGAACTCCTGTTGGTCCCTCCTGCTGAGTCAAGCCCAGGCTGAGGCCTGGCTGTCTCTGCTAGGTCGAGTCACCACTGTTGCTTACCCGACTCTACTGAACTGGACTGCTGATATATCTATGAAGTGTTTGTGAGTGGACTGAGCTGCCAATTTCCAGACAACACAGATGGAAGTTGCTCCAAAGAACCTTTCTAAACAGGTCCACTTCCCACGTATCCTTTCGTTTCCACTACCTCTGGTGGGTGGTGGGCTACAAGGAAAGTTAAAATGTGTGAAAGTTGAAAGGTTTGAAAAAATAAACTTACACATGGTGAAAAAGAAACTATTAAAAAACTAAATTATTACATTTTGAATTGTACTGCATGTACACACACACACACACACACACACACACACGTGTCATGGCTAACATATGGAGGTCAGAGAACAACTTGAAGGACTTGGTTCTCTTTCCATCACTATGTGACTCCCAAGTATGGAGGTTAGCATATAACTTGCAGGAGCCATTTCTTTCCTTCTATCTCCTGGTCCTGGGTATTAAACGCAGGCCATCAGGTTTGGCAGCAGACACCTTTGGCCACTAAGCCACCTCCCCTGCTCTACTCAACCCTTTGCTTTTCTGCCTTCATACTTCCTGGAAAGTGCTTCTAAGTCTGGAAAAATGCTCGACCACCTAGGCCAGCTCCTTGTCAGCTTCTCCTTGGAATGTTCTCAGACCTCTCAGGTTAAGTTGTTGCTTTCTGGATATATGTGCAGGCTACATAGTAGCATGGTTCTGGTAAAAGTTTTTCTTGTTGTCTTTCATCCACATCAAGCAGTGAGTTACCTTAGATTATGTAATAGATTTAGTACTGTGTTCAGTCTGCTAGTGGGCACTAGAAAATTTTTCTGGAAAGAGAAATATCCATTAGACAGTTAGAAACATTCACAGATTCTAAGTTCAAATTTACATCAATAATTTGACTGTGGGCTGTAATTATCCTGATAATTTTTTTAATCCTCTTGCTTATCTTGGCTGTTTCAAAACTTGTCAGTATTTAACAAATATTTTCACTGACGACAATAGCAGTTGCATATGAATTAGGCAACCGTTATGACGAAAAAGACGCTGATTCTTTTATTCTCAAGACTGACCATGGACTCTCCCCTGGCACTTCTGGCAAGCTAGATGCAGATGGAGCCTGAGAAAGGGTACGGCTCTCATTCCGGCCATGGTTATGGCAGGAGTTTGGAGATAATCTTACCTGAAGCTCTTAGAGTCTTTAAAATTAGAATGGGTTTAGAAATACCGATTTATAACACAGATAGTCAGCTGGCTGATTTTACTAAAGAGTTACAATTTCGAAGCACATGTGCTACAGCCTAATCTCTCTTTTAAAAGCCCATCTCCTGAAGATCGTCAACTTCTTTTCCTTCTTCTTCCTTTGTCATATGGGTTCATCTTTCCTATGCCAATGAATTAAGATCCGGACATTTTCTTTATAGAAATTCTTATTCTTAGTGTGTTATTCTCCAAAGCTTTTGTAAAAGTATGTACGTGTGTGCATGTGTGTGTGTGTGTGTGTGTGTGTGTGTGTTGCTGTGTATGTACAAATGTGAATGTAGGTATGGAGGCCAGAGGTCAACCTTGGATGGTGTTCCTCAGGAGTCTTCCATGTAGTCATTTGAGACCCTGTCTTATTGGCCCAGAACTTACCTAATTAGACCCACAACCCTTCAGAATCCATAGGGAACTGTCTGTCAACACATCTACCACATTCTGCCTTTTTACATGGTACCTAGGGATGAACTCAGGTCTTCATGCTTGCTCAGCACACCTGATGCCAACTGAGCTACTGCCACAGCTCCCACTGTCTCTTTCCTGGGCTCTTCTTGAGTTGTCCCCTAGCTTGCATGTTAGTAGCTTTCCCTTTTGATTTGTCATTGATTTCCTTGGTTCTTCCTAACACCGACTCCTGTGTGGAGCATCTTTGTCCACCCCTTTGTCCCAAGATCACTTTGGGTCCAATTTCTCTGCTTAGCTCTGCATATTTACTATTTACTCATTGGAATCGATTTTGGGATCTATGATGTCATTTGTTTAGTGGAAAGACCATTTTCTTCCTCCCTGGGGTTGGGGTAGTATTTCTCACCACTAGCCTTAATCCTTCCCATGATGCACAGGAATAATCTCCCTACCCATCCTTCACATCTCTGCAGCTCATTTTGGATGCTGTTTTGATGTAGCATGTGAAGCAATGCCTCTTGTAGGGAAACATGGTTTGAAAAAGTTTGTGCCAACCGTGAACATAGCCAAGTACTCCAATGCTAGCTGCTAACAGGGCAGGCAACTGGTAATAATAATGTAGAATGTTGAATCATCTTTGTAAGCTCTTGAAGAAATTTGCTCAAATATTTTTATAATCTTGAAATGTAGATGGAATCTGTTAACATCAAAGCCAATAATGCTGAAGGAAGAGATTTTAAGATTAATTTTTTTAAAAGATGACAATCTGGGCCAATGATCTGCACCACATGTAAAAGTCAAGAATCAAAATGCTTTGTTTAACAAGAGTTTTAACCAACAAAAGGATGAATGCCAGCTTAAAAGCAGTGTTTGCAAGAAGAGGTTCTGTCCTACCAGAAGTGGAAGAAAACTAGACCAAAATGAGTATAATTATGTTGGCCATAATTTAAAGACTAATGAGAATATTGATAGAGGGGTGAGAAGCAAGGCATACATCTGTCTATCTACTAAAATGACCAAACAGGGAAACAATGAAAACTTAAGTGCAGAGGGGATGGACAGCATTTGACATCTCTGCCACAGCCAGTGAGATTACACAATGGTGCAATCGCCTGGTAGTGGCTTATAGAGTTAAACATGTACCTCCCATATAACCCAGTGGTCCACCTCCTGGGGAGACTCTCCTGGAAGGTGAGTCTGTATCTTGATTTTGGTGGCAACAGCACAAATCTATGTGTTAACATGCACAGAACTGCGTGCCACAAGAAAAGAAGTATATCCATTCTAGGACAATTGAAACCTTCTTCTATGTGCCCCACCCTAAATGCACCCATTCCCACACTTTGCATGACAGGACACACTGATGCTAGCTTTTGTGGAGGATAACTTAGCAGTAGGCACAAAATGTAAAGTTTCAATAGTCTTTGGAAGGCACTCAGCAAGCTACCAAAGGAGAACCTAAACACCAGCCCAGCTGCAAATCCTTTAATCTACAAAGGTGTCCTGCATGCAACATTGCTCATTCAATGGTGGCACAAAGCTTGTGGGACTAACAACCGATATCTATCTGCTTCCACTTAAAGTGTGTTAATCCTGTTAATTTAGAGATTCTTGTTTTCTTGGTGTCTCTGTCCCCTCTGGCTCTTACTCTTTTGGCAAACTCTTCCATAGGGTTTCCTGAGCCCTGGGGGTGGAGATTTGATATCCAGAGTAGGGCTAACTGTTCCCAGGTCTCTCAGTTGTCTGGCTGTGAGTCTATATGGGTCTCTGAGATGGAACTCATCCATACTGACACTGCTTAAGTGACCAAGAACCTGAAACTACATAGCCCAGGGACCTATGGTAAAACCAAATACTACCAATTCTAAAACAACTGTAAGAATAAACCAAAGCAATAAAAGCTCCCAAGGCCATTCTACTGTTCTCATAGACCAGGGCCTTACTCAGTCATCATCAGAGAAGCTTTGTTTCTGCAGCAGATGGGAACACATGCAAAGACCCACAATCAGATAATACGCAAAGAGTGAGAGATTTGGAACACACAGCCCTACTCTGAATGTCTCTATCAAATCCCTTCCCTCAGGGCTCAGGGAACCCTAGAGAAGAGTTGGCAGGAAGAATATAAGAGACAGAGGGGATAGAAGACACCATAAAACTAAGGATCTCTAAATTAACAGGGTTAAAGCCTGGGGCCGTATGCACAGGAATGTATGAGTCTATGACAGATGAGATCCTAGAGATGACAAGAGAAATAGACACAAGCCCCCCTCCTAAAGCAGAAGCAATCTCTCACTGATGACCACTAGTTAATGAAAATTTAGTTTTCTCCAATGGAGTCTCGCTGGGGAAGCAAACTACTCTTAAAGGTAGGCTGTCTGCCCAACAGTGGATGCCAGCAGAAAACCACACAGTGCATTGTTGGAGGTTCCTTTTCTCGTAATGTCCGGGCTTTTCTCATTTCTAATCTTTATTTTTATTCTTTCCTCTCTTTTTACCCTACAGGTAATATCTACAGTTGAGTATATATTACAACTTTCAGGTAATATCTACAGTTATATCTACAGTTGAGTATATATTACAACTTTCAGTTTGGTGTTTTCATGGAATTACTGAATGTGCAAACACGTGGGTCTCTGTCTAGATTTGATTCTTGGGCCTTTTTCCTTCTATTTGTTATGTCTTATTCAGGTGTGGTTCCTTTCATTTTATCTCCATCTATCTAACTTCCTTCCTTCCTTCCTTCCTTCCTTCCTTCCTTCCTTCCTTAGCTGCCTGCTGAGGAGAGAGGGAAGATCTGGGAGGAGTAGAATGTAGGGAAGCCGTAATCAGACTGTATGAAAAGAAAATTTATATTCAATAAAAAATAATGATAAGAGTACTGGAGTAGGAAAAAATGTTAAGTTTGTTTATTGGACCTCTTAGCAACCTTATTTTTCAAAAATATTTTAAGTAATCTTTTGAGTATGTGTGCCAAGATTAGACCATGTTTGCATTTTCATGAATGTATGCAAAGAGACACAAACGGCAGGGAGTGTCCTCATGGTGTGAAGTGTATTTAAAAGAGGGACAGAAATTTGCATTTGTTTGCATAGAAAAAAATCCATGATATATTATACAGAAAAAAATTAGTTTATTGAGAGCATATATATATAGCATGGATTTTAAAATGAAAATGTTTCCAAGTAAGTACATTTTATTCCAGGAAAAACTCTGAAGAAATGAACACCAGAGACTAACAGAAGTCCTCTCTGGATAGGAGCCTAGAGATGATCACTAGCTCCTCCTCCCCCTCCTCCCCCTCCTCCTCTTCCTCTTCCTCCTCCCCCTCCTCCTCTTCTTCCTCCTCTTCCTCCCCCTCCTCCCCCTCCTCCTCTTCTATTAATCTCTTTATTTTACCCCTTTGTTATAGTCTGACCGTTTGACTCTGAGCACTAGTACTACACATATTTAAATTTAAATTTTACTGCTGCCTGGTAAGATGACTCAGTGGATAACCTTACTTGCTGCCAAGCCTGATGGTCTGAGTTTGAGCCTTGGAACTCATATAGTAGGAGAGAACTGACCTCCAGAATTGTCCTCTGACCAGCACGCACACGCACACGTACAAGCACACGGCATGTACGTGCCCCTCCCCATGCAAACAAAGAAATAAATAAGAAAAAGTGCAAAGAAAGCCAGGAAGTTTTATTTTCAGTCTTATAAGACTCATGTACTTTGAAGTCTTGAGTTTTAGTCTATGTTAAACATTTCCCAAGTCAAAACAGGTTTATTTAAATGTTACACCACTCTAAAAATGTTTTGCCTGAATATTATAAAACATCACTTTAGCTACCCAGTCCAATACTACTGAGCCAAACTTTATTGTTTCTGTTTAGCTAACTTTGTGCCTTTTAATATATGTGGGTTATAAACCCATTATAAGCATATTTTTAAGTATCTACCTTTGATATACAAGATGCAAATTCTTGGGTCGGGGAAAAGTAGCTGCAAAATGCTTATGCGGTAGCAAATCAAATATTGTACCCTTGTTAGGTACACAGTAGAATTTTCTGTGTGGGATGACTGAGAGAATCACATGACAAGCCTATTTCTTACCGAATTTAGAAATTATACCTGGATGAATTGGTGGTAGACTTAAAACAGCTTCTTTACAAGCATCCATTTTTAAAATTAAATTACTATGACTCCGGAGTTACTGTGTTTTTATGACACGTTGGTCATTTCTCAGAACACCAGATGACAAATTCTTTGCAGAACAATGATTAGCATATCGCATGGATTCTCCAGTCACTGAAAATGCTCTCACTGTGTTACACTGAGGGGTCACTCAGGGATGCTTTGGCTTCCCAGCTGCCCACAGGGTTTCCTGACTATTGCCTGTCCATCTTCATTCCACCCCCACCCTCACTCAGCATAGTGCTGTCTTTCATCTTGCATCTTTTGTTTGTCTTCAGGGTTCAGGTCAATAAACAAAGTGACTTAGATCAAACTTTGAGCTCTTATGGGTTTGGATGTGTTCTTTGGTTTCATTTCTAGTTCCGGAAAAAGAGGCTTACTTCTGACTCTCTGACTCTTCTCTGCTGATTTTACTAGACCTTTGGTGCTGTTGAAGGTGGAGACTTTTGAAGATCTGCCTTTTGCTGCTTTGTGACTCAAGTTGGATTCACTATCAAGCATAAACATTTGCCTCTAAAACTCAAGCTAGCATTACTGGAAACCCAAGGCTCTGTGGGATCTCCAAGAAAAGATGAGAACCTGATTATTAGTTTAGTAATCAAAATTAACTTGGAATGTAGGATTCTCAGCTAGATTTAACTCTACCAAAATTTAGGCTAACTCACTAGCTACCACACTCACAAGCTCCCAGGATGTTCTCTGAGTGGAAAATATCCTGTTGACTACCATCTTGCTATCACTCCTGTTCTACCCCATCAGGGTTTCTAGTCCAAGGGACTACCAATGAGGAAGGCTGTATAGGTCAGGTATGTGGCTCACATGCATTAAGCACTGATTTAGAGACTGTTTGGGAATGTACAGAGAACATCTCCATCAAGAGAGCTCTTGTAAGGTCCAGCCCTTGTCAATTGTACTATCAGATTTTCTACCTTTTCAACAGAATTGATAGGAGACTTTTGGGTGACATTTCCATTTGTGTTCCCTGTTCCAAATAAAATTTCAACACCCTTCAGCCCAAACCCTGTGTCAAAAAAGCTGGATGTAGTCAGGGGACCCTTAGTGTTCAACTGTTGACTGAAACTAAACTGTTGTACTGTCAGGAGGCACAATAAAGGTGTTCTGCCATCAGGGTCAGTACGGAAGTCGTTCCTACAAGTGACAAGGGTATGCGGGGTTTGGTGAGGTCAGTCTTTAGCCATATTGCTTTGTAAAAGTTATAAGACATCAAATCACTAAAAATACGGTCAACCGCCTAACCTCTTTAAATCTCTAGCTCCCCAAAGCTTTATACAGAGAGCGTTGACAGTGTAGGGGGTAGGGGGCGATATCTCAAAGAGAGAGATGGTGGACTTCCTGCTAGCAGATAAGTATGTGAGTAACTAACAAAACGATTACAATCACTCTGGCCCCTGAGGTTGAGGAATAGCACACTTCATCCTGACTCATTTCATTGTAAACAGCATTAAAAAAAAAATCCATATGTAGAAACGTTAGAAAGAGCCACATTTAATACACGCTCGTGGATATTGAGGGATACTTACATTGTATTTTAAGATGATAATAATTTTAAAGGAGCACAGTGGAAATGCTAATGACAGCTGCCATTTTTTGGCACGTATTCCAAGCAGTCCCAACAACTTACATGACCAGCTCATAAATACCCAGAGTGGATGAGTAAGATATGTTCTACAAATATGAGGGGGAAAAAAATCACAAGACCAGGTTATGAAAAAAGGGTTTGAATATACTGGGTTTGCTTTCTTTTTAAAAATGAGTTATTTACTCATTTGCTTAATGTGTGTTGGTGTTTTGCCTGCATGTATGTCTGTGTGAGGGTGTTGGATCCTCTGGAACTGGAGTTACAGACAGTTATGAGCTTCTGTGTGGGTTCTGGGAATTGAACCTGGCTCTTCTGGAAGAGCAGCCACTACTCTTAATCTTGGAGTCATCTCTGTAGCCCCCGGATTTTCATTTAGCTGGTAGAGACCTAGGGTTAACTCAAAACTTCTATATATTTTGACAACCCATAAACCCACCCACTGAAGATATCTTGCTGTCTTAAAAATCTTTGTCTCTTCAGCTTCCCCTGTTCTTTGTTAGTGCACGTACATGCTTATAAAACATCCTAGGATAGCTGGTTTCATGTGGTAAGTTGCAGTTTTTCTTTTTGCAGTTGTAAACTCTCTTCCCACTACATACCAACATACGGCTTTTCATGGTGGCTTTTCCTAACTAAAAATTTCACATGCTTATCCTAGAAAGACTGAAAGCTACAGATATGTATGAAAATATTACTGTCTTACTACCCACAGAAAACTGCTGGTAACGTCTAGGTAGGGCTTTTTACAGTGTTTTCTATGCAAATGTGTTCAATGAAAAAACTATAAATATATTAAAAACTTTCTAAATATGAATCACGTGTACATAGAACTAGAGCTTTGTCTTTTCAACTTACATTTACCATGAGCAATTCCCTGTTTGAGTAATCTTTGAAAACATAAGTTTAATGTCTCATGGCTGTGCAATATTCTATCCTGTGAATTTAGCAGAGGCTATTTAGAATCTTTAAGCAGTTAGCTGATTAAATGGTCTTGAAATGTTCGCTCTTATCAGGAATGAAGAAAAATATCATTGAGCATGTCCTGAGTCATGCCTATTTTTTAATTCATTAATTGGTTCTCTTGGTGTGCACGTGTGTAGAAGCCAGAGGGGAATGTTGGGTGTCTTGCTCCATCACAATCTACCTGTTTTTTTGTGTTTTTTTGAGAGGTCTCTTTCTGAACCTGGAGATAAGCTCCACCCACCCTCTACTCTCCAACCCTCCCCAACCCCAGCCACTCCTAGCTTTTAATGTGTATGCTGGGAAGTACACTCAGATTCTCATGATTGAACAGCAAGTACTTTGATCCATCTCTATAGCACCCTCCATGGGACTTTTTATATTTTCTCATGACAAATTTCGTCCAGTAAATTAGTTGAGTCTGAGTCTACGATATTAGAGGGATGATCACCTTGCATTGTAGCCTGTGTACCACACTATTATTACACCACTTTCCTCTTTCCTCTGGCCTACTTCTTAGACATCTTAAGTCTAAACTCCTCCATTTTGCTTTTTTTCTTCTCATTTAGACACCATGTCGAGGCTGTCTAACCCCAACATTAAGCAGATAGACGTCTTGCTGAATTGAGGTGGGTGAGGGAACCAGCCAAATGTTGGCCATGTGAGATCAGAGTTAGCATAAGCTCTGTGGCAGGCCCCGAAGAATGGAGTACACGGGCTCCTGATGTGAAATCGGGGCCAGCTAAGAACAAGACTCAGATTTTACTGGACAGCCCAACTCACCAGAACCATGGCCACAGCGGGAGAGACAGGAGGGGTCACAGCACAGTTAGATATTTGTTCTTTAAATAGCGTAACTATTTGTTCTGTCCAAACAATTGTTGAGAGTCTATGTAGCGTCCACAAGGAAGTGGCCAAAATAACCATGAAGAAAACAAATGCCAGCCTCTGGAAGGAGTGGTCTCCAGGGTCCACCGAGACAAAGGGGAAAGAGACTTGTTTCTTCAGAAGCTAGGAGATGGGGTCTGGAAAATTTTATAGGATTTATCTTTTAGGAACTAATTTGTGTGTGTGTGTGTGTTACAGAGAAGAACACAAAGGCATAAAACCACCTCTTATCCCCAAGATCATTGCCAGGAATGTGGACTCCTCTGTGTCAGGAAAGGACTCTGAATAAGGAGAAATTGTAGATCAAAGCTTCTGCTGTAATAAAGGGTGGGCTTCCTTTAACCCCCAGCTGTTCTCTTCACACAGAAGGCTGCTCATGTGTGAGTGCCACTTGTGAATCTATTGGGAGGCATGTTGGTAGACTTGAGTTTGGGGTAAATTTTATTTATAATTTGGATATTTTAAAGATCTCCTTCTTAACTACTCTTCATGCTGCAACTGATAAACTCTTCTATATCCCAGGGTAATACGACAGCTGAGGGCAAGATGGTTGAAGGGGTTTAAAAATCTCGGGAAGCAGATGATTCAGTCTGTGAGACAGCAGCAGCGGGGCAGCTGTAAGATCAGAAGGAGAAGATGGAGCAGGAGAAGATGGAGCAGGAAACAGGACACATAATCACCTCCAAAGATCTTCAGTTATTATGGGCTCAAAGAAAAAAACCACCAAAAACAAATAAACAAACAAAACAACAACAACAAGACAAAACAAAACAAAGAAAACCACTTCCTAGGTGGCCCTAATTATTTTGTTTGTTTGTTTGTATGCTGAGGACATATAAAAGTGTGTGTCTGGGGTGGGGTGGGGGCACCGCACAGGGTGATTATTATTGTTGTATGTGACTTAATTACCTCCCACTCCCCCCCCTCCTCCTCAAGTGAACAATTTTCCTCTAGGGAGGATAACTAGGAAGAGGAAGGAGCGGCCTTTCAATGCAGAAAGCCACATTTCAGGTTTGCAATCGACAGTGGAGATGGAGAAGAACCAAAACCTTTAAATGGTTTGTAGGCAGTACTCCTGGCCTGGCCATGATGCTCTTTCAATTGAGAAGAGAAAGATGAAGACAGAGATAAAAGTGTTAAGCAAGATTGTGATTTCCCAGAGTAAATGACTGGAAAATGATGTTGTTAAGAAGGCAAGATATTTGAGGGATATTTGAGGGGAAGTTGATAAATTTGGGGTTTCCTTTTTTGAGGGAGATTGTAACTTGCAGTTTATGCTGATAAATGTTAACAAGTGGCTTTCTTAAGAAAAACAAAAGTAATACAAAACAAAGTCAAAACTACGAAGAATGAAAAAGAAAAATCAAGCCGGGCAGTGGCAGTGCACGCCTTTAATCTCAGCACTTGGGAGGCAGAGGCAGGTGGATTTCTGAGTTCGAGACCAGCCTGGTCTACAGTGTGAGTTCCAGAACAGCCAGGGCTACACAGAGAAACCTTGTCTCGGAAAAACCATAGTATCGAAAACAAAAATCAACCAAAAAAAAAAAAAAGAAAGAAAGAAAGAAAGAGAGAAAGGAAACGAAAAATCAAGCGAGCAAACTCTGATTTACTATTTCTAATGGTATAAATCTTCTTAACATTGACAATTTCAAGTTAGCCCTGTGGATGCCAGTTGCTGAGTTGTTGGTGTGCGTGTGTGTGTGTGTGGGGGGGATAACTTAGTGGGAGAAGGAAGCATCTAGCCTCAGAGACTTGAAGTGCCAGGGTGGAGAGATCCTCAGGGGGTCCTTAACTGCTCAGAGGAGAACGGGAGGGAGGATGGAGGAGGATTGTGGGAAGGGATGGCCAGGAGGGGACAGTGAGTGGGATGTAAAGTGAATAAGTAAAAAAAGAAAGTTAAATTAAATTAAAGAAAAAAGGCAGAATAGCCAGAAGAGAACCAGATTCATGAAACTTAGTACTACTTCCAGGAAGGCACATGTGGCTACCAGTGTCAAATATCAGAGACCAAATAGCCTAAGGACCTAAAAGAGGTCTTCAACATTGCCAGTTATAAGCTGTCTGCCTGTGTGTGAGAATTTTTTTTTGTGTGTGTGTGTATCTTCTGCAATAATATTTTTATACTTAAAAAATAAAGAGAGATTTTCAATCCTCTGTGTCACTCACTTGGACAAAACAGCCTGGGCACCATGGGGAATTTAATGAAAGACAAGAAAGAGACAATTAAAACTTTCCTGTAATGTCAAAGACAGGATAATTTGGAGGCACGTGTATTGGAACTGTCCCTTTTAAGAAAAAGTATAACTCAATTTTTGCCTGATGCTCAAGGACTCTTTCAATTTACAAATTGGAATAACTGATTGACCATAGCAAAACCCTGCAAATATATGTTTCTCAAGGCCACAATAGAAACAGTGTTGTATCTTGCTTGGGTGTTAATAGAATTTACATTAATACAGAAAGAATACATTGGTCCACTCAAAAGAAATCACACTGCACTAGGAGTCTACATGATTTAGAGCCTGTTCCACCTATATAGCTGGCACCTTGGATTTTCTCATTTGATGACTGATGGCTTGAGGATTTTTTCCCCCTGTGTCTAAAGATGTACTGGAATTAAGCTGATTCAAATTTGAACTGTAAGTCTTTTCATCTCTCTTCATTAAAGATGATTTATCAATTAGGGGAGGGAGATGTGTGCCTGTGTGTGTGCTCATGTGCATGTGTGTGTGTGTGTGTGTGTTTGTGCACGTGCACACATGTGTACATTTCAAAGCTAGAGATCATCTCTTCACTTTATTTATTTACTTATTTATTGAGTCACAGTATCTCATTGATTCTGCTAGATTAGCTAGCCAGCTGGCTCCATCCATCTCCTGTCTCTCTCTTATGCTGGGATTACTGGTATACCACATCTGGCTTTTCACATGGGTTCTGGGGATGTGAACTCAGGTTCTCACGCTTGCATGGTAACCGCTTTACTGACTGAGACATCTCTCTAGTCTTCCTTTTTGAATTTTTGAGTTATATCTCGTTCACCAATGTTCTGACCAGTAGGTTTTCTTATAGTTTTAGTTGTGAGCCTAGCCTTTAATGGCTGAGCCATCTCTCCAGCCCCCAGCAGGTTTTCTCAATCACTACAAATTCATTTTGAAAAATCATTTTGTTTATGTTTTTAGAAAATTTTCATTGCCTTTCTGCAGTGTCCTATTTTTTTTTTCAGCTTCCGGGAGCTAAATAGTAGGTATCTCAGGCAAGAAACACACATGTAGTGAAAATCTTTCTTGAAAAAATTCTTCTCTATTTTAAATAAGGTGTTTGTAGACTGTAGATTGGCTTCTAGATGTGTTTTAAACCTATCCTCCAAGTACTGCAGTTCAGGGAGTCTCCATTTAAAAGCCTTCATGGGATAATAAAATTGAGCTTCTTGTATCTCTGTGATCTCTCTAGCAAGGTCAGTACAACCACAGCTGCCTGAAGGTCAAGTCCATAATTAGAAGATCCCAGGGTCATCTCAGACCAGAACCTCAAGCCACCTAGAGCACGTTTATGGAATCGACTACTTCAGAGCCACAGTAATGAAGAGAGGGCTTCTCACTTATGTAGAAAGGACTTCCTAAGACAAGATTGGGGTTTTGGTGAAGGTGTCAAACATCAGAAGAGGAGGTAGGGAAAGCTCTTCGAAGCATGCTGAGGAACAAACTAATCAGTGGTCCTCGAAGGATGGAGAGACTCCCGCTTTGAAACCTCTTTCTTTCTTAAGTGTGATCTCATCTGAGTTCTAATTGTTGAAATCCAGGAGTTAGGTCTGCTGGCAGGTCATGTCACTTGGTGTCAACACACTAAAGTCATCTGGGGTAATTTGAATGAATCATTTGACCTTTGTAGGGGTTTAGGGGTAGAAATTTACAAAATGCATACACATACTCTGACCACTGCAGTATGTTTGTACATTCATTATAGTGAGAGGTGAGTGGGGGCAGATTCCTAACCCTACAGGGGTTCTTAGTTAAACTGATCAAGTTGGGTTTCAGGGTCATTGTCTTCATATTGTGAGGACCTCAGGATGCTCTGCCTGGGGCTTCTTTCGTCCTTGTCTTTCTTCTTTCTCCGCCTTTATTTATGTACATGAGTGTTTTGCCTGCATGCATGTGTGTGTGCGCACACATGCCTGGTGTTTGTGGAGGCCAGAAAATAGGAACAGAATTTAATAGGAGTACTCTTGGGAACCACACCCGTCAAACTACAAAACGAGTGTGTGCGTGTGTGTGTGTGTGTGTGTGTATGTGTGTGTGTGTGAAGTGCTGTGAGATATGGAGGGACTGAGGAAAGCTGCACAAAGGTTTAATCTCCTAGAATCATGTGGAGAATGATCCTTTCCCCCTAGGCATGTTCCTTTGTACACACATTGTTTTAAATTCTTTGCTAGCACTGGGCTTTTACAAGTCTGGCACAGGAAATGGTCTATAGGGTATGGATGTCACTAAAAATTGGCACTGATGTTCAGTCAGTAGGATTCTGTTTGAGGTGCTTTTCTTCAGAGGACCTCAAAAGTTTCAACAAAATTCATTTTCAGAAAACCAGGGACAAAGAGAATGTTTCCTCTTGAAAGACAGGAAGCAAGGGCTAAGGATGTAGCTCAGCTAGCTGAAGGCTTGCCTGCTATGCAAGAGGCTGGGTTCATCTCCCCGAACTGTAGACATTGGGTGTGGTACTCTGTTCCTGTAATTTTAGGCCTTGGGAGGCAAGAGGATTAGGAATTCAAGGTTATTGAGTTTATGAGCGGACTGAGACTCTGTCTCAATTAAAACAAATAAAATAGAGGCAGAAAAACTTCGTCTAACTTTGGTCGTTTGACATCATCAAAACCCACTCTTGTGACCACAGCTGCCCCTTGTGACTTACTGGTACCTATTACCAGCGGAGGGTGTGTGTGTGTGTGTGTGTGTGTGTGTGTGTGTGTGTGTGATGCAGTCTAGGACTCTGGAAGGTCTTTTAAAAACCAAAGTAAAGGTTTGAGGCAGAAATCAAAATTAGGCTGATACTCATTCTGTCCACTCCACACCCCTTCCTCCAATCTAGGACTTTTAAAGGGTGAGAAGGAAGAGACAGAAAATGATTGGCATCTGGGGGGCCAGCTTTCCTTCCTTCCCAAGCTGGGGGCTGAGTAAATTAACAAAAGGAGAGGGGGAGAGAGGAAGTAAGGGGGGAATGGTTGGGAGAGAGAGAGGAATAGGGAGGGAGGGAGAGAGAACAAAACACACACAAACAAAACAAACTCAAAAAGCAACATCCACAAAACCCCAAACAATTGCAGAAAGAAGAGTTAAGAGGAACCGTTTTCCCCTTTCCCTCCTCTGCCGGGAACGCGGAGTCTCTGGCTCAGCTCAAGCGCGGAGTTTCCCCGTTTCCCCAGGCTAGCAGGTCAGGGCCGGGACTACTAAAGCGGGCCCCACAAAGCTTGCACCATGCGCCCCCGGTGCCCGCTGCGGCGCACTGTTGCCGGTTTAAGGGGCGGGCCATGGCTCCACGTGCTTTCTGCTGAGTGACTGAACTACATAAACAGAGGCCGGGAAGGGGGCGGGGGAAAGAGGGAGAGAACAGCTTTTGACCGGTAGTAACCCCGGCGCTCGGCACAGCCGAATCTATAAAAGGAACTAGTCGCGGCAAAAACCAGTAATTCCGAGGGCGAGCGAGCGGGCCGGGACCGGCAGAGCCCACTTCTTTTTCCGCGGCGCAGCGCAAAGCTGGGCAGGGGGTGCCGCGGGACCCGTGCAGCCACAGCCGGCTTGGGGAGTTGCTCTGCTTTCTGTCCCCCCCCCCCCTTTTCTCCTCCTTTCTGGAAGGGTTTGTGCAGGGGTGGGGGAAACAGACGCATACCGCAAAGTGGAAAGCAGGTAAGAGGTTCTTCAGTGACTTTATTTTTGTTTCGGGGCCAAGGACGCTTTGGGAAGCTCTCCGTTTCGGGGACTTTGGGGGGAATCGAACTCCCGTAGCCCCTACTTCTGGGGATGCAAATAGAACAGGGGAGGCATTAATGGGGAAAGAATGCTTTGGGATGAGTCGTGACGACCCTGGGACGCAGAACTGCAGCACTCGGGTCTTCCCGAATCAGAGACCAGGGAGAGCATCTCTGGCGTCGGAGACTCGCCTCTCGGGCGCAGTGAGAGCCAAGATTCCCGGGCGTCCTAGGGGCACAGCCACTGTGGTAAGGAGATGAGGATCCTCTACAAAGAGTCTCCCTTTGTCTGGCACCGGGTAGGCCGTCGCCCACAAGTGTCACATCTGAGTCCTCACTCCATTATTTAACTGGTTCGTGTTGGCCTCTGACTTGGAGGTCCTCTTCCCGGGACTGGGGCAGCTTGTCCTTGTTTCCAAAGAACTCCAGTAGGAAGTGTCCTAAACGGGATCTTTTGTGTTGTTGCGTGCTTGAGTTCTCCGGGCTTTGTTCGACTCGGGGGTCCTACCCACAGGCTTCCTGCGCTCTGGAGCGCTGCAGCCCCTGGGGCAAAGTGGGAGACCACTTTTGTTCCTCCTAACGACAGAACACTTACGAGAGTCTGCAGAAACCCGAAACTGGAGTGCCCAATTCATCCGCACCCCCTGGTCCATCTTCTTGCTTTTTGCTAGTCGTCCCTTGGGGAGATTTCGGGCCGAGCACCCATTGAGAAGCTGGGGCTAGGTTGTGCAGCCGAATGACCGCAAGTAACCCCAGCGGGCCGCGCAGAACTAGCAGCTCGGGTGCTGGGCCGGGCTCCGCCGCCAGGGGGTGGGGGCTGGGCGGCCTGCGGGTGGCCCCTGGAGACTGACCCGCAGCGCCTCCTGGCCGGGTAGCCTAGGTATGGCCGGGTGCAGAGTGAAGAGTCTAGTCCCTTCGCTTCTCAGTGAATCTGGTCAAAACTGGTGTTTCCAAACTGGGAGGAACCCTGAGGGCCAGGAAAGCCAGTCTATGGTTTTGTTTTATTTTTATTTTTTCCTTTTTCTGTTTTTGCACTTCCTGACTCCCTGGCTTTTGCCAAATGAGGCACGCATTTCTTGGGGATGTTCCCTGATGACAGGCTTGTGGTTAGGTGCCTGTTTTTTTTCCTACACTTACCTCTGGAAAGGAGAGAAATACTTCTTATTAAACAGTTTCTGCTTATTTTTTAGTTAGTTTGTTTTTGGTTTTGTGTGTTTATTTGTTTGGGAAAACTATGTGTCTGTCACTAGAAATAATTGGTTTGCCCCATTTGCTGCATTGGTATCACCATTAAAAAAACAAAACGAGAATTTACTATGACATCCCTCAAAGGAAGTGGGCAGAATACATGTATAATAAAGGACAGATGGTTAAGCAAAAGGAACACTTCCTGGCTTAAGATGTAGGCCAATGGTAGAGTGTCTACCTTGTACAAGACCTTGAGTTCTAGCACCACCAACTGCAAAGGCAAAGCAAAGCAAAACAAACCCACAGAACTTCCTTGAAGAGAATTGGTACACCACTTTCTTTCTGTGGCTCAATCCTCACCTCCCACAACATGCACCTGACCTGACATACGCCTGCAGGCTCGAAAGCACACCCTTACCGCTTAATCATAGCTTGGAACCCAGACCTAAGTATTGATACTCTACAAGACATAAACACCACTTAAAAAGTACTTGTTTGTCATCTCCCCTTTTCTTTCTGCCCTTGTTCAATATTCTAATGCATACATAAGGACAATGTATTGCTGTTTCTATTTTTGCAAAAAAAAAAAAAAACAACAATAACATCAACTTCCCCCACATCAAAGGAGGTATAGACCGCATAGAGAATACTCGAATGGATAGTATGATATAAAATAATAAAGATAAGTTACAGTTTCTATTGTAAGCATGTCTTTTCCTCAGCGCTGTCACGTCATTAAAATAGGGATTTTTTAAAACGTGGTGCACAGAGTTGATTATTATATATGTGAGAACAAGTTGAATCTGAGGGGTGAGGGAAGAACATTTTCAGCAACATGATGCTCATAGTACCTGTCTGGAGCAAAAATTGGTGCCATAGAATAAGTCCTGTGTCTCATTGTAAGAGTCACTGGTGTTCTGGACGATTCACTGGCGGTGATTTGTGTATCTGTGATGTGTGTCTTCCCGAAGATGAGTATTTTAAATCCAGCCCCTTAGATGTATTTCTGTTAGCACCTAAAGGCAGGCCTGTTATGGACCTCAGTGCATCTTGATTTGGAATGTGTTCGTGGTTTCTGGGAGACTGTAAGTTATTCTGGAATTGGAAAGGGTGAGGGGGGCTTTTCAGTTTTCCACCTTTGCTCATGGAAGCCCCAATGCAAACACTATTAAAAATGAATGAAACTTAGCAACTCCGCTATGTGCTACCTTACCTGTGTGGGGAGGAGCTGGAACATTTTTACATTTAAGCTTTTTTTTTTCTCTTTAGGCATTGTTTTTCCACCGTATAAACCAGTTCGCTTGTGTGGGCTGCATTTGTAGTGACTGAAAAATGGTTAGATCTTTGCTTTGTTTTTTAAGATTATTTTTAGTTTCTAAGATAGCTAAATGGACACTCCTTTAAACTCTTAAGTTAGGAACTTTCTGGATTTTTAGAAAATACTACATATGCGTATTGCTTTGGCATTTCTTAAACATTTAAGTATAAGTACATTTTTATGTATGGCCTAGATGTTAAATAAATAATGGAATTATAATGTACCTATGGTTAGTTATTCTGACATCAAATTTTAAAACATCAGTCTTAATACTTGTTTGATTTACTTATACTGGGCGAGTACCTGCATTAAAAATATTGGAGACAGCCTTTACACACAGAAGAGAAAACACCTGGAATACCAATTATAGATGTGTTTGTGTCTTAATAGATGCTTACCTGGTGCTGTTCCCAGTGTTTCTCAGACATGGAACTAATCTCCAAACCAAACTTGTTTATTGTATCTACAGATTAAGAAGGTGGGAAGCTAATTGGTCCTTGGCTCTCCATTTTCCAAGTGGCTGATTTGAGATTGAATTCAATTCCAGAAGTCTCTAACTGTCCACGTTAAATGAGACACTGGTGCAGTTTCAAATGCTGTGAAAGGGAATTTGCTGTGTATTCATTTGCTATCATTCTTATTGGAAACTATGATCCATATTGTATTCCCATTTTTGCTCTGGGGTAGTCAGTCAGATTCTCTTCTGGAAGAGACCTTGGTTGCAGGGCAGTGCAAACAAGCAAACAAACAACAGAAACCCCAGGCAGTAACATTTGCTCAACTCTCATTTAAAAACAAAAGGAAAACTTGATTTTAAATGTGACACTCTTGCCTCAGCTAATTAATTGTGAATAGTGTGTGACCTCAGAGTGGTTTTCTACAGATCGTGGGGTCTGGCGGTACACTTTAATCATACAGGAAGTCCGAGTGAAAGTCTCAGACATGCAATGGTTTCCACAGGCAGGTCTTAAGCTACACCATACTCTGTCAGACATGAACTACACAAAAGCAGCATGTTTGTGTTTATTGTTGACTGTGGGGGAACATCACATCTGTTTTCTAAAGCGCTGAGACCTTGCAAACTTGAAGACAAGATGGGACAGAAAGTATGTCATCCTCTTCACGAGTCTTCTAGACATAACAACCTCCTCCCACTCTGTACTTCCGTAGGAGCTGGTCCCTACGCTCATGCATGTCATGTATGTAGGTTTCAAAGGAGAGGTCTTTGACCCTGTTTTCTCCTTGTACATAAACTGTCTCTCTGATCCAGAAATTGACGAATAATAACTTGAACCAGTCCGTTCAGGGGCTGGGTGCTGCTCTCTTCCTGTGCTTTAAAACTACTCCGACAAATGAGACATTCTCAGAAAAGTGTTAGGAAATGATACAGCCATAGGCGTCATTATGGCACATTGATGAGTCTCGGTGCGTGTTTAAATTATTTAGGCTAGAGGACTCAAGTAGAACAAACAGTTCCACTCACCCAGTTCCATTTCCCCTTTTGGAGGCAGCCATTGATTTGAGACAATAGTCTATGTATGATGCTCCATTTAAATATTTTGAGTTATTCATTAATATGCTCTTGTGGATAAGCACGAGATAGCCCATTATGTGATTCAGAGGTTTAAACATTGTAAAAAGTACACTAGCCTCTTATGCATTACTTCTGGTTCTCACACATTTTGGGTATGTGTTTTAAAATCGACAGTGTCTTGTCTGTCATTTCCGAGAATTTGAGGTCACACTGGAGTAAGGAATGGTAACAGCCTAGGTGTCTATCAACAGGTAAATAAATGATAAAAGATGTTCCTGTCCTCAAAGAGGAGCTACAAACCTACTAGGCCGGGCTCTACTCCTCAGGGTCCCTCTGCCCACCTCCATAATTACTGTACTCTGACCACACCTTTAACACACGGTCCTTGAAAAGACATTCACGATCCCCAATTCAGCAAAGTTTCTCTTGCTGCCACCTCCAAGACACTTTTCTTTGAAAGAGTTAGGTAAACTCACGCCTCTGTCCTCTGTAAACATGTTGATAGTGATTCCCAAAGTAAATGCCGTTCACCTTTTCCATTCGTGTATGAGGAAGTGGATGAACAGTGTTTTCTGTTGGGAGTAGGGGCAGTCCTATTGTTTCTTGTGTTGACTCGATTGGTTTTCTGTGGTTTCTGGGTACATTAGGCCCTGGCAGGTTTTTTTTTTTAATCTTTATTAAATTTTTAAATATTAGATTTATTTTTTTTATGTTTATTTATTTATGCCTGCATGTATGTCTGTGTAACATGTACCTACTTGATCCCTGCAGAGGTCAGAAGAGAACCTAAGATTCTGTGGATTTGAAGTTATGGATGGTTGTGAGCCGCCATATGGTTACTGGGAATCAAACCCAGGTCCTCTGCAAGAGCAGCCAGTGCTCATAACCCACTGAGCCATCTCTCCAGCCCCCTTTTGTTTTGAACTTCATATGTTCTAGTCTCTTCATAATAAAGACCGTTCCTTTGTTTTGTGTTCCAAAGCAGTAGGATTCCTTGCCTAAATCCCACTCCCTAAGCAGTCATTAGTTGGAAACTAAATTCTTACTCTTTTGCTTCCTCAGTCCTGGATGGCTTCTCCTCTTCCAGAATTTCGAGTTATGATGCCCTTTAGAAGAGTAAAGAGAAATTATGTACATAAAAGGCTTAAACAGACACGGAATTCTTAAGTATTGGCCTGGTCTCATTTATGTATAGTCTCTGTTGGGCCAGTGTCTATCGTAAGGGGTTTTTCCAACCAGAGCTCTTCTTGCTCTCCGGAAGACAAAGCGTCCTTTCGCAGTAAGTTCAAATGAGAAGGAAACTTTTACAGAACTCCTGGATGTTGCTGGTCTTCGAGGTGATGTTTTCTTCATGCAAAGATATAAAATCCTGATACTAATTTTGGTTGGTGTTACTTGTGATTCGAGGCAGGTGTAATTCTTTTTTATAAACTTGTTAATGACAGCGTTAGTTGTAGTAGGACCTTGAATTTAATATAAAGCCAGCCTTTGGTAGGCTTGTGTTTATTCAGTTATCAGTCTTATGGGGATTTGCAAATTTAACCCAACCACCCCCTTCCTCCCCCCCCCCCCCCCTTGCAGGGCAGGCCACACTTCATGTGATCTGAGTGTGGCTCTCCCCTGCTGAGTGAGGAGAGGTTTTGGTGGCTTTCATTAAGGAGAGTGAGTAGAGCCTGCAGAGACCAATGGGGAAGTCTGTTCTCAAACAGAGCTCCATTTGGGGACACTGGCTCTCATCTGATGCAGCCACTTAGAACATTGTTGCTTGGAGACTGGAGTGTATGACTTTTTAAATGGCACCATAAAATCTATTTTTTAAATATATATATATATATATACACACACACATACATACATATATATATATGTATACACACACATATATGCTACCAAAGTCCCACCCAGTAGTTGAGTTCCATTGTCCCCTGAAAACTTTTCCTTTGCTACTCTGAATATTTGATTTGTAGAATCTTAATAACAGTCACTTTTAAAGAACGGCACGCACAGAGTTTTGATGATACCACACTCATCTGAGATGCATTTTCTTTCTGCAGGATCCTCCCAAACCCCAAATAACAGTGTTCCCATTGTCAGTACTAAAGAAATAAAAAGTGGACACACCCTTAAGGTTTTGTTTTTCAGAACCAATTGTGGTCTCACTCCTCTCTCTCCTCCTCCTCCTCTAGTTAGGTAGCCAGCAAAGTGGCTTGTTTGTCTTTGTTGCAGAGAAGGTGTCAGACTGGAGGGAGGGATTCCTGCCTCTGTGCCTCAGCTGGCAGTCAAATGAAATTCTCACTTATCTAGTTAGTTGGCACTTGCTGGGCTGCAATATTGGCAGGTTTGGGACAAAGGGCATCTGCTTGCCCTGCTTCAGGAGCTGGCTGGTGAAAGGGCAGTCTGGAGAAGGGTCCTGGCGTCAGTCACCTGATCTCCAAGCTCTGTTTGGTAAAAATGAAGGCAGTAAGGTGTCTAGGTAGAAAAGCTGTGGTGTGCAATATTGAAAGGGTTCCTTAGGTCTTTGACTTGAACCTGTGGGCTTAGAGCTCGGGGCTCCTGAGCAATGCTGAACGTTTTATAGGTTGGGATGAGCACCCCCAGGGAAGGTGTCCTTTTCAGCTGGTATGTTCCCATGAGTCCTATTGCTCACTTCTTAAGCACAGCAGGAAATGGTGCCTTGGCTTAGGGTCATTTGAACAACTTAATCAGCAGGGTGCACTTGCTAAGCCAGCACTGGGGAGGAATATATAGGTAGATCTGAAAAGAGGTACAGGATTGAAGCCCAGACTTCTAAGATAATTGATTTAGAAGTTGGATGAAATGGGACAGAGGAAGCCTTAGGCAGGACCCAAGCAAGACTTGTTGGAAATCGGGTGTGGGCTACAGAAAACAGCTGAATGACAGGACAGTGTGGAGATAGTAGAGACCCCAGAAGGAGATTTTATGGCAAAACCTTGGTATCCTGAAGTGCTTGCTACCAGGGATACCGAGGTAAGTTTTATTTCTCTCAGTGGTCTGGGAACTGGAGAGAGCTCTATCTATGCTTTGAAAGGCCTTGGAAGGAAATGGTATTCTCTCTGTGGACCAAGAGAGGAGAGAGATCCCTTTAATTGTCTGCCCACTCTCAGCCCCACCCTGGATGAAAGCTTCACTCTGTGAAGTGGGTAGCACTCATTCCAATAACAATGTATACCGTGCTTCCTTTATTCCAGGAGCTAGATAAATGTTTTATATACACGGTTAGCTCTGTTTTATGCAGAGGATGCAGGGCAGCAGAATCTTTATGATTCCAGAGCCAGTGAATATTCTCCTACTCCAGCACCTTCTTCTGTGCTGTATCATCGTCGTTCAGTGATGTGAGCCAGATAAGGTGATTTATGCTAATATGCCACTGAACCACAGCTCCCAAGATTTTCTTGGAAAAACCATCTTGGAACAATAGGGGATATTAGTTAGTCAAATTTGTCTGCAAACCAGGGCTTTCAGGTAAAGAATGCACTAGGCCCTTGCCAAAGTACCTCCTACTCTAGCATCTTGACCACAGCTGAAGATTGTTTTTACGTTTCTCCTTATGACAAGTCAGTCATGAGGGTAGGCTGGTTTCTCAATAAGAGAAGGTTCATTTCCTTAAGTGCTACATCCCCCCTGACCAGGGAAGAAGCAAATGCTTGTATTATTTGCTAAATTCTTCTTTTGAAGTTTTGCTTGTTTAGTGGAAATCAGTGAGAGGTGAGGGGTGATCTCTGATACTTTGTTAGAATTTTCTCCTAATTTTACTACAGAGGGACAAGAATTTGGGTTGGGTACAGATCTGCTTTCAGAAAAGCCTGGCTTTTAAGCATTTTTAAAAAGTCGAGAGGCCGTTTGTTTGGCTGATAGCAACAGTGGAAGCCTGAGAGTGGTAAATAGGATCATTGACTGTCTAACTCTCAGTGACTTGGTAGGAGTAGCTTTTGACTTTTAGAATCTCTTGTAGAATAGAATTGTCAACAACTGGAGGAATTACTTAACATGAGGAATTGCTTCTCAAAGGCTAGTTACAGATCGGCACAACATTCATGCCTTTCTTACTTCGGCTTTTGTTTTTTCTAATTTTTTTATGTCATAGCTCTTGTTTTGAAAATGAATCCATGCGCAAAGAATTTTGTTTTGGAAGTTGGCTCTGTGTTCCAGGTTGGGGAAAAATTCGTGCAGCTGTTTATAATCTTACTGTTGTGAATAAGGATGTACGTTTGATGCTTTTGGCATTTTGAACCCTGCTACCTCCCTAGTCGTTGGGAAGGATAGCATCCACAGCTTCTGTAGTCTTAATTGGGTGGTTCTTAGCTCAGCCTCTTCTGAAATAGTGGTGCTCTTCTGGAGTGACAGGATCAATTCATTTGAGGTTGATTTTTGTTTTGAAGACCTCTTGCCCTTTTTTATTTATTTTTTTTATTTATTTTTTTACAAACTTCAGTGTTAAGAAATTCAGTGTTAAGAATATTATCTTTAGGTAGTGACATCATTTCTGGGGTATCTGAGTGCCTATTTGTCGGTTTGAGTAAGGGCAAATTTAAGGGATCACTAACAAGGATGGCTTTGGGGTAGTGAGCCTGTGACTGGAGGCCAGGAAAGCTACATCAAGGTAGTCAGCCGAGCTTCAGGCATGTATGAAGCTGGTGGGTCAGCCCTGGAGAAACTGTAGGATGTCTCACCATCCCTCCCATCCCACAGCAGCTCATCTGGTCTGAAATCATGGGTGCAGTGAGCCTGTGCCAGTCAGGTCTCCTGACCTTTAGTAACTGCATTAGGCTTATCTCTGAACATGGCTATGGATCCAGAGACATAGGCTCCGAGAGGCTGTTAGAGCACAGGCCTTTTCTATAGCAAGCGTACTCTGTTGGGCTTACAGGCTTCATCCCTGATATTTCAGAACCTTGCACAACCGTCTGGGGATGAGGCAGGAGCCTCATCTGTTCTTCTTGTTTTTGCATCAGTATCTCATAAATACGAAATCAGTTGAGCTCAGCACCTTTGCATATCTGGACCTACTTCCTGCTTTGTAGTTTACTGCCTTGCCATTTAGCAGTCTGAAACCCCACAGATACAGTTTCGATGTGCCTGTTTTTTACCTCCCCTAAGAAAAGGAAACCTTTCTTTCCAGACAATTAAGACATGAAATTCCACCTTGCGTCTGGTTTCTGCTGACTGAAAATCTGTTGTCTTAAGAAAGCAGAGCTTACACACGTACCTAGAGAAGCACATATATTTATTTATTGAAAGTTTTCAAGAATAGCTATCATATTAACCCTTGCTATTTGAAAATGAAAATGAGTTGCAGGGTGCACATGCTAAGTTTCTGAACCACTTAGATGGAACTAGGAAGAGAAATGCGTTCAGAAAAAGAAGCAGAGTCATAAGAGAAACAGCTTACTGGGAAGAGGCATGTGACGGTTCTCAAAAATGTCATTTAAGTGCCAGCTCCTAAGTGTAGACAAGTGATTTGCCTCTGGGGGTCCTCAACATCTCAGCCTGTAAGAGTATGCTCAGCATGGGGGGATATTTCCTACACCCCAAGGCACTCGGTCTACAGCTATGGAATGGAACACAGACTTGGAGCTTCTACCCCTTCCTGTCTAGAAAGACTAACTTCTCAGTTCCAGTGAGACATGACATTACATGGTCACTGCTTGGGGACTTTTTTCTTGTTGGGAAACAGGCACTGTCTAAAGTATTGCCAGTCATGTGTTAAATGACTCTCTCTTATGGAGCCTAACACTGGGATCCTGGTTGTATTCTTTCAGGAAGGAACGTGACAGGCCCAAATTTTTGTTTCCCATACAGCAATGGTTTCTCTCTCACACACTCACTCACAGGGTCTTTCTGTGTATCCTTGGTTGTCCTGGAACATGCACTGTAGACCAGACTGGCCTTGAACTCAGAGATCTGCTTGCCTCTGCCTCCTGAGTGCTGGGAATAAAGGTGGTGCCACCAATGCCAGGCCCTGTCCTACATTTCTGTTAACAGACTAAATGCTTCAGGGTGGAGGTAGTCTTCGGAAGAGGTTCTTGGTTTTGTTCTACCATGCCCACTGAGGGGAATAAATTCTTTGACTCTACCTTTATTATGTTTCTTCGTTCTGTTTCAGTGGTCTCATGTCTCATCTCTCTTTGAGATACATTTGTTAGGTTCAGAATGTCAAAATGACCAGGTTAGGAAGAGAGTGGTAAACCAGTGCTAAGTGACTAGGGCCATCATTTTCCCTTCCCGCCAAGTTCAAGTGTCTCTTTCTCTGTCTCTGTCTCTCTCTCACTCTCTCTCACTGTGTGTGTGTGTGTGTGTGTGTGTGCCGCACATGTATGTATATTTTCTTTTGCTAGTGTCAGAGTATGCCTGACTTTCCAGTTTGCTTTAGGGATGTGTGAAAAGAATTTATGATGCTAGCTGCTGGGCAGCCTAAGGCTGGCCCAGCTTCTCCCTTCTCCCTTCTAGAGAAGTTTCGTGAGAGGGGACCTCCTCTCGTGTTGCCGTTTCCCACTTTTCTCTGCTACAATGAGAATGGGATCTATGCCTTTCTTAATCTCCACTGAATCATAAGGGTCTTCAGCAGCTCATCACTTGTGATAGGTGCCCACTAGATACTTGTTGTGGTTAATGGGAGCCTGACAGAGTTGAGGATGAGGCTGTTTGTCTGAGTCACTAAGTGCTGAGTTCATATTTACCTACTACACCCCCTCTCAGGGAATCCTACCATCATCAATCAGGCCTTACAGTATGCAATGCATAGGTCTAAGGCAGAGTTGGAGTCCTGGGGTATAATAGGTATTTAATAGAAAGAGACTGTTTGCTCTTAGGTTTATTGATGTATGACTTACATTCTGTAAAATTTACCCTTCTGAAGTCTACAGTTGGGCTTTTTACAGATGTACACAGTGGTGTAAATGGTATAACTCCAACCAGTTTCCCAGCGTTGAGTCATACGTGCGTTTTTGTGGACTAGTCCTCTCTTCACCTATAACCTTTGACAACCAGTGGCCTGGTTCCAGGCTTTCTTGTTTAATTTTTTTCATAGTGCTTAGTACAACTCAGATATTATATAGTCGTCTGCTGTGTCTGTTTTATTTCTCTGAGCATACAGCTGTTGAAATTTGTGTGTGTGTGGTTGCGTGTGTCAATGCTGGGTACATTTTTATTGTTCAGTAATACTCCATTTTTTGTTTATTCACTTGTTGGTGGACATTCGGTTGTTTTCAATTGGCTTTTCAGTATAAGGTCTCTTTAAATATTTGCATATGCCTTTGTGTGGCCTTTTGTTCTCACTTCTTTTGGGTACAATGGGATGAGATGATCAGATCATTTCATAACTGAATGCATCACTTTATAAGGAGCTATCACACTTTCCCAAAGTGACTCTTGTAACTTATGTTCCTGAAGTCAGTGTATTGAGTTTGATTACTCCACACACTTGCTCATGCTTTTAAGTTTAGGTTTAGTATGTGTGTGATGACATCTCATTGTGTTTTTAATTTGCATTTTCCTATGAGTACTGGTGTAAGCATCTTTGCATATTCAAGATAGTTATGTTGTAGCAGACTTTCTGCTTCTGTAGACTCTAAAAACTTCCAAGTGCCAGTGACTTCTCCGTATTTGAAGCAAAAATTGCTAAACAAATTAGTGGAAGATTAGAGCCGTCATTTCATCCAGATCTGTCTTGCACAAATCAAGGTCAGGATGTGGAAATTACCAGATTGATAAGTGAGACTAATGCCAAGGAGAGATGGCTCCAAGGACATAAACATGAAAGCTTGGCAGGGAGGCAATTCCATGACCCCAGTGGTTTTGAGAGGTCTATGTGGTCCTTGGCTAAACCTGATGTTTATGCAAAGTAGACTTAGATTCACTTAAGCTCCGCAGGATGCCTGAGGAGTCACCGGGGAAGCTTTACAGTCCTTTGTGACTCTCCTTGAGCTTGCTGTAGAAGCAACTAAACACAGGGCTCCCTCCCTGGGGACAAATTACCTGAATCAGTTAATCAAGCTTGAGAAATCAGTTACCACAGGCCCAAGAATGCTAACACCCTTTGAATTCTGAGACCCTGTTTTTCATGGCCATCTTTTAAAAACTTAATTGAGGTCATATCCCCTAAGTGTTTCCAAGCAGCTGGCACTGATTTATTCATTTGTGGGAGATAACAGAGATGGTGGATCAGGAATATTGCTGTCCCAACTCGGAAGGGGACAGACCATGCAGGGAAAGTACTGCAGAAAATCTGCTCATTCAGATGTTGGTAGAGAGAAGTGACCAGGAAGGATTCCTGAGCTAGTAGCAGCTCTGTGGAGACCCAAAATTCTGGAGGAATTGGGCAGGCTCACAGTTCTTGAGAAAGTGTTCTGGGCTAATGAACAGGACAGTGTAGCCCTAGGCATAGGAGAGAGTGAGTGCAGCATGTCCCTAGCATGTGAGTCCTCCAGGGCATGGCCAAGTAGGGGAAAGGAGGAGGTAGTTGCTGGAGGCCCACCAGGAAAGTTGAGTAAACCTTGGGGAGGGCTCCATCAGGGTGGAGGGAAGCTGGTGAGGGGTAGGTAAGTACCATATGTAGATATTTGATTTTAGTCAAATAGTCCGGATGCTCTTGTGTCAAAGGGAGGAGGATGGGGTGAGCCTGGAGAGCCAAGGAGGCCAATTTGGAGTTGCTACTCCAGTCATATAGGATCAAGAGAATGGCTCTTGATTGGTGAAGATTCTAAAGTGGGATTGCTTCCAGCCAGTGCCTGGAAATTCATGTAGGGGCAGGAACAAGTGAGTTATATTTCAAAACATTGAGAAATCCAGTGCACAGGACTGCCTTTTCCCCTTGTGCTGTTTGAGGTTTGTTTGTTCACTTCCTTGGAAAACTGATGTGGAAATGTCCCGTTGGCTTTTGTTACCTGGGTAGGACTCAGGCATTTCTCCTCACATGGATAAAGTTGCCCTCAGCATGGATCTCTGCATTCAGAGATGGAGGTATGGGTGAGAATTTCCCAGGTATCCAGAAATGTGGGCTGCAGTGTCACCTGTTTGTGTTTTCATAGCCAGAGAACTTTTCCTCTAGTCTCAGGACTAGGTCCGTGCTGTGTCCCTGGGGAGCCTGGAGTCTGAAACTGGTTTCAGAGACGCAGAAACTCATCAACTTTTAGGAAAATGTCCTCCAAGAAAACTCATTTTTTTTTTCTCATCCCAAGGGCACACCGCAGGACCATGTTCTCTTCTCTCATCTCATGAGCGCTGTGTGGGGCTCTGTCTTTATTTCCCCGAACATCTCTGCTCAGGAGTCAGGAAATGATTCCAGATATGGATTTGGTCCCATAGAGCAACCCTAAGCTATTCAGATCTTGTCCATCCTACTTTACTCACTCCACCCCTCACTTTCCAGAAATGAGAGATAACAGAATGTCCTTTTCTCTGCTGGAGGATACTGGCATCCATAAAGTTGAGAGTACAGGCTGGAGATGGGGACCTGGGTTTCTTTGTCATCTGCATTATTATGCCTTGAACTGCATTCTGAATTTATTTCTATCACCTCATTTAATGCTGAAGAATACCATACAAGGTAGATGCCATTGCCCCCTGTCGGAATGAGGAACTTGCTGCCCAGAGACCATAAATCTTGCCCTGGGATTACAGTTGGGCATTGGGAAATAATGCCTACCAGGGTTCATTCTAAGGCTTTGTTTCCCCTTTGTTACAGTACATTTATTGTATTCCTGCCTTTCTTCCATTTTACAAAGAGCTCTGAGAAAATTTCTGTACCCTTTAAGTCAGCTAAGTGATTTCTGGAGAGTGGCTTTAACTGGAGAAAAATCCGGTTAATAATTCTTTAATATTTTAAGTGCCACTTAAAAACAATTTGGTCACCTCCCTATCAGTGTTCTGAGTCCAGTTGGCATCTCTCAACAGGGAACTGCAAGCCAAATGGTACTGGCTAGGTCTTCCTCTTGCTATTGGCCTAAATCATCTTATTTTTGCAGTAAGGAACTGTGGGTAGTCTATGCCCTTTCTGGGTTTGCTGAGCAACAATGAAGAGGAAGGCTTTAGGATTTAAATATAGAATTTCCGATTTATTACATCACTAGTAAATGAGCTATACTTAGCCATTGTAGGGCATCCATTTTCCTGGACATGTTGATTTTGTTTTCTTCTTCCTTCTTGCCTAGAAATTTTTAATCTTATTCGCCTTGTGTTAGGGAAGAAAAGGGTATCACAGGGACCTAAAATCCTATTAGAAACTTCCTGTGCATTGATCGAGATCACAGGTTCTGAGAGCAGTTTTTGGTTTTGTCTCTTAGCATTTCTGCCTGATATCTCACCCTATTTACAATAGAAGGCTACTAGACGCCACAGTCCCTAGCCGTCATTACATAGCAGTGACTTCTGCTGAGGGTTCATGACTAGCACCCATTGCCTGGTCCCGGCTTTAATAACCCGTGTGCCCCTTTTCCTCTTGGTTCTTTTCACTTTCCTCCTATTCCTTAGCTTGCTTTAACTGAAGTCCTTGGAAGTTTTCCAGCATTGATTAAATACAGCTGGGCACTGGGTAACAAGGACTGGGTAAGGAGGACACAGACGGGTGTACGACCTCTTTGAGAAACTCTCTAGGATGGTGAACGGTCCCCCAGGGAGACCTTTGCAACATCCCTGGAGGAGTGAAGTGGCCATGTGTTCAGGTGTAGGTAGGACAGGTCCAGAAGTGTGCTCCATATGTCCCAACTGTAGGAGCCTGCCTGCCCTGTTCACAGATGCCCTGCTGGGATCAGGCCTAGGCAGGCTCTCTTCTCTGTGGGATACTGTTTTCTTTCCACAGAGACACAACACTTGCTTTGTCCATATCACATGGGAGCCAGGTGGCCGGGGCATTGCTTTGGTACTTACTCTTCAGGCAGTCCTTAGCTTTCCACCTGGGGAAACTGCCTGGCTAATGATGCCATTTATCACTTGAAGGACCCAGCTTTGTGGCCAGATGGAAACATTGTCTGTAGCGGATGTTCGGGTATATCCCTAGTCACTCCAGGGATAAGGGAGAATTTATAAACATTGCTGATGGTTCCTGGTAGGATGCAAAGGGAAGGCAGGCAGGCCTCTGGGACTCTAGGATGCCAGATCTGACCTCTGTTTGGTCCAGGGAAAGTTACTCTTTCAAATCTGTTGTCAGAGACACAATTTTCATTCTTAAATGATCACCTCCGTGGTGCTCACATGATGAGGACCATTGATTGCATCGAGTTGCCAGCCTGTAGCCAGCAAGCCTCCCGGAAGCTCTGTCTGCTAGAGATTCTAGGGGTTGGCAGTCCAGGACTCATGACCCTTTGAAGAGCCAGCAGGGTGTTAGAGATGTCTGGTGAGAGGGCTGGAGCCACAACTCTCTCCAGCATAGGTCTTCGAAGCAGTGATTGACAGCGCTCTCTCTCTTCTTGTTTTATCTTTCAGTTAATGACCAGCCACAGCGTCACAGCTCTGTGCTCTGGCTGCTTCCTCCAGGGCTCCCAAGCCACACAGGCAGGTCACTGTGGGTGCTGGCAGAGGTAACATGGCTTGTTGGCCTCAGTTAAGGCTGCTGCTGTGGAAGAATCTGACATTTCGAAGAAGACAAACAGTAAGTGTGGGTTTCTCTGTGGGGTTCTTGCTTGCTCTCTCTGTGGGGCTGAGCTGAGGACCAGAGAGGGAGGGAGGGTGTGCTCTTGGTTTTCACATGGTGGTTATTGAATGAGTCTGGCACTTGCAGACACAGGACTGTGTGGCTCTGATGTGATCCCATGGCTTAGCATGAAGGGAGGGTGTTCAGTCAGGCAGAAATAATAGCTTGGGTTTGTGCTAGTTTCTGGCATGGGTCTGACCTTTGCAACCTGCCAGAAAACGGCCCCCAATCACCCTACTATCTCCTTTCACTGAATTTCTGGTAGCTACTGTGAGCCACCCACAAGCACTCTCTGTAGGCCCTAGTGTTTCTGTAAAGTGAAATACTAAAGCAGGTCTTAGAGATGTGCCTGGCGATCTTAGCATTGCCTGGGAGATTATATATAGTAACTGAGACTTGTTATTTCTGTGGAGGTATCTAAGCCACCCACCTCCTACATGGGCCAGTCTGTCTTGGAGTCCTCCCACAGACCCACCATTACTTTGTAGGTGAATGTTGTTTTTCTGTGGAAGACTGTGAAGGCTCTAGGGTGAGGTGAGCTACCTGAGGCTTAACTCAGCCTTCCATGTGGTGTCTTTATCTCTGACCATTTTGAGTCTTCTCATCCTGCCCTCTCGGCTTAGCTACATGTCTCTGAAGCTCACTTCTAAACTTGTTTCCTGTCCTGAACTTTTTGTTGGATCATGAACCTGCATCTCCACTTGGCTATCTTAATGGAGTTCAACCTGTCTGTAACCAAACTAATCTTCTGAAAATCAAGGACCTTTAGTGCACCCTGAAGAGAGTTTAATTTAGTGTTTTTCAAAGTAGACTAATACTTGAAGATCTTTTATAAGAGAACAAACATACTGAGGTACTTATTAAGTATGTAAATAAAAAGAGATTTAAACCCTGATGATAAAACCATAGGTCCCATACAGATTTACAAAGCAAAGCAAATAAAACTGAGAAAAATCATTGCAATTCAACTTATCACCTTAAGTGTAGTAAGAAAACTGACTTGGTTTAGCTGAAACCTAAATTATAAGTTGCCACGTGAAATACGGTGGTAGATGCTACAATGCCGGCCATTTTGAATTTGGCCAGTCCATCATACTCTGTGCTAATGATTTCGTTCTTCATGTGTGTTTCTACTTGGGCAGCATTCATTAATACCATTTGGTTTTCCTTTTGTCCAATCCCATTAGTAGGCAGTCATGATTATACAGTTGCCTACACTAATATAAACCTGAGCTTTGATGGCTTGTGGCATAATTTATGCTACAGTAAGTAAATTCCGATAGGTGGACCAGAATTTGTTCAGATGATCATTGACATGGAAAGTTTAAAATCTTCATGGAGAACCTAGGTGTGATCCTTTGAATGTTCATGCGAATACACACAGACAGACAGACACACAGAAGAGAAAGAGAGAGAGCATGAGCAAGTGAGCATGCTTTGTTTAGCTTTTAATGTTACGAATGAGGAACTTCTTGAATTCAAGGTCACTGGTGAGAGAGAACAATGACTAGAGTCTATGTGTTCATTGTCTTTAGTAATAATGACAAAATATAATGCACCTTGCTATGTTATAATAAAAAAGGATCATTAGAATGTGCTTCTATGAGCTAGGCACAAATGTGTTGCTTATATATTTGTTTTATAATTGCTGCAGGTTGACTACAGAGCCTTGCACATGCTAGACCAGAGCTCTACCACTGAACCAAATGGTCAACAAAGTGGGTTATTCGTTGTATTAGTCATTCTTAAACCCCATGAGGTAGTGTTTCTCCTTATGGTGCATACCATATACCCTGAGGTATAGAGAGACTTAAGGAATTTTCCGGAGGTCTACACTGCTAGCATTTGACTGCTGATAGTCTATGTTGGACTGTGTTAAACTGACAACTACTAGGTTGGACTGCCATATTTATTTATTGGTCTTTTTGAGGCCAGATTTCAGGTATTCAGACTGACCTGGAACTCACCATATAGCTAAGGCTGCCTTTGAACTGATTGTTCTGGCTTCCCCTTCCCAGTGCTGGGATTACAGATGTGTACCATCATACCCAGCCTTACATCACTTTTAATGGTATAATTAAAAAAAAAAAAAAATCTGTGAAAAAACCTTGACATTTTGGACTTTTCTCTTCCCACCCTCTGTACCTCACAATCGTTCTTAGGTCCTGATGTTCCTCAGCCTGTTATATTTGCCTTTATGCTTTGGTCAATATTCCATGCCTGTCCTCCTTATTCCGTTTCTCTATGGCTGTTCCCTCTCCCTATCTTTTGCAGCCACATAGTAGCGCCAAGCTAGAAAGAGGAGGAAGTGCTAGGGTATGGGTTCCTGTGCCCAGGCAAGAATGAGTCAGGAGCACACAGTCAAGGAACACAAGATGAGGGCTAGGGTTATCTCCTCTGAGCCAGTCTTCATTGGATTTGATCTTGCTGCTTCTTGCTCAGTGCTGTATTTTCATGATACTTACGAGTGTAAAATTGTTAGGATTAGAAAGATAGGCAGATTTAATCTAACTCAATTTACTAAAGAGTTCTTGTTGAAGTGGGAAGGAGGGACACAGTCCTTGGACTTTGTAGGATACATCACTGCTTACCAGCTTGTCTGAGTCATCTCCTTTCCTGATTGCTAAAGTAAATCCTTTTTGAGAAATCAGAAATGCAGTTGATTTCCAGTCACAGACACTTCGTGAGCAAAGCAGGTGCTGCCAAGATATGGTCTGGCTCTTGTACAGTTATTGGAGCTTGGGTTCTGATGGACACAGACTTACTCCTGAAGTAATGTCAGAATCTATCCAGTGGCATCCTTACAGGCCAGGCCTTTAAAAGTTGGCTTTGCTTTATCCTCAGCAACTGCTGAGATGGATGTCTAATCCATCCAGTTATGTTTTCTTTTTGTTTTGTTTTGTTTTTTAGGGATGGGAACTTGTGTGAGCCTTTGGTGGCACTTTCTTAACTCACAGAGTAAGCCCATTATGAAGGGGGAAACATTTGAAGCCCCTTGATAGCCACAGTGCTTGGACATTCATTGCATGATCCCCTGGTCCTGAGAGCATCTGTACCCATGGCCCAGAGCCCAGGACAGAACCTGATACTTACGACATGTACAATAAGAATTTCCCTGATGAGTGATGAGTGTGTTGCTGGTCTGTTATTTGAAGGTCTTGGAGCATCTAGGAGAACTAGAAAGAGTATGTATGCAAAAGCTTGGAGCTGAGGAACCCCAGTACAACCCCAGCTAAAGGCAATATTACTCTTGTGCCCTGGTTTGCAGATGACTGTTATGGACCCTTTCTGTTCTTTCATTGTGCAGACTCATGGGGTCTGTCAATGAGAGTTAGTTTTTCAGTGTTTCTCTTGGGCAAAGAGTACATTGAATTGAGTTGCAAAAGGGTCCAAAGCTCAGTTTGGGTCCAAAGTACCAGTCAGCTTGTGTGTGGGCAGCAGTTATTCTATGCAAACAGCGTTTGGGACAGGAAAGGGGATGGACTTCAGGATATCAGGATCTTCCTCTGGCTTTGGGCTTGGTCCAGAGGTCAAGGTCTCTATGAAACAGAAAGGACAACGTGAGGTGGCCAAATGGACTCTTTTTGTCTTTGCCTTTAAAAGAAACAGCAAATTCTAACTCTTAAGTAACTTGAAGGACTCCTGTTAGGACAGTCTGGAATGAACATGAAAACAATTAGGACTCTTGCTTCCCAAGTAGTTAGAGACTGTCACAATGTGTGGGAACTCCACTTCCCTTTCCTGTTCCCAATTCCAGGAACATCTCTTCCTGTCCTTAGTCCCAGCTCAGTAACCTTGGTCATGGTTCTCCTCCCAGCCTGGCCAACCCTGTGCCTTAGTGTCCTCCAGAGCTTTGGTTTCCTCTTCTAGAGATGAAAAAAAGCTAGAACAAGCCCCTGTTTGTTGTTTCACTTAGATTAATGTTTGCTGAGCATCCATGACTTGTGGTAGATTGTGCTGGGTATATAGTGATAAACCGGACAGGCTCTGTTTCTGTCCTTGGTGGAGTAAAGGGTTTATTGAGGGACGAGGATGTAAAATGTTATCAGCACACAAGCAAAAATATCATTACAATATCCGGAAGTGTTAGGAGTAAAGCAGTGAACTGTGGGAGTCAGACTTGAGTGGGTACTTCATGGCATTTAAGTCTAGAGCCCCAGAATGGTAGCTGTGATGTTAGCATGCAATGGTCAGGGGTTCAGACATCAGAGCCACTATATTTTGGGCTGAGAGAACGGAAAGAAGCCAGGGGTACTGGCTCACTGAATGAAGAATGGCTAGGGATGAGTTGGAAGGGTAGATACTCCAGTTAAGGATGAACAGTTGAGTTTAATTTTATATCTGAAAGGAGCCCCTTGGATGGGCACAGCATGGCTAATAGGGCTCAGCCTCTGGGCCTTGATACTGAGGAAACTGGAGTGGTGGGAACGCCCAGAAGCGTTTGTCGTTCTGTACATGCACACCAACTGATGTACTATGCTCCTTAGCGTTGTTTGGCTTGCACGTTCTCATATTTGTAAATAGTCTTTATAGTGGTGAGTTCCGATGTGAGGCTGCACTTGAGTGCTTCAGAAGTACTTTTATATCTACCATGCCTTCATTTTCACAATAATTCTGTGAAATCTGTTTCACCCACGAAGAACGCCATCATTGCTAAGTTAGTAAGAGAGGTGTGGGGTCTTCTGGCTGTCAATCTATTGTGGAATGATGTCATTAGCATCCTAGAGAGCTGTATGTGAAGCTGACAGTGCAGGTATATAAGCTCAAACCCTATTGGCAACAGTTAGTTTGCACCTAGTGTTTGCTGTTTCAAATGAAATCCACTGCGGGTTTTATGCATGCAACCATTTCTTACCTTGTTGTGTTGGCTCCTTAGTCTAGGATCTCAGGAGTAGGAATACTGGGCAAAAGTTACATGGCCCTTGAAATGTGTGACCAGTTCCAAAAGAAGAGACCAGTTTTAACAGTCATTATGAGGGTTCTGAGGAGTTTTGCATCAGGCTTTAGGCTTCCGGGGGGATAGGCCTGGTTTATAAATTGTCCTTCCCCCTGGCTTTGAACTGATTTGGTTTTAAGATTTCCCTTCAGGTTTTGCACATATGATGATGTCTGCGGTATTAAGAATGGGTCAAGTTAAATCTGTATTTTCATATCATACCATGCCTGCACATTTTGTAAGACAGTAATTCTTTTCCTACTTATTTTTGGGACATTTCTAGACCCTTGTCCACATAGGGAACTCTTCTGGAGTCTTTCACTTGGTGATTTGATAAGTGTTGGTTGCTGTATGACTTTTCTGATTTTGGAGTAGTTCCTCAAACACCTGACAAGAAACGGCTTACAGAAGGAGTGGTTTATTTTGGCTCGCAGTTTGAAGGGACAACATGTCAGAGCAAGGAAAGTATCAGACTGAGAGCGTGAGATGGCTAGTCACATAACATCGGCATCAGGGAGCTGCAAGGGATGAATGTCTTTCCCCCTTTTTATCGGGTTTGGAACCCCAGTGCAGGAGGGGATGATCTCCACATTTAGAGTAGGTGTCTTCCTTGCTCAGTTAAAACTTTTAGAAATATCCTCTCAGGTTCGCTCAAAGGTGTGTCTCATTAGTTTCTTCCTCTTTTTGGTGGGGGTTTCAAGATAGGGTTTCAAACTCAAAGAGATTCACCTGCCTCTGCCTCCCAAGTGATGGGATTAAAGGTGTATGCTAGCACCACCAGCTCCTCCATATTTCTTAATCCAGTCAAGTTGACAGTGCTAGTAACCATAGTTAGTTAGTTACTTGGTATTGCCAGAGCACACAAGTCTTTGGTGAGCAATCTGATGTCTGGTGAACTGGTTGTCCAACTTCCCTTTAGCTTTTGGAAATATTCAACCATTATCTAAGGTTTTTGTTTGTTTATTAAATGAGTAGTCTCACTGTCATTAAGGGTTTTGATTTGCTCCACATTGTATTGACTTAGATAATTATTAAAGTTGTATACAATGGTGTTATTAGAAGACTTTCTGCTGGTTCTGATTAATGTACCACATTTTCAATGCGTTTTGGTTAATTCTGCCATGTTTCTTAATGACCATGCTGTAAACAGAAAGCGTTTTCCCCCTCTTTGTTCTTGGTGTCTGTTCTCTGATTCTTTGTCTATTCCCCATCAAACTCCCGAATCTCTAGCTCAGTGTAAGACACAATCACTTCATCTTTCAAACATGGAATATTTTTTGTTTGTTTTGTTTTTGGACTACTGTTCTTCAGAAGATCTTTCCCAGGGCCAAATTTTATTCAATCGATCTTTCTGTGTTCTTTAAACACAGCCCTTGCACCACCCCAACCTTGAAATAATAAGGATAAATCTCGAAGGTAAGACCACCACTGCTATATCCTTAGGCTAGGTAGCTAAGTGCACTCATGCAGTGACTGGGATACGGTGGATTAGCTTCTGCTACCGGGAACAAAAGTTAAACGTGAATACCCACATGGATAGTGAACATCTGTAGTGGGTGTGGTTTGGCACCGCCCCCAAATGAAAACGAAAAATGGTTTGGTGCTTATGGATTCTCATCACGATGACTGCAGAGCTGCTAAGCTTGGTTTTATGCTGCATCATTTACAGGAAGCAATGTTTGTTCTTTAGAAATTCACATCAGCAGCTCTCAACTGAGGGCATGGCCCCTCCCCCATCTTGGGACATTTCAGTGGCTCAATCTCAATCTCTGCTCCTGTGCCTCGGCTCCTGGGATCTAGAGGCAGAGGGCAGGGGTGGTGCTGCTGAACACAACATAGTTTGTAGTAGAATCACGAACAACAAAGCCAAAGCTGTCTTGCTGAAAAGTCCTCCTCATGCAGGGGTGCTTGTTCCTGATCTTCAGGTTAGATATGGAGAGTTAGGAGAAGGGAATGACATGTGCCCTGGGGTTCCCTAGCGCAGCTGTGACTTTGATGACAGTCACTTACTGAAAACAACATTTCCTACCATTGCCACCACACGGTGGGAAGATAGTCAGTGAAGTCATGAAGGACTTTCAAGAGTTTTCAGTAAGAGCTTCTAATGGTACAAGCACCATCTTTGTCCCTAAACTGTTAGTCACGCCTTATGCTTAGGGCAAATGCTAAGGTTAGAGATAAGGAGAAACCTGACTTTGATGAGTAGATCTGGAGTAGAGCTCCTGGAGAAGTCAAGTTTAGTTTCTAGAGGGAGGGGATGTGCCACTCCATAGAACGTTCTGAGCATGGGAGTGGGTTTGATGTTTAGAGACAAAAATAGTTTGGAGGCATAGGGTAAAGAAACAAAATTAAATCACATCTCTCATGAGCTGTGTGATTTTGGTGGTGTGAATGTTGTTTGCAGAGCCTTCCTTCTTCCCTTCCTTCCTTCCTTCCT
>JADRCH010000824.1:1960903-1975013 GCA_019843965.1 Rhynchomys soricoides
ACACACACACACACACACACACACACACACACACACACACACACACAGGAGGCATTGCAGTGGTGGGCTCCATGACTCCATAACAGATGAAGTGTGGCTTCAGTATAGAGGTGTGGGCATGCTCTGGATCTTGCGTCACTTGTGAGGAGCTCAAAGCTGCACTGTTCCAGGCTGTGCAGCCAGATAGTCTGGTGCTGTTTCCTTCCCCTGGAGGACTCTGGTCAAGGCTAGTGTTGTCATGCAGCAGATCTCAGTTATTTCTTCTACCACCAGAAAACAGGGTAGCACAGACAAAAGGTGCCAGTGTGCGTTACCATGGGACTTTGTGAATAAGTTACCTGGTCCCTTAGGGGTTATCTCTTATTGAAAATGGTTATAGTAAGAGACCCATCCAGGGTTAAAACAGTATTTGACACTTAAGTAACATTTAATGACTATGAGCCATGATTATTTTCTATAAGATTATTTTTGACTTATCTGTTATGTTTTATGGGTATGAATATTTTGCTTGCATGTTTGTTTGTACACTCTGTGTGTTCCTGGTATGCATGAGGCCAGAAGAGGCCATCATGATCCCTGGCACTGGAGTTCCAGGTAGTGGGGAGCTGCCATGTAGGTTTTGGAAGTATAACCTGGGGCCTCTCTAAGAGCACCCAGTGCTGTTCATAGCCTGGCTATGCTTATTTTCCAGTCTGGACATCTCAGACAAAACATTCAACGTGTCTGAAACCTAATTTCCTGAATTAATTATAATAATATGATATTATTATGTACAGTTTAATGAAATATTATTGCATCGTTAATAGGATAATTCCTAAGATGCAAAGTCTGACACGGTGCTGACACATAGTAGATGCTTTATTGACAGAAGCCAGTGCTGTCTTCATAACATGGTTTCATTTTTGGCCATCTGACCTTGTTCTTCTGCCTCTTAATTTGTGGGGCTGACAAAATGGAGTGGCGGGATTTGCAGTTCTTAGTGGAGGCTGCCCTAGAGAGAGGATGGTTTTCTCCTCTGAACACCTGGTGTCACGAAGTAGGATGGAGGAAAGAAATGTCAGGGTGTGCCCAACTCTGCGGAAGGGAGCCCTCTCCCAGTTTTCAGTGCCCCCTTTGCCCTGCAGCTAGTTCTGTTCAGTTTCAATTTGCTTTTCTGTCCTGGCTAGTCAAGTACTTAACCACTGAGCTACATCTCCAAGCCCTGCTGTTCCTTGACTTTCTATCATTTTTCTTTTTTTATCTTGCAACAGAAATCCAGGCCACAGTTGCAGAGGAAGCATGAAAAAATGCTGCTTCCTTCTCTAGGAAGTGGTAACATTTGCTGATTTTGAACAACACCCCAAAAGTCTGACTTGGAGGCTGGGGGTGTCATTGTTGATCTATGTACCATCCTCTCATGAGGTAGCTCATATTGGGTGTTGATAGCTCAAACTGTCAGGTAGTATTTGCCACCACCTTGTAGAGAATTAGTATAATTCTATGTCCGTCAAAAGTCCAGGATCAATTTTTGTGTCTGTTTCTGGAGTCTGTTATTTTTTCCGGTCTAAATGCCCTCCGCTCCTCTTACGCAATGCTTTCCCTCACAACTTCTGCCTCTCAGTGTGTTAATGTCATTCCAGTAGTTTACCAGAAATTACAAAAGTATTCTAGCAGAGAAAGGGACTTTTGCCTGACTGTGTGCTGTATTTCTGTCCATGCGTCTGAGATTGCATGGGGCTTTTGACGTTCTTGTCATCCTGTTGACTCAGAGTTCATGTATAACCAACTCAAACTGCAGATCTCGTGAATACATAGAACTACAAGTGACTTCTCTTTTCCCTAACTGTACCTCTGGCTTTTTGAGCTAAGTGGACTTTATCTATCTCTTCTGATTTACATCATTAAATCCCTTAGACCTTCTCCACCTCCAGCCACTCCAGATTATGAGTCTACTATGATTCTACAGCTGCTACGTGTTGCTTCCTGTCACCTAGGAGTTCAGTGACTGTCTTGCTATTCCAGATATTGATCACCATGAGAACAAAGTTTGAGACTTGTATTGGCTACGTACTTCTTTGGATGGTATGTCTTAGGATCATAGAAAGCTACTTGCCTATGTGGTCATGGCTGGAACCACTGGGTCCTGCTTTGAGATTCATTTGGAGAATTCATTTTGTTCTTTACCTCTGCTAATACTATTGGACTGGCCACAGAAACTCTGTAGACACATGAGTCTACTCAAATACTGTTGTCTTGTCTCAAGGTTTCCTGAGCTACAACATTTCTTTGTCAGAAACTGTTTAAGTCTCTGTGTGGATTCATGCACTGGCTGCTTGAGTTGTTCAGTCATGTGCCAACCAGCTCTCCTCAGTGCTGAGACTAGGGGTGAGGACTTCTCCCTAGAGGGAATCACCTAGAGGTGACTCCACTTTCAGTATATATTGTCATGGGAGTGACATCCAACTCTGGCTTCCCAATTCAAGTTTCTAGAAAGACCTATCTTACACTGTTTCAGTAATAGTTCAGCTTTAAAGATTAAGTCATGGATAACTACTTTATCATTAAATCATCCTGAAGGGACAATCAAGGGTGAAGCCTTACAGATGTGCCTCACCCAGATTTCATGTAGCCGGAACTTTTGGGTCACTTTATTGTTTTATTTCCTCTAAGCCAGAGTATTACCAATAGGTTGAGTGGTGGCTAAGTTAGTTTGGGGAGTTAGTGTGGGAAAGCCTTCTCCCTTTCCTATCATGTTTGCACCTCAAAGGCAGTATAAGCATTGGCTAAATTGTCAGGAACTGACATGTAAACTTTCAGGGTCAGTGCTTTGAGTTTTGTGTGATCGAGGAGGTGATTTCTGAGAGGACACAAATGACAACTTTTAATTCTGACTCACATCAGAATGTGCCTTATTGCTTAAATGGATATTGAGAAGGAAAAGATAAAGTCAAGGAAAGCATTGTTTCATGTGGCTGTGGTGAAATTCTGGAGTGTAGGTTGGCAAATGCTGGTGTAGGAAAGACTTGAGACTGTGTGGAGACTGATTTGGCAACAGATTTAGGTTCTTGCTCTTATTAACTATGACCTTTGGTGAACTCTTGATTCCTCCTGGACCTCTGCTTATTAGAAATTTGGACACAAATTACCTTGTGGGTCATTAAGCATTTAGTGTGGTGCTTCCTATGGGTTTCTAGCAGTGAGCATGAGCACATGGGTGACACACAGTAAGTCAGAAATACATTGCTCCCTTCATGTTCTCAGGTGTTTGACCTTTGACAATTTGTTCACGTTTTCTGGGCCTTAAGTTTCATTGTCTAACTTTTGAGATCTGGTTAAACGACTTGATGATGCTTCATCTTAGAGTCTGGCTTGGTCCTTGGGTGGGGACACCGGAGATACAGTGAAGGTTTGTGTTACCCACTGGGCAGTAGCCTGTTCAGGGCATGAAGAGGCCATGATGGTGGTTGTGCTCTGAGCAGCAGCAGCATGGAAACATTGCATGATAACCCTGAGAGCATCTTTAGAAAATGCAGTGAAAGCAAGGCTAATACCTGCCCTTTCTCCTCACATGATATTGTCAAGAGAAAGCTCTGGATAGCAGCAGAGCAAGTACAGTAACTGCAGAACCATTTCCCTTGTGTAGACCAGGCCCCAAAGGCCCCAGATTCACACTAAGTCAGTCTTGAATCTCTTTCATGAAATTTACCTCCCACAATTTCACTGGATATGCTAATCTGAGTTCAGAGGAATAACATGTACTGCAAAGGTCGATATTCACTCATGGCCTTCTTTGAGGGCCCCAGCAGGGCTTAGCTGTGTGTTTACTCACAGATATATATTTTTAAAATCTAAAAAGTTAGGTTCTCTTTTAAACAATTGTTTTTAAAGACAGCAAGCATTGAATGAATTCCAGGCACTAGGGATGGGGAAGATGTCTCTGTCCATTAAGGAGGACCATCCCCCCACAGTCTCCTCTCTTTCCTTGTCCTTCGGCTTACCACATCTGCTTCTCTGGGCCCAGATCTTGATGACTCTGGCCTTTTCCCAAGGAATGGGGAGAGCAGGAGCCTCAAAGCAGTCCTTCCTAGTGGCTTGTCGCCCACAGTCAGAGAACATGGTGACTGGCCTGTTAGTGTTGGCTGTGCCCCTCACTGCTTGCTCCCTTTCAAGATGCTATGCTTAGTGGTAAGCGGTGAACATGCTCACATGCTTATGGCTGCTTCCTGTTGTCTGCTCAGGGATTTACCTTCTCCCAGTGTCTGCTCCTTGTCCCATCCACCATGGATTCAAGTTACTGTGTCTTCAGGGCTTCCTACTGGGCCTGAAGTTGGGAAGTGCTTATTTTTGCTGGGGGCTGAGAGGATTCTGGCTTTTCCAGAGTAGAGCATCCTCACAGTCTAAGACCTTCTCTCTCTCACCCTCTCTCTCTCCCCTTCTCATCCCCCTCTCTTGCTTTCTCCCTCTCCCTTTCCCTCCCTCTCCCCTCCCTCCCACTTCCCATCCCCCCCATACACACCCCACATCCTAACAATTAGCTAAGCCCTTGTCTAGTGAATCCCCCAGGGGCTCCTATAGGCTCACCATTACTTAATGCTGATCTAGGGACAATCCCTCTTCGTGGTTTGCATGGATCCTGTAAAAGTTCTGCATTCTTTACAGCTGTGTCCTGTGATGTGGCTAGGGCTATTGGCTCTGTGGTGTGGCTGGATGCCAGATAGCTGATCTCTGGTATGCATGGGACTCAGCCAAGATCCTAGCTCCTAGCTCTTAGCTCTTAGCTTTTAGCTCTCTAGGTGTCTGGCTCTGTCCCAAGTGACAGCCACACGGATACAGTTTAAGTACAGAAGTCCAGAAGGTATTTTGGGGACCACAGAAGACTAATTTCTGGTTCTTTGTGTTTGGGTAAGGAAAGGCATCTGAGGCAGCTGAGGAATGGCCTCAAAGCTGTACCCGTGTGTACAAGTGCTTCACAGCCTGTGGGAGTGACACTCTCCTAGAGAGCTGTGCTCTTTCAAGTTGGGCACTGTCCACCCCTCATGGTTGTCTGCTGCAGCCTATGTCCTCTTTCTCTTCCATCAGTAAACACTGTGGTGACAGTTCACAGTCCCTCCCCATGCCCCATCGCTGGTTCAGGGGCTTTTCAGATGCTTTCTTTCCAGGGTACAGAACCCCTGAAACTCCTGAAAACTTTTCCAAGAAAGAAGCAGGGTCAATCTTGGGCATTTTGGTACTGGACTGGATATGTCCCCAGGTTGTTGAGGTTAGATTGGAGGAGATCCAGGGCAGTGTTGCGCATACCCTCATTGCTGAGTTACATCTGCTTGTCTGTCTCTTTAGCTAGGTGTCATGTTGAGGCAATGGTGTGGCTGCCATTTTCACATATTCAAAATACAAAGCTGGTTTGGCTTTTCCCTTGTGGCTCGGACCCAGCTATCTGTGCGTTTCCACCTGCCAGCCTCGATCAGGGAAAACGGCTGTGCTGTTTTGCCTGTCTGTTGATACTGACAACTCCTGATAAGGATCTTTGTTTCTGAGTTAATCTTTAAAAGTCATGAAGACTTGAGCTCCAGGAGACAGGGTGGTTGTGGTGATAGGGCAAGGAACTTGGCTGAAGCAGGGATTTGAGAATAGGCGTTGATGAACAATGAACAACTTTTAAATATCCCCTGAACTGGACAGTGAGAATGACTGGGTTCAAGTCCTGCTTCTGTAGTTGATCAGCGGTAACTAAGCCTGACCATGTAACACTCCTGAGCTTCACTTTCCTCAGTGAGGGATAAAACTAGCAACAAAATGAATCAATAGGAACAAGGCCTTCGTGTACCGATCTGATACACAGTAAAAGTCAGATCTCTTCCTTCATTCACTGTGTTTGCACAGTTAGGGGAGGTAGGCCATTTCTCTTTGTGCACACAAAATTCAGAGAAGCTAAGTACCTTTCCTGAGAAACCACAGTTGGTCACAGACAGCAAGACTAGAATTTCAGTCTTTCATGCTTTGTCGCTGTTACATCCTATAGGGAGAGCTGCCCTTGCCACCTATGAGGTCCTCACACACATACAGACAGACTGGGATGAGGAAGGATAAGAGAGCTTCTGCTAGATTTCCTTCCCTTCCAGGCTTCACTGCCAAGCTTCATATGAGCAGGCACCAGGGTACTTTTCTCCAGGCCTATCTCTAAAGACCATCATCGAGTGACTCACAGTTACTTCTCTTTTTTTGCCTGAAATTCTGCCTTTTGTTTCATCAGGGCAGTTGCTCAAGTTGGGTATACAGCCCCAAATGTCTGGTCTTCTCTGTCCTCATACCTGACCCTCATGTGTCATCTTATTGTGAGATTTGGTGACTCATGTTTGTAAAAATCTTTGGATGATTGTAATTCATGTCCTCTGTGTACTTGTCAAAAGTTTTGACTTGAGGCTTTAGAGTTTCATAGTTTTAAACCTTTCTACCTCCATGAACATTTTCTGAGACCTGTCAAAGCCAGGCTGTGCCCCAGAGCCCGGGCTGTTGGTTGCCATCCAGAGCAGAGGCCTGGCTTCAGCTAAGCAGTAGTCAGGGGACTCAGAGCTCCAGCACACTATTGAAATAATTGCTTGAGCTAAATCAAACCAAAGGTCAACTTTACCCAGACAGGCATAGAAAACACAATTGCATTCAATTATAGAAAGCCATGTTACCCCACAATACTAGGCCACTTTTTAAAAAGCTTGACTTGTGACCCTCAGAAAACAGTGTCACATGCCTCCTGCCTTTTCCTGTATGAGATTCGTTTTCCCTGTGGGTGGCAGAGAACAGCTTGGGCACAGAGTTTGGTTCTCCCTGAAAGCTTTGTGCTTCAAGCCCGCCCACCTCTGTTGCATGGAAGTACCAAAAGAAAGTGTTCAATCAACCCTGTCTACAGACAAGGTTGGACAGTGTGGTGATGACATTTTGCATTAAATGATATTCCCCCAATAGTATATATTCATTGCACATGGTTTCATGTCATATAAGGATGTGCTCACACAGGTATGCTTTGTATGTTTGGTCCCATGTCATGTAAGGATGTATTCACATAAATAGATATTGTATGTTTGGTCCTGTGTTATAGAACTGTACATTCATAGATGTTCATTGTATGTTTTGTCCCATGCCATAAGGGATATACTAAACATAGGAATGTATGCATTGTATGTTTGGCCCTGTGTCATGTAAGGCCATACTTACTTAGGTATGCTCTCCATGTTGAGGATGCTGCTCTTGTACCCTCTCCTTTCCTTTTGCTCAAGCCTACTCTGGCATTATCCCTTCTGTTTTCCTAGACAATTTGCTTCTACTTTCTGTTCTATGTATTTATGTTTTATGTAAAACCTAGGACCCACAAGTGAGAGAAAAGCATAGAATATCTTGTCTTTCTGAGACTAACTTAATTTGATTTATAGGATTGTCTCTGATTATATGTATTTTCTCAAAAAAGGCCATCGCTTTGTTCTTTATGGCTGAAAAATATTCTACCTCTTTCTTTGTTGTTGGACACCGAGGTTGGTTCTTTAACTTAGCTGTTACGAAGAGAACTTCAGTGAACATTGATGTGCTTGTGTTTCTGAGTGGAACTTTATATTTTTAGTGGACTACTGAATTTGGTTCTTTGAAGCAACATTAGCAGATCAGTGCTATCCCCATTTTATTGATGAGAAAACTGAGTCTGAAAAGGTTGTATCTGTTGCTCAGTGCTATGGAGCTGTAACTTGGGTCCAGGTCTGTGTGACTTGAAGTTCCACATCTTTCTATCATACCATGTATGCCCACATTGCCTCACTTCAGTGTGGGGAAGCATGGTTGACATCACCAGCTTTTGATTTTAGAGAGTAACACAATTCACTTAGTTGCTAATAGACTGGAAGGAACTAGAGTTTTGAAATCAAAGTTGTTGGGTTTACTTTTGTGTCTGGTTTGTTTTGTGACCTTGAGCCAGCTACTCCCTTTTGATCTCTCTCCTAGTTTGGAAAAATGAGGGTAACAGCAATACCTTTCTCAGAAGCTGGTTTTAGAGATTCTGGAGATTGATCCATGTAATGTGTCTGAGGCTTTGTAAATACAAGTCGTGTTTCCTGCCTCAGAGTGCCACCACGTCCTGCTAAGTTTCTTAATTTTAGCTGAGCTTCTTCTGAAGTTTCTTTAGAATTCTTCAGAAAGCCTTCATGGTAGAGAGAGAAATTTCTCCAGGGCCCCATGACCAGCAGGGAGGTCTCATGTCATTCGTGCCCACAGTCGGGCCCCTCGTCCATGCTAACAGTTACCATAGAGCATAGCGACCCCCAGCTGCTCTTTCTTCTCTCCAGAGCACTCCACAAAGTCTGGAGACATCTCACCCCTGAAGAAAGTACAGCCCCAGCATCACTAACTGAACCAAAGCAACAGGTGCCCAAAAGCTGGGCATGATGGTGTGTTTATAATGGCAGCACGTGGGAGGTGGAAGTAGGAGAAGGAGTTCGAAGCCAGGCTTAGCTACACGAGGCTCAGAAAGGAACGAAGGAACCAACCCACTAATCAACAGGAGTGATTATTTCCATCGCCTTAGTAGCTGAAAATATTCCAAAGTCATGTTTATAGGACTAATCAAAAATGCTAAATTAAACCACAAGACTGTCATCCAGCCTCCCCTCCCCCCAATATGTCCACAAGCGCTTGCTCATTTGGCTGAGCCAAGGCTAGGAGACCTCTACCCAACCTCTACCCCACCCTGCCACCACCCAGGGGGTCCATTTAAGAAGGGTATTATGCAGGGCAGGGCTGCTGGCAAAGCTTCTTTCTCTACTTCTCCTTTTCCCCATTTGTCTCCTCCACCCACTTCTCAAGCTCCTGATGGCTCTGGCTCCTTTTGTACAGAGCACAAGACAACAGAGAACTTGAAACTTAAGCTGGGGCTTGGAGAGGGCACTGACCGAGAGTAACCCCAGTGGCTGCTGCCAGGGCTTTCCTCCTCTGTTGTTTCCCCGCCCCCTCCTCCTCCTCTGCTGCTCCTGGGTTCCTGCTTGCAGGTGGGAGAGAAAGCAGGGTACACTTCCTTGGTCAGGAAGACCCCAACCCCCCAGATTTAAGGCTTCTCTTTAACCTTTGCCTGCCTGTGGTGTGTTTCCTTTGCTTGACTGTAGAGGCTTGACCCAGATGAAAAGCAAGAAACTCAGGATTGTGTCTCGATCCGTCCCACCCACAGATGCATCTCATCTGTTTGCTCATTTTAGACTCCAGCCCTTTATTTCGTTTTCCTTTTCTCCTCCCCTTTGCCCTGCTTCACTGTGCCCAAAGCTCCAGGGACTTGGCAGGCAGCTGGTTGCCTCAGGCCAATCAGGAAGCTGGGTTCAGCAAGGAGAGAACTCCTTGGACCTTTTATTGAATACAGCCCTCTGTCTTCCCTGATGCTCACTTTCTAACTGTGACCATACCTTCTCATGTAACTACTCGAAGCTCATCAGCGTGTGTGTGTGTGTACATGTGTACATTTTAGAGGGCAGACATCAGTATTGAACTTAGGGTTTATCACTGAACCTGGAGCTCACTGATTTGAATACACCAACTGGCCATCAAGCCTCAAATATCCACCTCTGTCCACCTCCCCCTCCAGCCTGGGATAGCAGGCATGTTCCATGGTTCATGACGTGAGCCATCTTCCTAGCTCCACTCTCTTGTTGATATTCTTTTTTTTTTTTTAAAAGATTTATTTATTTATCTCATGTCTGTGAATACATTGTTGCTGTCTTCAGACACACTAGAAGAGGGCATCGGGTCCCCATTACAGATGGTTGTGAGCCACCATGTGGTTACTGGGAATTGAACTCAGGACCTCTGGAAGAACAGCCATTGCTCTTAACTGCTGAGCCGCCTTTAGTTGACATTCTTAATCAGTGCTTTCTACGTCAACTTATGAATGTTATTATTTCCATTTTCTTTTAAAAACATTATTACACTTCATTTACTTTGCATGTGTATGAGGTGGGGTGGGGTATGAAGGGACAGGACAACTTGTGGGAGTCATCCCACGTGTGTCTCATGGACTATAATTGGGGTGCCAGGTTTAGTGGCAGGTGCTGTCCTTGCTAAGCCTTCTTGTGGGCCCTAACTCCATTTGATGTCCAAGAAATTGAGGCCAAGAGAGAACAAAGAAAGGGGCCAAATTAGGTTCATAGTCACATAGATAGGAAGTGTTGGAGCTCAGCCTTTCTGATAAGAGTCTCTGGTGCTGGATCAGTTGGACCCTGTGTTCTCTCAGAAACATGGAAAAGAATTTTTCAGAGAACATTTTCCCTAACCATACATTCCACAGATAATAAAAACCAGGTCCACATCAACTTACTTGGTTAGGGTTAACTGAGTGACTGTCTTTCCCACGAAGCGATCTTTGGCTTACCTAGAATGACTTGTCTGTTACTGGTCATCACAGTTGCCAGAAGATATGATCCTTTCATAGATTCTCTATAAAATGTTAGGTTTATTTATTTATTTTTTCCCTGTGTCTCCATATTCCCTTCTCCTCTTTTTTGCAGTACCAGGGATTGAACCCAGGGCTTCTACATGTTAGAACATTACTCTACCCCTGAGCTCTATCCCCACCTGTCTCCCCACCCCCATGTTTTTGTGAGACTGCTGCAGCTGGCTTTGTACTGTAATCCTCTTGCATCAGAGCCCCAGATAACTGGAATACAACAGGCCTGTGCTATTAAGCTTGGCTTTTATTAATTTTTGTTTTCATGACGTTCTGAATAGGCACTTGAGTGAGCCTTGTTTCCTTCACCTTGTAGCAGGTGGAAAAATAAAAGCAAAAATAGTTTTATCTCACCCAAGCAAATCCATAATACACACATAAATATGTGTGCCCATACATGTGCACACACAGACACATCTTACCGGCCACGAATTTGGCATCTCGGTGTTCTTGGCAAAGTCATTTCTCTCTTTTTATCTATTTTGAACACATCGGCTCAGCTAATGAGAGAAGCTGTCTCTGAACAGGATCAGATTAGAAGTTCTGTGTGGAGCGTGTAACTCAGTTCAGGCTGGCATGCACATTTCTCACCAAACGCTCACAGTCAGTCCAGAAAGGTGGATGCTCTTGTCATTTCTGTTGGATTTGTTTGTTTACTTATTTCTTTACTTATTCTTTCTGGTACTGGGAATGAAACTCAGCTTCATGCCTGCTGGGCAAGTGCTTGAACCACTGAGATACACCCAGAGCTTTTCTCTCACTAGGTTACCCACTTGCCTTGAACTTATCTTGTGGACCAAAGAAGATCTTGACTTTGTGGTCCTCTTGTCTCAGCCTCCTGATTAGCTGGGATTACAAGTGTGACCACTGAGTCAAGATAGGTGTCATCCTTTAGTTAGCTCAGCTTCCCTCTGCTTTATCCCTGCTATGCTTCCAGCTGTTGTTTACCTGATGCTTCTCTTCCCTTGGGCTGATGAAACCAAGTAGGCTTAGGGACACTATAGCCATCTTAACCCTGTCTCTTTCACATTCATGTCCTGATTGGTCTTTCCCCTTCCTACTGCCAGATGAATTTACTTCTTCAAAATCAGTCATTTCCAGGTCACATTAGCTTATTTTACATTCATTCATTTGTATCCATCCATCATCCATCCATCAGTCCATCTATCCATCCATCTTTCCATCTACCCACCCATCCATCTGTCCATCCGTTCCATCCATCCATCCATCCACCTACCCACCCATCTATCCATCCATTCATGTATCCATCCACTCACACATCCACCCATCTACTCACCCATCCAGTATTTTCACCCAGGATTAATAGCTGTATCAGTCATCTGTCTTGGTTCATTGTTCGCACTCTCCTACACAGCTAGCTGCATTCTGAAGACAGAGGCCAGCAAGGACAAAGCCACTGTGGTCTGTCTTTGTATCACTTCTTTCCCCTTTCCCCTCCTACACTTCAAATCTGTGGTTTTATGGAATTTGTCCTACCTCTTTGCTCATGGACATATGTTGAAAATTTACTGTGTATATAGCCCCATGAATATAAGATTCCTGGGTGCCTTCTATCATGAGAGGGATTGTCTTCACTCTGCTAAATGCTAGGTGTGGTTGATTTGTAGTCTTTTCTGGAACTGTAGCCCGATTTCCCTCATGATGTCCTTGCAGAGAAGTTTCATTCTTTTCTAACTGCTTCTGTCTTCCTCTGGCTTTCTTATCCTTTCTTCTTTCTTGGTTACCTCTTCATGATAACCAAGAAAACCCCTTAAGGGAAGATCTGTGTTCTCATCTTCCCCCCCCCCCCCCCCCGCTATATAGTGCAGTAAAACAGCCATTTTAGTTACAATTAATATATTACCACTTAATAAGCATTTGTCCCTAGCCAGTTGCTCATTGCTCAAGTTTATGAGCATATCTCTTGTCCCGAGGACTTTAAGGTATAGTGACATTTTATGACCACACAGCTAGTCTATAGCAAGATACAGTATTACAGGGTTTTATGGTCCCAAACTTCTTTTTGCCTATATAATTTTGTTTTGAGGCATGATCTCTCTGTGTAAGCATAGGGTAGAACTTACTCTGTAGCCCAGGCTGGCCTCTAATTTGCAGTCTCCTTCCTCTGCCTTCTGACTACTGTGATTACAGGTATGGACCACCACATTCCACCTATTTTTTGGTTGGAATTCTTTTCTCTTTTTTTAATTCCCAAGACCCAGTTTCTATCCCTAGCAGTTCTGGTTCATTGTTCTGGGGTGTGGCTTGGGCTTTGAGATTTTAAAAAAACTCCCCGGTGGGCCTAGCAGCATCCAAAGTTGAGAACCATCATACCACACAACTTTGCCTCCCTGTGTGTGTATATGAGTTACAGCTGACAGTGGTGATAGGACAGCAGAAGATAATGTGTGTGTATATTCACGTGACCAGACTGTAATTGTTTGTAGCCAAGGATCTTTGGCCTTCCCTGCATTGTCCCCACCCAATGTCTGCCACACCATGCTCATGCACTGCCAAGGGCTGTTGCCTGTTTAACCAGGTTCTTCAGTTTCTGTGTTTCATCCAGGGGATAGGCAGTTGGCATTTGATCACACCCAGCTGTTTTTATCTGCAGAGTCTGTTGACATAACAGAAGCATTGTATAAACATGCTAAGTGCATTTGCTGGTCCCCAGAGTGTTTCTGGGTGACTTAGGTCCATTCAGAGTGCAGTCTGGGTCAACCTCCCACACTTCTGCTGCCCTGAAGGAAGGAGCTGTTCTGAAGTTCCTAAGTAGGATGCTGTGTACTGCTGTGGCTTTGCTTAGGAGGAATTTGTGTTCAACTGGTTGATCCAATTGTTAGGTCATAGATTTATTCTGTTCTATCAAGGGTTCACAGAGATCTCTTTTGACCTTCATTTTATAGGTAAGACCATGGAAGTTTAAGTAGGTCAGATAAACTTGGAAATACATGGATATAGAGCCCAGGATTTGGATTCCCAGTATGGGGTGTGTGTGTGTGTGCGCACACATACACAAATACACGCATTACAGAGCATTGCTCATGCTGAAAAAGTGCTCTATTGAATGATGTATATTCCCCAGCTCTCCTATTCTCTCACACGCACACGCAGATACATAACTTATTTATAAGCATGCCTGCCCTTTCACCTTAAGCCTCAGCTGAAACTCTCTTCCTTCCTTCTCCCTCCACCATGGGAATGCTGGGATGTTTTAGATGTTGTTGTCTTTGAGAAGACACTTCTACTGGTCAGGGTTCTTATTTACTCTCAGGCTATAGCATAAGGATGGATAGTCTTGACATCCTTGGCCTCTTCCTGGACCCACTAATCTAAAAGATCCTTCTGCAATCCTTCGGGTCATCTCATCTAGCATTTAGTCAGGAGTCATTGCCTGAGCAGTGATTCTGTGTCAGGCTTTGTTCTAGGTATTTGGAACACTAAGATAAAAGACATATTCTGTATTTTTATAAGTAGAGTTTAATGCAGGCTATATTTAAGTAAAATAACATTTCATACTATGTGGCTCTCAGATCTGCTGCATCAGAAGTGTGGAGGCTGCTTATTAAAATGAGGATTTGTGGGAGGCCTACCTTAGGACCCATGAATCTGATCTGTAAGGATAGACACCCAGAGACTGGCGTTGTGTGCCTCCCGGGTGAGTCT
>JADRCH010000824.1:1975023-2015693 GCA_019843965.1 Rhynchomys soricoides
AGGATAGACACCCAGAGACTGGCGTTGTGTGCCTCCCGGGTGAGTCTTAGGTGCTCGGTGGCGTGGTGCCTAAAGGACTGAGGTCCGTGGTACCAGTATGGGGTCTTGTACGATGGAAACACCAGGCAGATGACAGCTTGCTGAGTGCTGATCTCAAGGAGGGACATTAACAGCCCTCAGATCAGCCTTGGGATATGTTGAGGAACCCTTGGATCAAACTATGTAGGTGTTGAGGAGAATCACTTTGTATCCACTCCATTAAAAATTACTGAAGTGTGCTCAATGATGAAGATGCCTGAATCATTCGTATCTGTTGAGAATCTGCTTGGGCTGTTTGTCTCCATGAAGGGAGACCCTTTTAGATCCCAGGATAAACGTGTTTCATCGGTGCACAGTGCAGTCTTGTTTTCAGGTGGAACCCCTCCTCAAGTAATTGATTTGGGATTGTAAAGTTTGCCCTCTAGTGGTCAGCCATTTGGTCACAGATGAACTTGGGTTTTGTTTGTTTATTTGTTGTTTGGTTTGGTTTTTTTGTGTTGTTGTTTGTTTTAATTTCAAAAAAGAATTCAGATTATTAGAAGTTTAAAGTGCAAAGAGAAAAGAAAGATAAGATAGTCAATAAAATAAGGCAGGGAAATGATGTTGTTTCAGAGGGGTAGGCTTCCACTCAGCATCTGCTCAGAATCCTCTTGCTTTACAGATGATGAGGCCCAAGGCTCAGAATGGTGCTAAGAGACATAGTGGTACCCTCATACATAGCCACTAGCCAGAGACTAACATTCTGAATTCTTGGCCAGCACTGGTTCTATTTCATGCCACTGGACTGAAGCCTTTTCTGAATGTACTCAGCTTATTGTTTAATGGGAGTCAACTCGAAAGCCTTTAGCAGTCACTGCATTTAGTAAAGGGTGGGTTTTCAGACTTACGTTTACATATTTTTCTCAGTGTTTGGAGGAACTGGGCTTTATAGCTCTGTATCCCATGCTTTGCTCTGAAATCTGTCTGATAAGCACCTGGATGTGTTCACAGGTCTCCCCTGTGATTCTTGGAAGTGTGGTCCCAGGGCTGGCAGCATCAGTACCACTTGGGAGCTTGTTAGACATGCAGCTGCTGCAGCTGTAGCACAAGCCGCCAGAAGCAGATGCTCCGAGGCTGCTGTCCGGCCGTCTAGTTGAAGCAACCTGTCAAGTGATTCTGGTCCAGAGAAATGTTAGCTATTGCCTGCTGATCTGGGAGATTAGCCCCTGTGGCTTGTGGAAATAAGACTCTCAGTATTTTTAGTTCTAGCTACATGAGGCGGCACTGAGGAGTCAGGAGCAGCAGGGCTCGTGTCACAAACCTCAGGTAGGATGGATGAGATCATTTAAATGGGTTGGTTTTTCAATTGGAAACAGGAAAGACCATGTGTGTCACGACACCACTGTGCTGTTGGACTGTGGGAGCCATTGAATGTGGCTCAACTTGTCATCAGAAAGCAATCTTTTCATGTCTTTCCCAGTGAGACAGAGCTCCCGATTCACTTCTCAGTGTATGTAAGCCAGAAGCCTGTGGTCACCCATACGTTTAAAATGAAGCAATCAATATTCTATTCTCCATTTGCCTCATAGAGGCTGAGTCTTTTCTTTTTTTGCGTTATTAACTGTAAACAAAACATAATTTTCCGATAGATTTGAAGCTCCAGGATTTCCTGGTGGACAATGAAACGTTCTCTGGATTCCTTCAGCACAATTTGTCCCTTCCAAGGCCCATGGTGGGCAGGCTGCTGCAGGCAGATGTTGGTCTCCAGAAGGTAAGCTACTACCTTCAGCTAAATCAGCGAGGCCTCACTATTACCCTGTGGGAGGCCCTGGAAAGAAAGAAACAAACCCCTGCCTTTGAAAAAACTGTGAAGGAAATCGGTCAGGCCTCAGATGTGTAGTTTCATCTCTGAAGTATAGTTTCATCTCATTTTACTCGAGGCTCTCTGGTTGCCGTAGACAAACCCTGCAGTGAGTGGGATGTATCACCCAGCATCAAGGCTAGTATGCTGAGAGGAAGTTGATTTCTGTGTCTGTCCTTTGGCATTGTAATGACTTCCTCCTAAAGGGGTAATATTTTTGGTTAAGGTGAATTAAGAAGCTTTTTAAAAAATGTAGTTCTGAAATAAGAGCCAGAGGTGTGGATTCTTAAACTGGAATCTATCACAAAAGATTAAATGAAGCACGTACTGCTTTTTAAAGATGGGGAAGCTGCATAGAGAGAGTTTTGTTCAGCTTTTAAGTGTAGTATTAGTGTTTATATAGGCTTTGCATTAGGGTCCTAGAGAACTTCTCTGGCATCATTTATTCTTACACCACTTCTGGGCAGAGTGCATGGCTATACATTTTTTTCCCCCAAAGCTTTTTCTTAACTTTATTCTCTGGCAGAAAGGACAATTGACCCCCCACACCGCCTTTTGGCTCTATACTGGCTTGACTTTACAGTACGCAGAAGTAGTGGGCGGGCTTACGCTTGAAAAGATCTTTGCTTCACATGGCTAAGAGTTTTTCAAGTTAGAAAAAAAAATGTGCTTACTGCATGCTCTTATGCAACTGGGAAAATATGCCTTGTGTTTACCAGTTGTGTGGTTGGTGGTTGGGAAGTGGGCCAGAGGCAGCAGACTTTTGAAATCATTGCATTTAGCATAATTTCCATTGCCCCCTGCCCATTTCATATCTGTTGCATGCCCTTGGTTTAAACTAAGAGGCATCCTGGGGAGGTCTTTGCGTGGTAATTAGATTTTCAGTGGTGTGTGTGTGTACGGGTGTGGGGGGATTCTTCACCACAGCATTGTAACAAAGACTTAAGGAGTAAGCTTGGAGCGTACTTGAGTGTCTGGCAATCAGAAACAATTGAGTGGACGACATGGCAGGGCAGATTCTCTTCGGTATTTACAAAACTGCAAGGGTGTTGAGAAGCTTTGGGTTTCTCACTTGCGTTGCCCTACAGGGCTGATCCGTGACAAAAATGAACTTCGTTCAGTTAAGCTGATAGAGGGGTTAATAATATGTAATAATCCATCCATTCAAGCAATACTGTTCTCAGGCTACGGATACAAGTATGAGCCTCATAAACAAAGGTAGCCCCATATTATTACAGAGATTTCTCTCTGCTGGACAGTGAGGCTCAGGTATGAAAAAGTACTGTTTATTTAAACCTAGGAAGGATAGCTAGGTAGGAGTGTATGGGCAAAGAGAGGTTTCCTGGTGGGTTTGCTATGAAGAGCAGGTAAGGATGACTTAGAACTTCTTTACAGATGAGTCCATAGAGGCTCGTTTTTCCATATTCTTGGGGGCAAGTAAAACAAAGCATTCCCAATTCTCATGTTCATTAAACATAGCTTTATGCATTTGTCAAGTATCTGTACCTGCCGATTCACAGTCTAATTGTTGTCATGAACCAGCCTAATTTCAGTGTCCAAGGTCATACATTCCGAAGTAGTTAGGATAACCTTCCTCTAATAGTTCCAGGGGCTTAGACTCTGGGTTTCTGTTAGGTGAGTCATGTGTTCCAGTCATGCTGAAGAAAAGACTTGTCTTAAGGATTTTCCTGTGCTCTTAGAGGGACAAGAGAGTGGGATATATTGAGTCAGCATGCAGTTTTGGAACATGGCTGACCTTGTGTGATTCATTCGAAGGTTCTTTCCCTCATGGGGTGACTGCAGTGGTGCTTTTCTTCAGATCTTCCAAGCTGTACACTCCCCCAAAGGCATCTGGGACCCAGCTTTCCATCCTGGATAATTTTTTCTTGTCTCTGTTTACATCTAACCCTTCCAGGTATTTTTGCAAGGCTACCAGTTACATTTGGCCAGTCTGTGTAATGGATCAAAATCAGAAGACATCATTCAGCTTGGTGATGCGGAAGTTTCTGCCCTTTGTGGTCTACCTAGGGAGACGCTAGACACAGCGGAGCGAGTGCTGCGCTCTAACATGGACATTCTGAAGCCGATCATGGTGAGTGGGCATGCTCCGTGCAGCTCTTCAAGTGCTGAAGCTTTCAGAATGTGAAATCTTTCCCTGGACAGCATGTCATGTTTTTGTAGAAACTTGGGGCTGGCTGGAACTTGGTGATATAATTTAGCCCAGGCATACTGTGGGTGTTCTTTCAGATTTCAGTCCATTTCCCAAGGGTGACTTGGAGAAGAATGTTCTGGGTGTGGCTGAGTCCAAGCCTGTTTCAACTAGAGAAGACACATCTTTCATGTTTTTTTAAAAAAATATTATATTTCTGAGGAAGAGTCCATTTGAAGAATGATTCCCCCCATGCCAGATTTAAGAAAAAGTCTTGAAATGATTTGAGGAGAGATGGCTGCTAATTAGTGTTTTTAAAACCAGTAGAAGAGGGAGATTGTGTTAGATAGTAAAACATTGGAATTGGGTAAGGCCACAGAAAATAATTAGCTTATACAATGATGAAAAAATGTAATAGAAACACTCATAAAACAAACCGTAACCGAGGAATGCAAGTAAGTCTTGGTATATTGATCATCAGGGTTTGTTATAGAAATTCTATAACAAATAGAAATGTGAGTTTGCCGAGATCTTTATCAAAATGTCTCCAGTAGTATCTGCGGTACCCAGCACTCTGATTTTCTGTGTACCAGGAAAAGCTGTTGTGTCAATAGGTTCTCTAAAGAGACATGTTCTTCATTGTACCAAGATGATGCTAGAATCATGTCAAACTCTGTGAAGCTGGCTTTCATTACAGGGAGCTATGCATTCCTATGGGGTCCTAAGATGGTCAGTTTCCATCAGCATCCCGAGCCTAGATCATGTGGGTTTTAGAAACATCTCAGAGTGGACTCTCTGAACTGACCGTGGAGAAGTTCTTGCACATGTCTCAACTCTGCAGCTGTTGTGTGAAGAATAGGGGGCAGCAAAATGTTGAGTTTCTTCTGTGGAGAGCACACATGTCAGCTTTTGTGCCCAGCTTAATGTTTGCTTACTCCTAAAGTAGTTAATTCTGTTTCAGGTCTTAAAACTACCAAGCGCTTGCTTTGGTGGTCTATGAGTCCATTGGTCATTGCCTTTATCACTGTAATTCAAGTGAGATGTATATTTCTTCATTGGAGTTTGTAGTGCACTGAGCAACAGCACTACATAGTTGAATAAATGTACTGCTGCAGATCTGTGCAGACTGTTGACATTTTGTGAGACACAAAGGGTCAAGGTCATTACCAATGGCGTGAAAGGTGTGATGTGAAATCGTGTTTGGGGGTTGCTTTGCTTCAGTATAAGATACAGAGGTAAACCTTGTCCTTCAAACTTAGGGAGTATGAGTTATTTAAGAAGAGACAGGAATTGATTCTGGTGCTCATTTATCAGATTTCAGTTCTGTTTATTTGTTGAACACCTGTGGTGTTTACAGCCCAATAAATCCCTCCTCCCGCAGAGTATCTGAACCACTTTGAAAATAGAATGCCACCATGGCCCTCATCATCTGTCCATTAACAGCTCAGATTCAACTTGAAATTCCTCCCCTTTGGGAGGGTTTCCAACACCATGGAAATATACCTTCAAATCTGTCAGCCATGTAACATCCTGTCCTGTTTTGGCCTTGTAGATTAGTAGGTTCACAAGCAAGTGTTAATTAAGATGGCTTCAGTGTACCCCCTGCACATCTCCTTGGTGTAGAGAGTAGAATTCTGCTTCTGCTGGGAACTGTCTCTCAAAAAGTCAAAACACAAGAGCTCTTAAAGAAGACGATAGTGAGTGATCAGGATTGTGCTGTGTGAACATGTTTTGGAAGCTGCCTCTGGGATGGAGTGTCTTTCAAACATTCTGTAATGTTACTTACTGAATTAAGCAGTGCTTTGATTGGAATACTGGGACTGAGACTTGGTTTATAATAAGAACACTTTCTCTCTTGCTACTCAGGTGAAATTCTAATTTGTGGTAGTCAGTGTGTGTGTGTGTGACCTGTGATTAATTGTGCCGATGGACTGTTAATTGTGCCAAGAACTTTGAGGACAACAGCCAGATGCATGACCCAGTATCATGGAAGAAGACTACTCTGCTAATATGCCATTTCTGTACAAAAAGTGATTCATCATAAGAGACATATTTTGAAATATTGTCCCATTATATTGTTATTATTTGGGGTGTGGGTATTTCCCCATTTTTCAGCCAAAAAATATTGTGAGTCTTTCTCCTTGGTCTCCTCTAGGTGGTTTGGGGAACAGCATTTGGATAACATGGAGTAGTATGGCAGAGTTCGAGGACCCTGATTCCAGGTCAACAAACTCTGGGTTCAAATATTGGCTCAGCTTTCTATAGCTGTTACTGACTTTGGAAAAAAAACTTAGACTCTACAAGCCTCCATTTTCTTTTCTTTTATATGAAAATAATATAGTTTATCATTTATTATGATTATTTGTTTTAAATCTCTATATATAGATATATCAAGAGGTTGTTGCATACTAGATGCTCAGCGAATAGAAGCTGATCATTTAATTGACATCAATAATATAAATTGCATGCTGAAAACAGTTGCTGGTAAGGCAGATGTTTCCTTTGTAGCTCAGTGTTAAGAATCAGAATCAGAACAAACTAAGCAATCCTGGAGAATATGTCAATGCACAGTATTTTTGGTCCAGATAAGGCCATAAACCTGAAACAAAACTCACCAACCTCCAGACTAACTGTTGCTGAACAGTGCTGAACGTCAGAATTGTTCTAGGAACCCTACTTGGTTGAGATTCTCAAAAAGGTGGTTTTCCAGTAAATGCAAAGGGAGAATGATTATGGAACCCTGTCCCTAGGATAAATGAAACACCATCATAGACATGCTGATAGTCCTCGGTGCTCATAGTGTGTTGTTGTAATAACCGGTCCCTGGAGCTTTGGGCCACCTGACAACAACTTGGATTATCTCACTGCTCAGCAGGGTGGATTTGGCTGTCCATGTGGGCTAGGTGGAGTAAGGTAAATTTTCCTTCGCCTTCTCTGAACTATTTTTTGGGTCCTTCCTGCATCTTTCCCAGAGAGAGGACAGGACAGAAGCCTATGTGGGGATGTCTGTCTGCCTCCCCACCGAAGGCTCCACTTCCCTTTGCACTGTAGGAGAGGGCCATGATAATAGAGCAGAAGAGTTAGTTGGCCAGAGCAAATTGTTTGCTTCAATTGTCAGGGTCCTTGCTGTTGCATTGCTTTGTTTTTTTTCCTTCTGCTTCTGCATAGGAGTTTAACATGAAATGCAATTGTTTCTACTCAGAGTCCTGAAGCTTAGTAGTCTGGGTTGGATACCTTGGGAGGTGTGCATCTAGGCTGAAGTCAAGAAGGGTTTTTTTATTTTTTATTTTTTATTTTTTTTGAGACTCTGAAGATGTACATATGCCTTTGAGCTCATTTAGGATTCTGGCTGAGTTCAGTTCCTTCCATTTGTAGGCCTGAAGTCCCTGTCCTGGCTTCAGCCAGGGGCATGGGTCTTTGCTTTCAGAGGCAATGTTTCATCTCTCATCCATTTTACATACATCCCTGTTGAGCACCTGGACTGGTTTCAATCTCTGTCAGCAGGCAGAGAAAGTTCTGTGCTTAAGGGCTGGGGTCCTTAGATCTGCCCATCCAGGTAATTAAAGATGATCTCCTTTTTTGAGGCTCATGTACCAAATTTCTTCTACAAAGCATGTCTTGCCCCATTGTTAATGTATTCATAGATCCCAGAGATTAGTGCGTGACCATCATTAGGAGTACTGCACCAGCCACAACTACCTTTGGATTAGAGAGTATATTTCGTTATTTCTTTGAAATGCTCTCTTAAGTGCCCTAGGCTTTAATTGATCCCTCTTTAGCTCTCTGCCTTTCTTTCACCCATGCTCTGAGAGTGATACTGTTGCATGATAAACAATACCTATCCAGGCTTCTCATGCACAGAGTAAACAGTGGGAAGCGGAGCATCTCTTTTTGAAACATCTGTCCTACAAAATCAAACTATTCTCTGGATGTCTGCTCCCTACATTGTACTTGGTTTGGGTGCTGAAGTTCACTCATGGGCAAGGCAGATGAGATGCCTGTGGAGTTTTCATTCTAGTGGGTTCTGAAGACCAGCTTTAAAGGGCATCTGTGTGTCTGTTCCCCTGACTTGTCTGGCCTCAGTGGGAAAGGATGTGCCTAGCCCTGCAGAGACTTGATGTGCTGGGGTCAGGGGGATACCCAGGGACACCTCCACCCTCTCAGAGTTGATGTGAGGAGGGGCTATGTGAGGGAGGGCCTGGGGGAAGAGGCAGCAATTGGGATGTAAAGGGAAATAAATGATAGGGGAGAAGGCGGAGGCGGCATATTTAAGGACTTCTTTCCAGAGAGAGGTGAGGCTTGTCCTGCATAGATTGGGGCTCTGGTCCGGGCTCACGGTCATCTCAGTAATGTGGGCATGGTGTCTGGTTCTTGAAGTTGGAGGGCAGGACCACAGGTTTATCTCATGTCCACAATACCTTGGATATTGCTCCCATGACCGTGCTTAGGTCATCTTGACCTCTAAGAATACTGTCTGCCTATAAGGGATAACTCTGTTTCTGTGGAGCTAAGACCTCTCTTCAAATGGCTTGAGATTTCTTGCTACATGTTCCCACCAGGGCAGAGCTTGGTTCTTCTATTAGGGTGCCTGTGGTTTCTGGAGGACCAGTGACCTCACAGCTGTTTGCTCTCCAAGGTGCAAATGAGTAATAGGTGAGTAGAGCTGCCTTATCTTGAAGATCTGGGCTTGTCTGTAGACAAAAGACTCAGAGGACTTGATATGGGGCTTGATATTATCTTCTGCTCCGTGACCTTTTAACCCGTTTGCTGTGTGTGTGTGTGTGTACATGCTCGCACACATTTGTATGTAGGTGGGTACCTGTGTACATGTGTAGGTGTAGGCATAGATATATGTGCATGGAGGTCAGAAATAGTTGCTGAGAATCAGTCTTTTGTACTTTATTCAGTGAGGAAGGGTCTGTCAGTATGACTCGTCTCATTAGACAGTTTGCTATGGGGGGGCGGCCCTCATCTCTCCCTTCCAAGGCTGGGGTTGCAGGCAGGCTGCCATGCCCCCCTCATATTTGTGTGGGTTCTGGGATCTAAACTCTGGTTCTCATGCTTCTATCACGAGCACTTTAACCACTGAGCCATCTCCTCAGTCCTATTTATGATTTTTTATTTTTAAATTTATTCTACCTTTCTTTTTCTTTTTTCTTTTTCTTTCTTTGTTTGGATATTTCCTTTATATACGTTTCCCCTTCAGAAATCCCCTATCCTATCCCCCTCCCCCTGCCTCTATGAGGGTGCTCCCCCGCCTACCTGCCCACTCCTGTCTTCCCTCCCTAGCATTCCCCTACACTGGGGCATCAAACACCCTGAGACCCAAGGTCCTCCCCGTGATGTCTAACAAGACCCTCCTCTGCTGCATATGTGGCCAGCACCATGGGTCCGTCCATGGGTATTCTTTGGTTGGTGATCCAGTCTCTGGGAGCACCAGGGGGCCTGCCCAGTGGACACTGTTGCTCCCTCCATGGGGCTGCAAACCCCCTCAGCTCCTTCAGTCCCCTCTCCAACTCCTCCATCTGAAACCCCACACTCATCCATCTCTGTATTTGTCAGGCTCTGTCTGAGCCTCTCTGGAGACAGCTATGATTTTTAAGGGCTCAATACTTAATCATGTCATGTGTCAACCTGGGCCTACGGCATTTATGTAGGTTATTGTAGAGGAGAATTTTTATGTAGGTTTTTGTAGGGGAGAATTTTTACGTAGGTTTTTGTAGGCAAGAATTTTTACTTTTCCTCTCCTTTCGCCTACAAGACTTGAACACTTACTTGTGGAAAGTATTAGATTTCATGAACTTCACTTGGCTTTACTGTCCAGCTGTTTGCACGGTGTGCCTTTGTCTCTAAGCAACCGTGGCCCTCATCATTTGGTATTTGGTGCAGTGACATGCTGTGCTCATCTGCACAAACTGAGGGATAAATGGGTGAATTTCGTATTTTGTTAAAATGACTGCTCATCTCCATTTGCCCAAACATGTGTGCCTTCATTATACCACATTTGCTCTGGAAAAGTGCTATGATTTTTAAGGTAAAGTCTTGGGTTTTTCCCTAAATTATGCTAATAAGTGTACTGAACTGTATTTAGAAGCAGTATAAATATGAAACATTTTAATGCATGAAACACATTTAACGTAAAACTTAATATTTAACTTGTTAAGTTATTTTTAATATGTTAATACCTTCTTTAGACATGAGGTCAATCATTCCCTGTTTTAATAAAAATACTAAAATGTTCCTCAAAGGAAAGCCTTGTTGTCATGGAAATATTGGACTGCATTGAGTTGGGCACATTCTTACTGGGATGACCATAAATGTCATGGAACTACTAGAGACTGACTGATTAGGATAATCCTTGTCCATGGTACAGAGCTGACTTATTTTCAGTTTAAAGCTTTTTATTTTTTATTTTGTTTTTCATGTATGGCTGTTTTGTCTTAATGTCTTCATGTGTACCAAGTGCATACCTGCTGCCATAGAGGCTAGAAAAGGGCATTGGATCCCCGGGGCTGGAGTTACACATGGTTGTGAGTTACCACGTAGGTACTGGGACCCAAACCCAGCACCTTGTCCTCTGGATGAGCAGCAAGTGCTCTGAATCATCACGCCAGCCTCAAGTGTAAAGCTTATTGATCCTTAATCTAGGGCAAAATTTAAAAGTGGGGAGTTAAAGTTCCCTCTGTTTTGGGAAGTCATTTAGGGGAAGGTGGTTTTGGTTGCTGTTATGATAGCATCTTTATAGATAGTCCAGATCAGTCTTGATCTTGTGATCCTCATGCTTCAGACCTGAATGTTGGTTTTATAGACCACTGCCACAACGCACAACTTTAAAGAGAAGTCGGGCGTGTACAAGGGATCATTTTGTAACACACATTTACAAAGAGGCACACACAATTCTATTTAGAGGCCTAAACAGTGGATGTTAGCCAGGTATAAATAGGGAATTTTACTAAAAGAAAACATGGTATATGCAGGGTCTTGAGGGAAACGGGAAGAGAAAGTGATGTTTAGGGGAACAGAGTGCGCTGGATGTACTGGTGGGGGACATTGATTGGAGGAACAGAGTTGAAATGTGATGCTGGGAAGTGGACATAGTCTATCCGGAGCAGACTTGTGTGATTCCTGTCAGGGCACTGAACATCATTCATAGACCGAGGGCAGCCATTAGCAGGTTCCAGTGGTTTGTGACTTCAGGAGAGGCATGTAAGACAGAGCACTCCTGGAAATTTGCGTAGCTTTTGAGGCAGGACTACACTGGCTCATTTCTTCCCTCTGAGATGTGTCTCCCTCCCTTTAAGCTTTTCTGTTGGAAACATCTACTGAGATATGATAACAAATATGCAAGACCCTATATTGAGTAAAATACCAGCTCAGAAATGAAAGCCAAGTGGATGCCGTTAGGTTGTCGACCTTTAAAATGGCTCAGTCTTTCACAGCCAGTGAGGGAGAAGTAATGAAGTTACCTGCTAGACTTGGAGAGGATGGGGTCAGAATAGCCTTCGTCGTTTGGAGGCTTTTAGAAAATACTGTTCTGATATAATGTGCACAAATTACAGAAAATGGGTGGAAGTATTTGAGTAATAAGGTAAGAATTTGTATTCTATGATATTACAGTTCTGAGTTATGATCTAAATATATCGAACAATACATGGATTCCTGTCGAGCTAAATACAGAAAGTACAGTCCTTAACTAAGTATTTTTTTTCTGTACTCCTTTCTTTACTCCATGCAGGAAAATACTTTTCTTCCTGTAGACAATAGGGACTTAATTTGAATTCACAGTCGAGAGAATGTTTTCAGAAAAACAGGAATTCTGAGCTGTGCCTTACTGAGCACCTTAAGTGTGTTGCTGGAGCTTTGCAGAGCAGTGTTGGAGCAAGCTCTGCCTTCTCCAAGGAAGTGTGAGCAGGAGGCCACAGTGAGTCGCAGGTTTGGATGGCATTCTGTGTTCAAGTTTCAGGCCTAAGTTATTCCTGAGCTATGACGCCACCAGCAGCAGCTCTGTATCCTGTAAGATCCCAGCAATATTCAAAGGTGTAAGCTGCCTTTAAGACCTGATGTACATTCTTTCTTTCCTTCACGCCGACTCAGCCAGCCTTCCCCCTTTATCATGGTTGTATTGCGTTAAAGGGAAAATTGGAAAACATTTCAAGTGTGTGTGTGTGTGTGTGTGTGTGTGTGTGTGTGTGTGTGTGTGTGCAGAATGACAGAAACAACACCAGTGGGCTACTCCCGTCATGCAGCCACCTTTACTTTAGATTGTAGTCGCAAACTAAACCATCGTAGATACCATGGCTGCCACCTATATAACCCTGTCTCTTCCCTAAAGGCAAACCCTATTCTGGAGTTGCATGTTTTTACACATTACACCATACATATTTAAATACCGTCAACAGCAGCATTGATTCAGATGGAGAGGCTGCATAGAACTGACTGTGCACTATGTGGTTAAGGGTAGACTATCGCAGGCATTTGGTGTCTTGTAGACCTGATTGGCACAGGTCAAGGCACAGAGGCAGGACAGTTGTCCTCTTGAGCACCGGGAGGCTGCTTTTAAGGAAGCATTTTTGCTCCTGAAGTTTACCAAGTGGCAGGCTCTGCTCAAACATCCTAGGCATCTTGCAGTTCAGTGTTTATGAAGCTCTGTGATGCATAAGCATTTCTGCTCTGCAGCAGAATGAGGTAATGGAGGCATTGGGGGATCTTGCCATGGGTTCTGTGGGTTTTAAAAAAGAAACATATCCACCTACAAAAAATACAAATATAAAAACATCTCTGAGGCTGTTTCTTTTCTTTTTTTGATATTTTATTTACATTTCGAATGTTTTCCCCTTTCCAGGTCTCCCCTTTGGAAACCCCCTATCCCATTCTCCCTCCCCCTGCCTCTATGAGTGTATTCCCCCACCCACCCACCCATCCACTCCTGTCTGCTCTCCCTGGCATTCCCCTATACTGGGGCATCTAACACCCTCAGGCCCAAGGTCTGAGGCTGTTTCTTAATATTAGTCCTGTCTACTTCTAGCACTCTCTGTTATAGTCTCACCAAAATCTTTGACATGATAAATACTGTCAAAATGCTCTAAACTTCTCAAGCTGTTTGATACACTGTTGAACGAAACAAACCAGGACCTTTGAAAACACTAAGAAAAGCTGCCTTTCCCCTGGAGATTTTCTTCCTTATTCTTCCTGATCGAGAAACAGAAGTTGAAATTCCTTCTACAGCAATTCCGGTTGCAGAGCCTGTGGGGTTCCCCCCTCCCCGTAGGCTTTCTATCTTAATTTATCTTTCCTTTGGGTCTAATTAACTATTTTCTCTTGTTTGCAGTGAAGCTAGGTTATGTATCATAACAACTAAATATGTTGATTAGTAAATACAAGGTGATGACTAACACTAGACACTAAAACAATATTCTGTGTTACATTTCCAGTGTTTAAAAATTGTGAAGATCTGCTGACTCAACAGAACAAAGGAGAATTGTTCTCTGGCTTGGTTATCACTGAATTTTATCTTTTCTTACTTACTTACTTTATGGATTGACTAATTGTGAACCACCACGGACTCTTTTCTTCGGCCACGCCTATAAACATGTATCTTGTACAACTGTAGATAGAGTTGGGACTTTCTGGTCAGAATTTTATTGAACGCACATGTACACACAATTGCATGGACACACACACACACACACACACACACATACACACTCACGCCTGTGTCCACCTGTGGGTACCACATAAGATATTTGTATATGTTGTCTATTCACTAGCCTTGAATTTGGACTCCTACAACCATCATGAAAGAGAAAGTCCTATCTGAAGAAACACTCGGGCATGCAGTTAGAGTAATTATCTAGGACTCTTTATTTTGGCTGAAGTTTTTTTTAGTTTTTCGAGATAGGGTTTCTCCGTGTAGCCCTGTCTGTCCTGGAACTCACTCTGTAGACTAGGCTGGCCTCAAACTCAGAAATCTGCCTGCCTCTGCCTCCCGAGTACTGGGATTAAAGGTGTGCACCACCACTGCCCGGCAGTTTCTTGTTTCTTAAATTTAATCTTTATTGTGAATAGTTTTGATTTATTTGTTTATTTTCTATGTAGAGATTTCAAGCCTGTATTTGAGCTCAGATACTAAAGTTCTTTTCCCCCTCTCTCTAGACAAAACTAAACTCCACATCTCCTCTCCTGACCCAGCATCTGGCTGAAGCTACCACAACGTTGCTTGACAGCTTAGGGAGGCTGGCCCAAGAGGTAAGTTGTGTTTTTTAAGCCACAGAGGACAGACTAACCACTATTATTTTCTTTAGTTCTGAGTTCTGCCAACAGGGTCCTTGTACTTTGAATGTCACCTGCTGAGTCAAACTAAACTTTAGAAGCACAAGTGATTTAAAAATTTATCAGGTTTGATCTCCATTGGAGAAGAAGAAACTAAAATCCATCAGTGTTGCAGAGATAATTAGTGGCTCAGGACCCCATGTTTAGTCTAGACCTTTCTCTGGGTGCTCCTTCTGCCCCTATGCACATCTGTGAGGAGAACTCTCTCTCTCATCTCGCCTCCTGCCCTGTGCACTGACTTTGTTTGACAGCAGCTCTTCATGTTGCTTCCTTTTTTCTTTTCATTTATTGTAACTCTGCTCATCCATCTTTGACAGGGGCTTGGCTCTTATCCCCCCTTTAGGAGCAGACTTTGCCAGCCTGTTATTGGTTCCTCTGTTAGGGAGGGTGAATGACCTTTGGATAGCTCGAGAAACTGAACCAGTTGGGGTTTTGTTAGAGAACAGAGAGAGGAAGCACCTTACAAGTCCATATCTATTTCTGTAGGGCCTTGGGAATTGACACTGCCCTGGAGGGTCCCCTCCTTGTGCAGTGGAGAAAAAATAAACCGTGTAAGAGAGGTAGAAAGAGGGGTGAGATGCCATTTTAAAGAGAGTGGAGTGAGTCGACTCCAAAGATGGAGCTTTTGTATTTCTAGAGAAGGTAGGGCACTCGGCACAGGAAGGGCAACAGGTATAAAGCACAGGAATGGGCATGTTTGAGAACGTACACCTAAGGTCCACAAAGGAAGCCAGGGGAGTTAAAAGAGGGTATTTAATGTGGCTTTGTGTTTGCAAATGTAAGGATAGATGGGGCATTGGAACTGATGGAGATCACTTGGCACTGACCTCAAGTATAACCGCTCTTGGCCTGGAAGATGAGTGGTTACCTTCTCCTGTGAGCCAAAGGCATGGCACAGAGAAAGTGTACAGTGTGAGGAAAAGTATACAGGAGAATGGGCAGGAGTTCTTTCCTCAGGCAGGTGATAGGGGGAGCCACCAGTTGGGGATCATTCCATAATAAGACACTGTAGGTCCCAGCACCACAGGTGGAGGAAAGAAGGCCCTGGGTAATCCCCACAGGGCTTTGAGGTGATGTTAGACAAAGTATGTTCTGCAATACTGCTTTTAGGTTAAGAAAATAAAATGTTTGCTTTTCTCTTGTCCCAATCATTTGCTCCCTTCCCTGCCCTTCTCCTTTCTCTTCCCACCCTGACACCAGCTGTTAAGCACAAGGAGCTGGAGCGACATGCGGCAGGAGGTGATGTTTCTCACCAATGCGAACAGCTCCAGCTCCTCCACCCAGATATACCAGGCTGTGTCCCGCATCGTCTGTGGTCACCCAGAGGGTGGGGGGCTGAAGATCAAGTCCCTCAACTGGTACGAGGATAATAACTACAAAGCCCTCTTCGGAGGGAATGGCACTGAGGAAGACACGGACGCCTTCTATGACAACTCTACATGTGAGTGACTATGCAGACCAAAGCTGGGTCCTCATCCCAAGCTTAGGTCTGGGCTCAGACTGCCACCCAGTCCTCGTGTGTTCCTTTATTCTGTGTAATAGCAGAGGTTGTCCTCTCTGTTTGCTCTCATGACATTGCTCCTCAAGTACAGAGTCCTCGGTAAGTGACTCACTTGATAAGTGAATCACTCTCAGTTCTTTGAATGGAGGAGCCTGGTCTCAGGTGTTTAGTAACGATACCCAAAAGATGAATGAGTGATTAGTAGCTAGTTCTCCAGTTCTTTTTCCTATGTGGACTCTAAAAGAAAAAAATAATGCTACCCAAAGCAGGTAAGGAACGAGGTTGCTGGGGCGATAGAGAGATGGGACTCGTTGGTTAGAGTACAGAGTTCCCTTGTACAAAATTCACGACTCTGGAGAGGAAATGGATAGCATAGTGAGGGTGTTGTAACCCTGTGTTATGTCTGTAATGTTACTGCACAGATGGGCATCTACATGAAGTGATGGAGATATTAATTAGCTTGACTGGGTTGTGTTAATCACATCATAGTGGATGAGTGTATCAGAGCATTAGGTTGTATACTTAAAATATGTATCATTTTTGTTGTTCATTAATACCTGAGTAAAGCCTGAAAACTTTCTAAAAATGATGAGATATTTTAGCCTTATATTATTTTAATTATCATAATTATTATATAATAGTATATTATTATAAAATAGGATAATTATAAAATATTATAATTATTACTATAATTATTATTATATTACTGTGAGGTAAGCTTTACAATAAACACTTAACAGTGGGTGACGGTAATAATAGCAATTACAATAACTACAAGAAAATCTAACATTAAAGCAAAATTTCCTATGCATAATGCATTGTTTAAATTACCTATTTGATCCTCACAGTAACCCTGCAAGGAAGGTTCTGGAATCTCAAATTTCATAGGTCAGAGGTTAGGTGTCTTGGTTAAAGCTGCATTTCTAGGTAATCTCCAAGAGCTGGGATTGAAGCCTCCTGGCTTTTTCAGGTGAACTATCTCGTTAATGGTGGCATGTATACACCGTCGCACTCAGACATTTGGTTGCCTGTTTGTTTTGCATTCTGGTGTTAAAGAAACCTGCAGCTCTCTACCCAGTTATCACACTTAGGCAGTCTTGTGTGGAGGTGTGTCCTGTGCCTGGTCGTAGGTAGCATATGTCCAGTGCTATGGTTCTAACATGGCATCTTTGCCTTGAGTACTCCATGCAGCTGAGCCATTCCTTATTTCCAACCGCAGGCAAGAGGTGAGACAGCTGCATGTGTGGCTGTAACACAGAGCCTGTGCTCTCTGGAGCACAGCACTCTAGAACTTTACAAGTTGTGTTTATACACCTGAAGAAGATGGTAGGGTAGGCAGTTTTATGAAGCCATGTCTTCTTCCTCAGCCTGCAGATCAATCCAAAGGCATCTCTTGTTTATACAACAGATATAATTGAGGGCTTGTTTCGTTTAGGAGGAATTCCTGGCTTTGCAGATAGAACCCATCGGTAGAGTACTTGCATACCATAAGTGAGGCCATGGGTTCATTTCTAGTGTGCCCCCAGCACATTGTCTTTATTATCATTATTTGGTCATCTATTTATCAAGCAGCTCATACAAGTTGCGTGGTATCTAAGCAAAGCCCATTTTGTCCGTTTGAACTTTGGATAGTTGTTTTGAATTTTTATTAAGTATAAATATTATTTGTGATAGGATCTATTAATTATTAAGGAAATGCTTGGCCTTTTCTTGATACTAAAGTCTAAGTGCAGCCCTCTGGCTTCTCCAGGAAGAAGCCTGCTTGTGTTCAGTGAAAAGCGCTGTAAGGACTGGCATGAGGCTGTGGAGCTAGAGTTAGCATGGCCCATGCATAGTCAAAATCTTCCTTTAGATCAGCTCAGATGTGAGTCTGAGAAAGACCTGATTATTTTGAGCACCAAGTAAAGACCTCATTAGAAATACCTCATCTAATCCTCTTCACAGTTCTGCCAAGTGGATGTTATGAACTTTTGAACTTTCGTTTTACAGAGGAACAAACTGAGGCTCAGATAAGGAAGTTATCCGCTGCATGGCTGTTAGGTGATGGGGCAGAGAGGGATTTGCACCCTGGGCTGGCTGTGTGGCTCTCAAACCTTCTAAGTTCCTGTGGGAAGTGGCCATGATATAGAAGTGAATGTCTGTCCTCTGTCTTCTTTGTAGCTCCTTATTGCAATGATTTGATGAAGAACTTGGAGTCTAGTCCTCTTTCTCGAATCATTTGGAAGGCACTCAAACCACTGCTTGTTGGAAAAATTCTCTATACACCTGACACACCGGCTACAAGGCAGGTCATGGCTGAGGTAAGCTGTCCAGGCTTAGGACTCTGTCCTCAGCATCTCCCTAAGAATTAGGGATAGGAAGTGAAGGCAGTTTCAGATAGAGTATTCAGAAGATACTCTTGGCTATAATGGGGCTTTTAAATAGTCAAAAACAAAACAAAACAAATCCACATGTAATCTTGGGAGCCACACCCCCAGCTCTGAGTGTTTGAATTATAGATATAGGAGGGATTTCCTGAGGAAGGGAAAGGGCTGGGCAGAGGTTTCTGTAATGGGTGTTTTTTTAGGGCACCTTGGAATGCTCATTGCCCCTGCCTCTCTTCTATTTCTACGAATCCTGGTTCCCTCCCTGACTCTAGGTGAACAAGACCTTTCAGGAGCTGGCTGTGTTCCATGAACTGGAGGGCATGTGGGAAGAACTCAGCCCCCAAATTTGGACCTTCATGGAGAGCAGCCAAGAGATGGACCTTGTCCGGGTGAGCGACTCTCAACTTGCTTTGCTTGCTTGATCTAGAGACAGTTTCTGGACATCTTCCCAGAAATCTCTGAGATAAGAGTTCTGTAATCTAAAGCAATTGAGAGTAGCTGAAGCCACACAGCCATCACTTTTGTAGAAGCAAAGGCCTTGGTGCAGGGATAGCCCTGGGTATGCCAGCATTGCTGACCCTCATGGTCCAGTAGCAGCTTTGCACAAAGCCGAGTGGGGATCAGAAATTGAAAGTAGAGTTTGGTGCTTGCAAGACATTGAGTATTTTCATTAGGGCTCTAGTCACTAAGGTAGGCACAGTATCTTCTTTAGCCTGCCATGTCTCAGAAGGAGGTATGGGAACAGAAGTGTGATCTGGCATGCAGACTGGTCAGGGATACTGGTTCTCCAGACACAGAGAGAAAACAGCACCTCAGCCACTGTCGTGGAGTGGAGGGAATGGCAGCTAACATGTGGGGGGTCACTTGAAGGGGATGTATGCTCTAGACATAATCAGGTTCAAAGGGAGAGCAGTCTGAGAATGCAGTGTCTTCTTTGCATCAGCAAGAGAGCCATTTAACCACCTCATCTGGGCCTCAGCCTCAGTCAGGATCATTAGACAGTTTCCTATTGCCATGGCGAGGAAGACCACTTCCTTTTATTTCTTCTGCCATTAAGAAGCAAGGGAGGATTTTTGCCCGGTTTCTGGAATTGAACCTTTGTGCTTTGAGGGTTGCTGTGTTTTTAGAGGCTGTACTTCTTTGGGAGTTTGGGGGTACTCTGAGTCCTTTTAGGGAACAGGTTACTGATCAAAGAGCATCTGGAGATGAAGGAACCAGAGCCTTCTTTGATACACCAGTGCTGTTACACCCGTGCAGATGCTTAACTTGGAGTCTTTGCACACACAGGTATTGAGTGAGAAAATCAGGAGCAACAGTCTTATGCACTCTCACCGAGTCATGTCACAAGTTGACACTGGTGGTGCATTGTTCTCCCGTGAGCTCCAGCCTTTCTCTTCTGAGAGATTCCTGGGATCCTCCCACAGGCCACACTGCAGCATGCACCCTAGGTCTTGTTTCCTTGGCATCCATATTTCTACCTCTTGGGATTGATCTGTGTCTCACAGTAAAGAGATTTAAGAGAATTTTAACTGAATTGGGCATATGTAGATGTTTCCCTACACTTTTTAAAAACAACAAAACAAGAAACAGTAACAGTGTAGTTCAGACTTGTCTGCAACTCATGTGTCCTGGATGACCTCAAACTCATGGCCATCCTCCTGCTTCAGCTGACCCCAGAGCTGGAATCCCAGACACCATGCTTGGCCTTCCCTGCTTCTAAATCCAGGGTTTACTTTGGAGTCTAGTTGGTCATCAACTCTTGGTTCTTCAGGGACAAGTCCTTAAAAACATGTGGCAGTGTTCACTAGGGATTGATACATAGGAGAATCCTGAGAGTGATTCCAGAGACAGACTGTGACAGAGGTTGAATGGGTGAGTGGCAAGGGCTGAGTGCAGAGGAGGAGGGGCAGCAGCTTATGGTAGAAGAGCAGGGTACATGAGAGAGTCTTGGGAGCAAGAGACCAACGGAATATTGGCTCTTGGGGTCTGCAACACAGAGGCTGATTGGCCTGTGGATAATGGTAAGGAATTGCCACCTTGTCAGTGGAGATCAGAGAGGCTTTATCCCAGTCCTTTCTTCCCTGACCCACGGAGTATTACTTTAACCCACCACCTTGGGTTCTCAGTCCTCAGTACCTTGGTGCCTGGTACACAGGTGATGCCCGGGGCTTCCACTTTGCTGCCTTATGCGCTCATTTCCCTGATACTTCTGGTTTTATCTGCTCTTATTGTACATCCTGCAGATCTGGAGATACTTTTCTAATTACGTCTAAGAACCCCCTGACCTAACCTTTTTTTTTAAATAAATTGTTCTGAACTGGACATGGCCCTTCATCTCCAGGCCCTGCTTTCTCCCTGTATAGCATTTTATAGGAAATGTTAGGTCTTCTGTCCCTTTTAGGCTTGCTAGAGATGCCGTAGGGTCACTGATCTCACTTTCTCTTGGTCTGGCAGTCCTCTTTCCACACTGCTTAGAAGCCACTCTGGGCAGGACTCAGCCCAGTGGCACCATCCCTCTTCTCTGACGATCCAAATAAAGTCATTTTGGAATTGATAACCCATGCCTCTGTGGACTCTTAAGAGGTACAATTTTGCATCTGTTAGCCAAAAAAAAAAAAAAAAACAAATGTACTGGTACCTCACTGGTGACAGTGGTCATTGTTATTCCCTCATGGAAAACAACTTGAAATGGAAGTTCCAAAACTCACTTAGAATGTGTCATTTGCTGTACTTTTGCTTCATACACATCCCCAGGGATGCATCCTACAGCAATAATTTTAAAGAAGCCATCATGGGAGAGAAAACGTTATTACTGAAATAATTATTATTGTAAGAAATTGGAAATAGACTAGATGCTCTGCAGTACAGGAGTAGTTAGTGAAATTGTAGTAGATATACTCTGTAAAATCATTATGTTACCATTAAAACAACAAAGAGGAAGCCACCCAGGGGTGAGTTTACACGGTTAGTGAAAGGAAGACTGATTAAGGAAGTCAGTAAGGCCCCAGGTTTTTGGAGATCCTGCACAGTAGAGCAAGGACCTCCCCCTGGAAACTGGTAAAGGAGCATGGCAGCTGTGTTGCCATTTTGCTCAGTCAGCAGTGGCCTCATTTTCCTGGCAGTGCATCTGTGTAGACTTTTGCCCCAGTCACCCTGGACTGGCTGGTTGAGGACTTACCCTTTACACATTGAAAGGTGATGGGAAACAGGTGTCCTTTTCTTCATCATGATCTCCATGTCCTGGAGTTAGGAAAGACCACCTTTTATTTGGATTAACTAGCAGAATTACTTCCCTGAACTAAGCATTAAAAATGGGCTCAGTGTAGAGACAGGGTTTTCACTTGGCATCATCCGACCATATCTCAAAAGAGAGGGTGGTACAATGCAGTGGGCCTGCTGGAACCAATGGCTGTTTTCCACCCATGCTTTCCCACTTCTTAGTATCCCAGAAGTTCCATTTTCCTGTTGGTGAGAAGGGCAGTGTCAAAGACACACCCTTGTGGAGATGTGTAAGTCCTGATGCTTGTAGATCCCTCAGCACACTACTATTACTCGTTAGAGTTAAACCAACCCGAGCTGTCTGGTGCAGTAGGAAGCCTGTGAACCTCGAAGTCAGAGGTCTGACTGTGTGTCTCAGCTTATCACTTAGCCTTGGCCAACATCAACTTCAGTCTTTGTCAAATGTGCTCACTACCATGAACTTGATGATCACTGTTCACATGTTCTTCCTGGAATGACAGACGCTCTTAGACAGCAGAGGCAATGACCAATTTTGGGAGCAGAAGTTGGATGGATTAGATTGGACTGCCCAAGACATCATGGCATTTCTGGCCAAGAACCCAGAGGATGTTCAGTCCCCAAATGGCTCTGTGTATACATGGAGAGAAGCTTTCAATGAGACCAACCAAGCAATCCAGATGATATCTCGATTCATGGAGGTGAGGGTCTGCTGTGCACACCCTTTAGCAAAGGCTAGGGGCTTTTTTCCTTTGAGCTGTTGCAATAAAGTTATAGGCAGAAGGAGAGCTTAGAATGAATGTGTAGTGTCACGTACAGCTATATCCTGCAGGCCCGATGAGCAAGATAAACACTAGATGAATGGCTTAGCAAGTGAATAAGCTTACTTCTAGCTTTGTTTCAGATTGACTCCAGTGTTTCTATCTGTTATCTTCTAGGTTTTCCTCTATCTTGATATTCTAGATCCTAACGATAATAAACTGCTCTACTGTAAAGGCATTATTTATGAAACTTATCTAATCTAATTTGGGACAGATAAAACTTTAAATCTTTAATCCTAAAAATGATGGAAAGGAAAAGGAGCTGACTAGAATTTTTTCTTATCTGATTTTTAGTTGCCTAGTTGCTGTGACTCAACATTGCTAAGACATGTTGCTAAGAGAATAAAAATTGCTAAGAGAATAATTCCCTCACACAAAGCAATACAAGTAACTTTCAGTATTCATTTCAATCTCAATTCTAAGTTTGGCTGAAACCTGGAAACCTGGAGATGGGTAGGCGGTGCAGATTAAGAATTCAGGCAGCTCGTGCCTCTCAAAGGAGGCCGAGTTCTGGCTACCGCTTGTCTTTCTGGTCTCCAGTGTTCTCATGAGGCTTCCTTCTGTCTGTCAGTGTGTCAACCTGAACAAGCTGGAACCCATCCCGACAGAAGTCAGGCTCATCAACAAGTCCATGGAGCTGCTGGATGAGAGGAAGTTCTGGGCTGGTATTGTGTTCACGGGAATCACTCCGGATAGTGTGCAGCTGCCCCATCATGTAAAGTACAAGATCCGGATGGACATTGACAACGTTGAGAGAACTAACAAGATCAAGGACGGGTAAGTTGAAATGCAGTCTTGCAAAGCTCAAGAACGTAATTTGGATGACTTATGACCGGTGGCTCTTTATTAAGGAATGTCAGCAACAAATAAGGCACAGCATGACTTCGGTAAAACTTCGTTGCTGAGGACTGTTATTCAAAGGGTATAAAATATTAGTCTTTCTGGTTCTGCATTCCTGTTCAGAAGACTAACCTAAAGGACTTAAAAGTCAGAAGAAAGAGCGGAAAGCTGTCAGAGGTCTCAGTGCTAGCCATACATTTTATAAGAAGAGGCAGACAACATATAAGAAATTCCAGTATGCCCATCTGATGCACTGTTAGTCACCAGTAAAGGGAAAAGAAAAATATACCCATAAGGAGTGGGTCCATTGTGATTATTGCTATCCAAGAATCTATGTACTTGTCAACTGTTTTAAGAATGGGAGATAGAAAACCAGGAAGAGTGGCCAAGGAAGTGGGGGTGGTGGTGCTCTGGTTAACTGGATTTTTCAGGGTGTGTTTTTTCATCGCCTGATATTTGGTTTCAGGTACTGGGACCCTGGTCCTCGGGCTGACCCCTTTGAAGATATGCGCTACGTCTGGGGCGGCTTCGCCTACTTGCAGGATGTGGTGGAACAGGCAATCATCAGAGTGCTGACGGGAACTGAGAAGAAAACGGGTGTCTATGTGCAACAGATGCCCTATCCCTGTTATGTTGATGACATGTATGTGTACCAACAAGCCAACATCTTCCTTAGATAACTAGGTCCTTGTAGAGAGAAAGTGTGTGTGTGCGCGCGCTCAGGCATGTTTTTCATGGTGTGAGAGCAAAAGCAAGTCAATAGATCCTAGAGACACTGACCTTTAGTGAAAGACCAAGTTGGATTCTGCCCCCACCCACCCTTTGTGTTTAGTACTTAGTAGAGTAACTACCTTTATCTTAATATTACCTGAATCTTTTCCTAGTTTTTAAAGTGAGCCCCCTCCCCTAAAGAAATTTTTCATGCCTATACTCTTCAAAGCCCAGGTCTCATCTCTGTCTACTGCTAATGAAACATTTGGTCATTTGAGAGTTCAGTGGGCCTTTCTTTAGCTACCCTGATGTGGTTTTTCCTCCAGTATGCAAGGCCTTGGATGGGTACCAGGCTTACACTTTCATTTTTCTCATGCCTTTTCTCTGTGCCTCCAGTTTTCTGCGGGTCATGAGCCGGTCAATGCCCCTCTTCATGACTCTGGCCTGGATCTACTCTGTGGCTGTGATCATCAAGGGCATTGTCTATGAGAAGGAGGCTCGGTTGAAGGAGACCATGCGGATCATGGGCCTGGACAACGGCATCCTCTGGTTTAGCTGGTTCATTAGCAGCCTCATTCCTCTGCTTGTAAGCGCTGGCCTGCTGGTGGTCATCTTGAAGGTAAGGTGGACTCACTCACTCTTGATAAGAGACTCTTGACTAGCCTAACAATATAGCTAAGGAGTAAAGGGGTTGCTGTGTCCTGTGTGCTTCCCTCTGTTCAGAATTGAGGAAAGCCAGAGAGAGGTAGGGACTTTTTCCAGTTAACCCACTGAGTTAGTTAGTAGCTAAATAGCTAGAACCCAGGGCTTATGCTTTTGGAGAAGAACAAATTTACATGTATCACACTGTGTACTTGGGGGTTTATCCTTTGGGTGGGGGTTATTTCCAAGTTTGTAAGCTCAACAGTCAGAAGGTCAAATGCTATTAAAGGTTTGGCTCTCTGGAGGAAGAGGCTGAGGCAGACTTTGGAATATGGATATTTATTAGGGATTAGTGTCTGGAGGGGTGGAGCACATGCTGGGTCATGTAGAGGGAAGAGTTGAGCCATGATTCAACAGCCCAGTGGGGTGTTCTAGAGAACATTCACCTTGTCCAAGAGTTTCCCTCATTGAGCTGAAAAGTCCAGATTCTTACTCCCAAGGCCTGACATCCTCTGCCCCATTTAGCCAGTCACTGGAAAGGGGTTCATGGGGCTCACCAGGGAAAGGGGTGTACCCTCTCCTAGCTATGACAACAGAGGTACTAACATCTGAATGTCTTTCACCTATAGTCAAGTAAACACCCCCCTAATAGTTGAGTCTGGGCAGTGAGCTTTTGCCTCATACACAAATCTACTCTTAAGCTCTTTTGCTTTAACAGTTATTTCATACAAAGATGCCTCTTATAACAGTTAGTGTTTTCTAAGAAAGCCAGAGAGCAAAGCAAGAGAATGTAACATTCATTTTAATACCAGCTGCTGTATATTACATGAGCACTCACTGATGCCAAGCACTAGTCAGAGGACATGCTGGGAGCTGCCTCAGCGGATCCTCCCTACAATAACCCATTGAGTGCCCAGGGAAAGTCAGAGCCTTACCAAAGCACCCAAGGATGACAGAACCAAGATTTATTTGCATGTTGTTCTGAAACAAACTCTTTTCTCATGCTCTGGTATCTGAGGGCAAGGACCTAAGCCTTGTGACAAGGCTAAGGATCCTGTGGCCAGTGTGTGGGAACTGATTAAGTCAGCTGTGTGTTGACAGGGCCTGGTTCAGTGTCCACAGTGGCTACTGATGATCTCAGAGCTTAGAATATCCACAAAACGTTAGATGAGATTATGAATGAAGACTTTGTATTTACCAGGGAAAAGTTCAGGTTGCCTGGCCTTTTTTTTTTTAGTCTTTTGGAGAGAAAGGATACATGGGCTGTCTCACACGACTTTTTTTCTTAGAGGCAATAGTTGTCCTTAGTCAAGGAGGAGCCAAATTCCTTTATCTCTGTGAGAGACAAGAGAACAAAATTTCCATTAAGATCAAGTAGAAAGTCCTGGACTTTGTTCTTAACCATAATTCTGCTATGATTTTTTTATGCGTAGTCTCTCCAGTAAGTTATTTCTCATGGACTTCATTTCCTCATCAGAAAATTGAGGAGCATGGTCTCCCTGCATTATCTTTGAAAGAATCGTGTGTAAAACCACATAAGTGAGTGACTGGGCTTGCCAAGGCTATACATTTATCCAGACTTTTCCTCTCCAGTTAGGAAACCTGCTGCCCTATAGTGACCCCAGCGTGGTATTCGTCTTCCTGTCTGTGTTTGCCGTGGTGACCATCTTACAGTGCTTCCTCATTAGTACACTCTTCTCCCGGGCCAACCTGGCAGCAGCCTGTGGGGGCATCATCTACTTCACTCTGTACCTGCCCTATGTGCTGTGTGTAGCCTGGCAGGACTATGTGGGCTTCTCCATCAAGATCTTTGTTGTAAGTAACTAATCTCTCTGTAGAGGTTGAAGTCCTGGTGCCCCCCAATTCCCAGGGTGTTGGATAATCCTTCTGTTCTCCCTCTTACTAAATTGTTTCTCCTTTGCCCTTAGAATAAGTACTGTTTGGATTTGAGTTGTGTCAGAGATCGTCAGATTGCACCTTGAACTGGTTGGAGATAAATGGCATTGGGGAATGGATCTAGTTTAGGCAGTGGATAAGGGATGTCCACCCTTATCTTCTAGCTGTTTGCCCATGAAAAGCTCACAGCAAAGTCATGTCCATAGCCAGCTTGAGGGCACAGATGGTTCATTCTTGTCCCTTGTCATTCTTGTATCTATTATGTTGTTTGACTTGAGTAATATTTTCCAGACTGAACAAAACCAACCAAGACTTACCCTCCCACAGATCCCTGACCAGGACATTTTTGTCTTTTGTGCAGTGTAGGTGTCGTCTTTAAGCATGTGGGAATACCAGTAAGAGCCACTCACTACCTGCCCTGCTGGGTCACTAATAAGATATTAGTAGGCTCTCAGTGTGCTCCAAATGCTGAAGGCTTGAGTATCTTAGATATGAAGCCTTAACGTGGCTTCTCTGATCCTGAATATTCAATGACTGATCAATGAAAAAAGTCCTTGATGAGTGTCAGCATGAGGCTGGATGGAGGACAAGATTGTTGAGCCTTGTAATATCTTAGGAAGCATACAGTTCTAAGGTCTCACCTGCCCTCATGCATACGTTTCTGAAATGTGTCTGCATAATGAGTGCTTATAAATGAAATCATTTTATATGCTGCAAGAGAGTCTGCTTCTCCAAAGGGACTCTAGGAGAATACTTATGTACCTTATAATTGATGTAATTTGCAAAGTCAAACTTCTCAAGGTGGAATTTACATCAGAAGGGAAAAATGAGAGACGCAGGATGTAGACCAGTTCCTTTCACCTCTTTCTCTCAGAGCCTGATGTCTCCTGTGGCTTTTGGATTCGGCTGTGAGTATTTTGCCCTTTTTGAGGAGCAAGGCATCGGAGTCCAATGGGACAATCTCTTTGAGAGCCCGGTGGAGGAAGACGGCTTCAATCTCACCACTGCCGTGTCCATGATGCTGTTTGACACCTTTCTCTACGGTGTGATGACATGGTACATTGAAGCAGTCTTTCCAGGTACCCCAAGCTTCCACACTGCTTTGGCTAGTTGATGGGGAAAGCAGCTTTCTGCCTGTAGATCCTTCCTTTCATTGTATTGCAATGGCTGAAGCATGAGGGAGCTGCTCAGGAATTGGCTTGGGCTTTAAGCTTGTGAAAAACAAATAGTCCAAGGAAAGGCAACCATGTGCTGCTCATCTCTTGAGAACAGTGTGCCAGGTGCTGAGCAAAGTACTTTACAGACTCTGGTTCGGAAGGTTACTCTGGGCTGTTTGCTATTGTAAACAGTTTTTAAAAGAGAGATCTAACTGAGAATTTAAGCAACTTGCCTGAGGTCATGTGTCTGTTAAGTGTCAGTGCTTGAAGATGACCTCAGCTGGGCTACACTAGGTCAGAGTCTGGCAAGTTTCTCTCAGTACTGACTGGGTTCTTAGTTCTAGGTCCCCAGAAGAGGAAGCCCCAGGAGAACATCAGCCTCTTAACTACAGGTTATGAATAATATAATATATTGGGTCTTAGCCTTGACCATGTCTTAAGACAAATTAGTATTTACCAGGAATAAATTTTGATGCTTTGCTAATCTTATTTGCCAAGTATGACAGGAACCCTCTTTAGGATACATTTCTCTCTGAGACCAGATTTTAGGGTTCACCCTCTGACTCTCCTCCAAGGAAACACATTTGTAGTGTTTTTTAAACCCATATCTAGACTTCCTTCATTGACCATACAATTTGCATGTATAGATTGAGATTCAGATTCTGAATCCTTATTTTTTGGGTACATGACCTTGGAGAGGTCTACTTGTCCTTCAGTTTGCTCATCTCTAAAATGAGGGTGCTATCACCACCTGGGGAGTTGTTGGGAAGCATGGAGAGGTGCAGAATATATGAACTTCACAGTAGGTTTCAGCAAAAGTTAGCTGTCTCCCTCCAGTCTATTCCTTCCCTGTAGGGTGTGTCAAGGAGAAAGAGGGTCTGGCTAGACAATGTCAGAAACGCTGAGATTGCATCAGCTTGGGTCATCCCTGTGTTTTGCTTTCAGGGCAGTATGGAATACCCAGGCCCTGGTATTTTCCTTGTACCAAGTCCTACTGGTTTGGCGAGGAAATTGATGAGAAGAGCCACCCTGGTTCCAGCCAGAAGGGAGTGTCAGAAAGTAAGTACCACTGAGCAGCACTCCTCCACACCTGGTACTGCTGCCCTGCCAGAGCAAAGCATCTTCTTATATTAAACATTATCCCAAAGCCACAGTCAAGGTGGAAATGTCCCACGCAGTATGCTCTTTCCAAATGCATCCATTCCATTGCTGTCCCACTCACTTAGTGGGAACCCTATCTGGCTCCCAAGGAGCAAGCAGTTCTTTAGTCTCTCCTCTTCTAGGAAAATATATTTTGATCAGTATACCCTTATCTTCCCCTGTCTTGGATCATCATGCTACTGTATGAAGCCAAGAGGAATAACTATAGTTAGCCATCATTGTGGATCTAGTCTCTCTGCCAGCCTTGCTTTGGTGGTCTATGCTAGGGATTCTGTAGGTGGATGCCAGGCGGTTGCTATAGACCCAGGCTGTGCTTTGTGACTTCCCACCCTTTCACACGAAGGGCTCTAATCCCCTCCTAGCTACTGACTGCAGGTAGAGGTGCCCCAGTTCTTCTCAAGTTTTCTGTTGTGTCTTTGTGCTCAACGTGGCTTCCTTCTACGTTGTCGGTGGTCAGCTTTCTTACTGTGCTATCAGTAGAACTGCTTCCTTCCTACAGGGTCCATAGTCTGCTACCTCATACATTGTCAGAGATCTGCTTCCTCCCTATGCTGTCAGGGTCTCTCTTCTGTGCCCTTCCTCAGATCTCCAGTGGTTAGCTTTTGGTCCTGCTTAGTGTGGATAACAGGCAATTTTTTAACTTTAATTTAACTTTTTAATTTATTCACTCTACATCCTGCTGATTGCCCCCTTCCGGTCACCTCTCCCCACATCCTTCCCTCTCCCTCTCCCCTTCTCCTCTGAGCACATGGGAGCATCTCTGGGTATCCCTCCACCCTGGCACGTCAAGTCTCGGTGAGCCTAGGTGCTTCCTCTCCCACTGAGTCCAGACAAGGCAGCACAGCTAGTAGAACATATCCCACCACATACAGGCAAACAGCTTTTGGAATAGCTCTAGTTGCTTGGGACCCACATGAAGGCCAAGTTGATTTTTTGGGATGGATCTTTTTCTCACTTGGTAGAATTCTTTTGCAATCCACTCAAATTGTGATATATTTAGTTCATTTTTCCCCTTAATGAGTAGTGTTGCGTAGTATGGGCATCCATGACACTTTTAGATATGTTTTTTAAAATGTCTGTTGGTGTCTTGTATTTTAATTGTTTGTGCAGCCTTTCTTCATGCACAGACTAATGTTTTTTTTAATATGTTCATTGCTACCATCAGCACGAGTGTCCAAGGGGACTTAAAAGATTTCATCTTCTGTTGTCTGCAACATTAAAGGTTGAACATGGACAGAAACTGGTTCTAAAGGTCTAAGCATAGACTTTTGTATGTGTGCACTCTACTGATCAAGTCAGTGTTTCCTGTGGGATCATCTCTGTCTCCTTTCTTTTGTCACAGTCTGCATGGAAGAGGAACCCACTCATCTGAGGCTTGGGGTGTCCATTCAGAACCTGGTGAAGGTTTACCGAGATGGCATGAAGGTTGCTGTGGATGGCTTGGCCCTAAATTTTTATGAGGGCCAGATCACCTCCTTCCTGGGCCACAACGGAGCAGGGAAGACCACCACCATGTAAGAAGAGGATGTGGCCCTCCCAAGATCTGCCACCGGAATCCCCACTTAGAAACATAGACCTAAGGAAATCGAATTGGTCACTGGGCTAAGAGTGGAGCATGATGGGAAGAAATGTGGCACTTAATCATGAGCATGCTTTCTGAGGTCTAGATTTTGCTAGGTGTTTTTCCTTTAGTCTAAAACAGGCAGGGACCTTTTGATGACCTTTCCCATGTAATGCTCAGAATTCCTCAGCTTTCTTGGAATCTGAGGTTGTTCTGAACTTGTTGGTTCAAAGATTTGAAGCAAGAGACTGGAAAGAAAGATCAAACAAGCTAAAGGAAGAAGGGCACTCCCAGAAAATCTGTCTCCAAGTAGATGAGAGAAGGCCTGGGCAGCTCTCTCCCTCTGCCTTCCATGGGACCTGTGAGGACAGAGGAAGGGCCATAGAATGTCATAGTTTGCTTACAGTGTGGCCTCCCTGCCCTTCTAGAGGTTGGTCTTTGAGGGTAACAGGTTTTTTTCTTCAACATAAAACCAGTATGTTATGAACATGACTGAGATACTCAGAAATTCTATTATGCAACACAAATATTTCTATCTTTTAACAGTATGTTCTTGTTTGTTCATTTTTTTATGTACAAGATGTTAGTCATAAAAAATATGCTTTAAGGAGCACATCCTGTTGTAAATTAAGATTGTCATTTTTTCAGATACTCCTAGCAAACTCCTGTTTCTAAGAAGACATTGGCTCATGCTTAGCTACTCACTAAAGCGTATGGCCTCTTTGCTCCATGGGCATCTATTAGATTAGATTAAATTAGAATGGAAGAGATAGTGTCAGTCGGTGTGATCTGCTCTCATTGCCCTGGCTCTGCAGCCCTGAATGGAGAGGCTGAGTCTTCCTGATTCTTCAATCTGTTACTCTTGCCTGCAGGTCAATACTGACTGGGTTGTTTCCCCCAACTTCTGGCACTGCCTACATCCTGGGAAAGGACATTCGCTCTGAGATGAGCTCCATCCGGCAGAACCTGGGAGTCTGTCCCCAGCATAATGTGCTGTTTGACATGTGAGTAGCAGAAGCGCACAGGGAGGAGCATCCCCCGTTTGTGACCTGGGAGTCGTGGTGTTTGAGTAGAGTATTACTAAAGAATTTCCCTTCTTTTGGTATGGAGTGGTAGGTCTTACCTCTCCTGACACACAGTGACAAGTTGCCTTTTGATTTCAGGGGAAAAAGGTGAAGTTGCTGTAACACCAGTCCAGGTGGCTGATGGGATTTAGAAAGCCATGCTCTCTCTTTCCATTACTGGATTGGAGAGTTTTTGTTTTTGTTTTTGTTTTTTTTTAGCTCAGCCATCTTCTTGATGCATTCCTCCTTGCTCTAGTTTGTTTTCAGTTGCAATGATAAAACAATGACCAACAGCAACTTGGGGAAGAAAAGGTTTATTTAATTTTACAACTCTTCATTCACAGTCCATCACTGAAGGAACTCACAGCAGGAACCTGGAGGCAGGAGCTGAAGCAGAGACCATGGAGGAATGGTGCTTAGAGCCTTGTCCTCCATGGCTAAGTTAACTTACTTTCTTATACAGTCCAGAACCACCTACTTAGGAATGGCACCACCCACTGTGGGCTGGGCTCTCCCACATGAGCCTCTAACCAAGAAAATGCTCCACCGACATGCCTACAGGCCAGTATGGTAGAAGCAATTCCTCAGTTGAAGGTCCCTCTTCCTGAGTGACTCTATTCTGTGTATAGACTAACCAGCGTATTCCTTAAGGCATGGTACAAGAACCTCAAAAGACACTTGGCCCAATGGCCCTGCGTTCCTAGCTTGTCATTTGCTCCCACCCAGGTTGTCCCACCAGTAAGTAGGAACCTAAAGGAGCCCTGGTAGTAGAAAAGAGGAACAAAGAGTGTTCTGAACCCTTCAACTGCAGGCAAAGCCTCTCCATCTTGTTGGTCTTGAAGTCCTTTTATCTAAACTCATTGGCTTGGGCTTCTGGGCCTTCCAGGGCCTCTCTTCCCTTAGACTTAGAACTTGCAACCCATTGAGGTTTATCCAAACCAGTGAATGCTGAACCAATATGGTCACTAAAAAACTGAATCGAAAACCTGGAATTTAAAGTTTTAACAGCCCAGTGCCATGTGATCAAGCCGTTGTCTATGGGATATAAATGTTCCATTGTATGGCTCCATATTTGTGTACTGAGAAGTCTTCCTTCTGGTTACCTTTTTAAATAAACTGAGTGTTCTTTAAAGGTAAGAATGGTGTGGAAGAGAGGAAAACTGGGCCAAGGTACTTACATCCTGCTGGGCCCTGAGCTGACTTCCCCCCTTTTTCCCCAGGCTGACTGTCGAAGAGCACATCTGGTTCTATGCCCGCCTAAAGGGGCTCTCAGAGAAGCATGTGAAAGCGGAGATGGAGCAGATGGCCCTGGATGTTGGCTTACCCCCAAGCAAGCTGAAAAGCAAAACAAGTCAGCTCTCAGGTGAGCCTTGGACACCTTCCCTTTCCCTTTTTCCTTTTGTTTCTTCTCCAGACAAACACCCCAGAGGTCAAGCCTGGGTGGTTGATGACAGAAGCCTATTCTTTAAGTCTCCAGGTGGATAGATACCTCCAGCCATCTCTCACCACCTCTGCCCCCACCTCATCATTTGAGCATATGTTTTGCTTTGTCTTGTAGGTGGGATGCAGAGAAAGCTGTCTGTAGCCTTGGCCTTTGTGGGTGGATCCAAGGTTGTCATTCTGGATGAGCCCACAGCAGGTGTAGACCCGTACTCTCGCAGGGGAATATGGGAGCTCCTGCTGAAATACCGGCAAGGTACATGCTGTTACTTACTTCGAGTCATGACCTAGGGTAGAGAAGGGCTCTTGGGATTTGTGACTGGTTTTGTTACAGAATTGCTTCTCAAGAAAAGTTTGGAGCCTCCTTAAAGCTCAGTTTCTGTCCTGCTTTGCAAGAGTCTTAAAACCTATACTTCATTATTTAAGGGCTTACCAGAAGAGCAGAAAGGGTATACATATACACATGCCTGTTAAACTGTGTCCTTATTCATGATGGCCGTGACTAATGGGAATGTCTGTAAACTTCTTAGCACACTTGATGGAGCAGGATTCCAAATAAATACTGCCCTCCTTTTTGTGACAATTGTAACTGCTGACCCCCAAGCCTTGCCACCCAGGGGTCACATCTACAGAGGTTAAAGGCCTCTTCATGTCTTTCTCATATGTGATATCTCTGTCATATGCGCCAGTATGATCAATGAGAACTGACAAGTCACACTGTCATTCTCCTTGTGTTTGTGCCTGGCAGGCCGCACCATTATTTTGTCTACACATCACATGGATGAAGCAGACATCCTAGGGGACAGAATTGCCATCATTTCCCATGGGAAGCTGTGTTGTGTGGGCTCCTCCCTGTTCTTGAAAAACCAGTTGGGAACGGGTTATTACCTGACCCTGGTCAAGAAAGATGTGGAATCATCCCTTAGTTCCTGCAGAAACAGTAGCAGCACTGTGTCTTGTCTGAAAAAGGTGAGCAGCTGTCTTGGGGCTGGACTGGTGTGGAGAGTAGGCCACCAGGGCTTGTTGGCTTAGATGGCTTGGACACTGGCGTCCCTCGCTGCTAAGATTGAGGCAACATTCGCCTTGCTTTGTGGACCTGTTGCAGTGCATCATGGCTCCTGTGTGGAAGGCCCAGGAGACCTCTGCTCCCACCACACTAGGTCTGGTGCAGCCCCTTTATATTCCCTCTGGAAGTGCCCTGAGTTGTGGAGAAAAGTTCTTTGAGGGCTTTATTCTATCAAAGAAAAGAGAACTTGCCGTGAGGTAAGAGAAACCTTAGCTACAAGATGCCCTGCCATTCCTGCTTGTTGCCTTAAATCTCATTGACCTTGACTTTAAAACTATGAAACATCAAATATTTACTATATACTGATTTTACACCCCCCCCCCCCACCATATAACATGAGGGTTTAGGAAAAAAATAATGGTAATAGTACATTTTTGTTCTGTTATTGTACATTTTCAACTCAATTTTACATTGTTTGGTTTATATTTTTTTTTTATTTTTCAAGTATAGCGCAACCCAGGGAAGACATTATTATGTTTATAATCTCAGATGAAGGAAGTGAGGCTGTGGGAATTTGTAGCAGGACCAGAATGCTGGATCTGGTTTGTTTCTTTTTTACATGTCTGTTTGTGTGGTCGGTGACACTAGACCAGCTACCTGCCCTGTCTCCCCCCCCCCCCCCCCGATTTGAACTTTTATCCATTTATTTTCTTTTTAACCGGAGTCTCCTCATTCAAGTGTGGTCTGAAGTCTCAGTTGGGAATTCGTTAGAAACATGGTGACTTGGGCCTTGTTCAGACTTACTGAATTCATACCTCCATGTTAATAAGTTGCCCGAGTGACTGAATGCATATTCACATCGAGGAAGCATTAAATTAGCTAACCGGTCAGGTGAACCCCATGCTGGGACTGTTGGCAAATGACCAATAGCAGCATTGATTTGTGGCCACAGTTCTGTTGACAATCACTCAGTATGCTGACCTCTCTCACTCTAGTCAGTGAGGCTGTCCATCTGTATAGAGTACACACGTCAGAGCAGTGATCTCTGAAGCCATGGCTGCCAGCTGCATACTTCCCAGGAGAAGCTTTCTGCTCTAGTTTCATGCAGTAGAACTTCCTGGATGCTCTGTCCATCAAAGGTGGTGGTGGCTATGCCCGGCTTGACCCCTGACCCGTTCTCACCTCCTTCTTTGTCATCAGGAGGACAGTGTTTCTCAGAGCAGTTCTGATGCTGGCCTGGGCAGTGACCATGAAAGTGACACGCTGACCATCGGTAAGGACTCTGGGGTTTCTTATTCAGGTGGTGCCTGAGCTCCCCGCAGCTGGGCAGAATGGAGGCAGAGGAGGAGAGGTGCAGAGACTGGTGGCGCTGACTCAAGGTTTGCTGCTGGGCTGGGCTGGACTGGACTGGGTGGCCGTGGGAGTGAATGCAGCTTGGTGGTGGCTTGGCCTAACACTTGCTCGGGAGCATGGGGCTTGGTCTTGGGGTTGGGAGGGCAGTATTCCAGAGAACAGATGTGACTAGGAGTCTGGGGAATTCCTTGGGGGGGGGGGGGTAGATGGGGGAGTGGATTCAGCCAGATGCTAGATGAGATGTGGAGGGCCAAGCCAGTAGGAAGGGAGTTGAACTCAGCATCTAAGAAAGGTGAGAGGCCAGGAGATAAGGAAGAGCATTTCAATTTCCCTCGAGTAGTGCCTATGGGAGAGCAGTACCACCAGTGGCATATGGCATAAAAATATGGAGCTGGCTGTCTCTCCAGTCCCAACAGATGGCTTTTTCTAGAAAGGTTTCTGCTCCCACAAACTGATTAGCCGTCTCCTGAGGTAAATCATGGATAGCCTTATCTGAAAGTTTACAGAAGGGCAGGGTCTTTTATGGTTTCTAAATTCATTTTGTTGAAGAGTTCTGGTACATACACATTAGACACAAAGCACCTATTCATCAGACACCTAGTACCTTAAGAGTACCTAGGTTCTATGACGTAAGAATGAGTTAGAGATAGTCTTTGCTCTCCTGGAGTTCTCATGCTGGAGATGAATAAGCCAATGAGATTTGGCATCTTAGGACATATGGTGTGTACATGGTGCTTCTGAGCTGTTGGGAAAGGGAGAAGCAAGCTGGCTCTTTCTGAGTCTGAGATGACTGAGCATCCTCACACTCTGGTCTCTGCAGATGTCTCTGCTATCTCCAACCTCATCAGGAAGCATGTGTCTGAAGCCCGGCTGGTGGAGGACATTGGGCATGAACTGACCTACGTGCTGCCGTATGAAGCTGCTAAAGAGGGGGCCTTTGTGGAACTCTTTCATGAGATTGATGACCGGCTCTCAGACCTGGGCATCTCCAGCTATGGCATCTCAGAGACCACCCTAGAAGAAGTAAGCTCAACAATCCCAAGGCCAGAGAGGCAGCGTAGCCTGGCAACAAGATGGCTATAGAGTTGGTTATTGAGAGTTTAAGTCATTGGCATCTGGGTAATGTTAGCCCCAGCAAAACACTTAAGGGCATAGGTAGTGGGAGATAGCAGTATATAGAAGTGTTAGGATTGCTTGCTGGTGTGAATAGTGTTGTGGCCAGGCGATGACGCGCACACATAGTAAATGACTGATATTTATGGACAGTCAATTGGAGTCCGGTGCTGCACTTGATAATTCTGGTATTTTCGTCTTGTTTGTTTGAGGTGATACTTAAAACATTTCCCCTGTCCTTTCCATTCCTCCAGATCCTTCTTTATATGTCTTGCTCTCCTTCAAATTTTGGCCCCTGTTATTATTATTGTTGTTGTTGTTGTATTTTATAATATTTTTAAAGATTTATTTATTTATTTGAGTACACTGTAGCTGTCCTCAGACACCCCAGAAGAGGGCATCAGATCCCATTGCAGATGATTGTGAGCCACCGTGTGGGTGCTAGGATTTAAACACAGGCTCTCTGTCAGTGCTCTTAACCTCTAGTCATCTCTCTAGCCCCTGTATTTTATTTTTAAAATAATATTTTTACTTATTCTTCGAGAATATAGTCCGTACATATTAATGGTCCTCTTTCAATTCCTTCCAGATCCCTCATCCCCACATCTCTACCTACTCAACTTCATATTTTATCTCTTAAAGACAAAATAAACCCATAGCTTATTATTTGTGTTGGCGGACTGCTCCTGGGAGTGGGGTGTGGCCTGGAGTGTGGTCAGTATACTGGTCTCACTCCATTGGTGGCCTTTTATTTTAAACATTGAAAGCTCCTTTAATGGGCTTGAGAGATGGCTCAGCAGTTAAGAGCATTGACGGTTCTTCTAGAGGTCCTGAGTTCAAATCCCAGCAACCACACGGTGACTCACAACCATCTGTAATGAGATCTGATGCCCTCTTCTGGTGTGTCTTGAAGACAGCTACAGTGTACTTATATATAATAAATAAATCTTTTAAAAAAAAAGCTCATTTAATGATCATATAGCAGGATGAGAATGAATAATGAAGTTTATCTAGGATTATGAATCAGAGATTTGGGGCTTCAAAACCCAGGCTATCTTTACCATGTAGCAATGCTTCTCTTTAGAGATACATCATCACAAGCCTTGAGGCCTGGGATGGGTGTAAACACTGTCTGGCTTGGCTGGTTCCCAGGGTAGATTGTGCAGTAGAATCATCTATGAGGACAGTAGAGGTTCTAGCTCCTCTCTTGTGCCTTTGAGTCGGGATTTCTGGAGACATGACTTTGAACTTCTGTTGCATGCTTCCTACAGAGTGCTCTGTAGACGAGTTTGGAAATCTGTGACCTCATTCAGATTTCCCTCTACTATAATATTTATTTCTAGTGATAAGCTCTTTCCTTGTGGCCATTTTGTCTTAGATAAGTGGTCATGTTGTCCTGCTTAAAGGTCTGGGAGCACAGACCTGATAAAAGTGACTTGCCTCATTCTCTCTAGGTTCAGAGTGAATTTGTTTTACAGACATAATTAATGTATTATTTTATTTTGGAAAGAGTTGTCTGGACTGATAGCTGTCACACCTGAAGAAATGTTTTCTGCCTCAAACAGGTTTTCTCAAGTGATTCAGATAAAATTATTGTTGATAAATTTGGCCTCCACTTTCTTTGTCTCAAGAGCCTAATGTGGGATTCCATTACCTAATCTGGGGAGGGATAACTTCTTTCATAAAGCAAGTGCTTACTTATATTGTATCCTGCCTTAATTTTTCAGATATTCCTCAAAGTGGCTGAAGAGAGTGGGGTGGATGCCGAGACCTCAGGTAGGTAACCTATCTGAGTGGGCTGCACGCTTGTTTGGGTATGCTTTCTGTAGGCTGTTGGAGCCAACCCCTGTTCTACCTTTCTCTTTGCATTGGTCTGATGCAATCTCATGTTTAGTGTGTGGGCTTGCTCTGAGAAGGTTTGTTGTATTACAGATAAATAAACCATAGGATTCCTTCCTTTTCTGTTTAGATGGTACTTTGCCAGCAAGACGAAACAGACGGGCGTTCGGGGACAAGCAGAGCTGTCTGCACCCATTTACAGAAGACGATGCTATTGATCCGAATGACTCTGACATAGACCCAGGTTTGCACAGACAGGATCTCTATTCTATTGTTTGAACTTGAGTTTGTCTTTTATTTGTTTCTTAGCTATCTCTCTGATGGCCTTTGGCTAAGAGCACACATCCTAACAGGTTCCAAAGAAAAGTAGAAAAGATGAGAGAGCCCCTTTTCCAATGTGGCATGTCTGGTCAAACCTGAAGATGCCCATCCTTATCACTTCATTTAATAGAAAATTTTCTTAGACAGGTATGAGAAGATGACCCATCCATGCTCTGAAGCTGTTTATTTATTGTCATCTCTATAGGGTCCCAGTTTCTTGCACACTTACGTGCTTAAGCATTGAATGAAAATGTATTGACTGTGTATTTTCGAAGGAATAAAAGAGGAAGTTATGTTCTTTGACATACATATCTTTGATGTCTGTGTCCATATGTGGTTCAGACAGAGAAGGGCAGTATGAAATGAAACAAATTTGTAGACCATCTAGGTGCCTCTAGGTGCCTCAGTTAGGAGTCATTAGTTTCTAGACAACTTTTGGTGAGGACAGAAAATTACCTGGTTTTATGAGACTGGCTTTTTTTTATTTCATGTTTCGTTGTCAAGACTTAGATGTTTTAAATCTGTCCACTTTTTACCATGCATATAAAAGATAAGAGAGTAATAACGAGTGTGTGCCAGCCTGCGTGACCCAATTCAGAACTGAGTGACGACTTATTCCATGGGAACCTCTTGCTTCTGGTATCTGTGAGCACAACTTTGCTTGTTCTAAGGTATCTTCGTTTTCTGTGCTCATCAGATGAGGACTGAAAGCATACGTGTTGAAAAATATAACTTTGAGTCAGAACCCTTTCATAAATGTGGCTTTTTCAAGAAAACCTTTTACTTCTGTGAGGTACTGGAAGCTTCAAACCCCAGCTTCCAAGATAACTGCCGAAGATAGAAAGGGAAGAGTAGAGTCATGCAGACACAGGTGAGAGTGTAGCTGACCCTCCATATTTGCTTCTGACAGAATCCAGGGAGACAGACCTGCTCAGTGGGATGGATGGCAAAGGCTCTTACCAGCTGAAGGGCTGGAAACTCACCCAGCAACAGTTTGTGGCCCTTTTGTGGAAAAGGCTGCTGATTGCCAGACGGAGCAGAAAAGGTTTCTTTGCTCAGGTGAGATGTGCTGGTGTCTGCCTTCATGGACTGCAGGCTCTTGGACTGGTGAAGACAGGATAGGACTGCTGTCAAGATGTAGATACTGGGACCAGATTAGCTGTATGTCCACACACTTCTGCTTCTTGCCATTTGTTTATCTATCGGGTGCCCAGTGATTTCCCTGGGCTTCAGTTTCTTCATCTGAAAATGAGCCGTGATAGATGGTGGTTAGGAGGATGAAATGGATTTATTTAGATTGGAGTTTGACATTACTTGGGGAGGGGGTGTCATTTATAGGAGATTATGAAAGGGACACAGTTTAGAAAAACGGTTGGGCAAATTCAACTCTCCTAACATGAGGCTTTCCATGCTGAGTTGTGCACTTATTATTAGAAACATGGTGGGTTTTTCTAACTGATGCTTAGCTGACGGAGAGGTTAGTGAGAGAGCTAGAATGTAACTGGCACATAGATCCCCCAGGTTACAGTTTGCATGCTGACTTGATCGGTTCAAGTCAGCTATTAAGTTATTTCATTCTACAAAATGAAGCATGATAGAGAACAGGTCCATTGAGCCCTCCTTGCAGCCCACCGGGGCAACACTAATTCAGATCATGAGTATGAAGCCTGCAGATCTGGATTTGGAGTCTGGTTCAATGAATCACTCACTGGCTGACTTCCCTCTGATCCATAATGCTCTAGTTTGTGAAGGGTGATAATGATACTAACATCACCAATAACCAGGATATTAAAGGAGCCGAGTCTCGCTGTAGTACTTTCCAGCAGAGTTACTCATCCAGTGATAATTTTCTGTATTAAAATCCAGGAATATTAAAATCAGAGTTATTGTTTGAATTCTTATGGCACTGGGGATGCTCTTGGCAAGCTCTCTACTACCAAGTTAAACCTGCAGCCAGGGTTATTGTTGAATCATTGACGTTTTAAAGGGTAAATCTCTCAGAAAAGAATGAAGAGATACTTCAGTTGATCCATACATTACGTTTTCAGAGAAGGGATATATAAAGATTGGGGAATCTCAAGGAAGTATTTGGATAATTATGCTTTTCACGGTGCTCATAGAAGATACTGGCTGCGGCCGCTTCTGGCGGAGGAGTTGGCTTCATTTTCTCAGTCCTCAGATTTACTGATGTCACATAGGATCCCTGCAGTGGGGACAGAACAAGCATTCAGTCTTCTGGATCCCAGTGCAGGGCTGTTCAGCCTTCTTCCTGAGTCTATGATCC
>JADRCH010000824.1:2015703-2077698 GCA_019843965.1 Rhynchomys soricoides
CTTGGGAGAAAGAGGCTTAATTTTCAGTCTCCTTTGTCTCTCAGTTGCCAAAAATACGTTGGTCGAACTCAGCCTTGGGCCTTGCCTGTATCCCTGTTGCTAGTCTATGGGGCTGGCTAGACTTTCATGGGCTTGCTCCTTAGGCTTCTAAAAAGTTGTCTTGTCCCTCTCCAATGCCTGTTTGTAGATTGTCCTGCCAGCTGTCTTTGTTTGCATTGCCCTGGTCTTCAGCCTGATTGTGCCACCCTTTGGCAAGTACCCCAGCCTGGAACTTCAGCCCTGGATGTATAACGAGCAGTATACATTTGTCAGGTATGTGCTTGTCCTCTGTGCCTCAGGGCAGAGGAGGATTGAAGCAGTGTTTGCTGTACTGAGAGCCAAGGAGTCAGAATCCACAGTTCTGCAGTGAGATTGGCTTTCTCATGATGGTTCAGGCTCCTATATAAGCCACTACTGTAGCAATGAACAATAGTAAATGATACTTGAAAGTACAGGTGAATCTCTCTTGGGCATTTCCTCTTGTATTGTTGGGCTCTTGTCAGGAATGGCCAATTGAGCTTTAATTCAGTAATCACTAAATCTTTCAAATTAGAATGTTAGCTAAGTGTGCATCTTTAAGATATGGGACTTTCTATATCTTGCTTAGTACAGGTTTCCTTCAGTTCTGAGATGCACTGGTAAGTCTGTAGATGGGAGAAAGTGTCAGTGATATAGAGGGAAGTTTTAAAAGGTTTTAAAAAATCTCTCTGTGTGTACAGGATAAATATGTATCATATAGAGATAGTTTATTAGCCTCTTCTGCTCTAGTCACTTTCATCTTCTATAGTTAAAAGTTTGTTTGATCCCTTTCTAGCCGATGACCTGGCATTGCCCATAGCTATAGATCATGACATTTGTTTGTGATCTAGGCCCATTATTTCTTAGACTTTGTAATTGTTCATAGAAATAATCAAAAAAATCTTGCTGTCTGTTCTTAGACAGCTGTCAGTGTCAAATGGTAATTGTCAAAGTAGTTTTGAAATACTGATTCTTAATAATTTTCTTTATTTCCTTATGAAGTACATAGGTGTCTCTCTCTCTATCTCTCTCTGTGTGTGTGTGTGTGTGTATGTATATGTATACCTCCACGTGTTATCTCTATACATGCTTCATTGGGGTACTGTATGTTACCCTGATGCCAGATGTTTGAAGCTCCTTGCAGGTGGCTTCTGTGTATTACTTATTTTAGTTTGAGACACTTGTTCCTCAGAAAGCGCTTAGTAGAATTTTTCTGTAGAAAACTTTAACTACCTCCAAGTCCTGGTTTGGATGAGCTACTGATCTGGATGTCTCTCATGTTTCTGTAGTAATGATGCTCCAGGAGACATGGGCACCCAGGAACTCTTGAATGCTCTAACCAAAGATCCAGGCTTCGGGACCCGTTGTATGGAAGGAAACCCAATCCCGTGAGTGACACTTCAGCCATGAGCTGCCTTCTCATGATAGCTGCCTGGTTTTCTTTCTGGTGATGTTGCTTGTTTTATTGTGACCACTGTCAGTTTTTTCTTTCAGTCAATTTTTATTTTAAAAAAGCCAGGAGATAACCAAATCCATTTAAGAACAAATAGACTCTTCTAACATCCTGTATAGTTAAACCATTACCGATGTTTGTTTACTCTGCTGTGATGTTGGTTTTTAAATCACAGTGTGTACTTACTGATCAAATGCTTTCCCCTTCTCTCCTTGACCCAGCTTCCATACCTGCATGCCATAGTATACTGACAGAGTGTGCAGTTTGCAGCTTTGCTTATCAGTTTCTTTCACCAACAGAGAGGACATACTGGCTGTATTTCTATAGCAACAGATACTTTGTTTTGTGCAGTTGCACATTTTCATCACACCTTCAGGACTAGTTTTAGATAGTAGGCAAATAAACTCAGTGATATGCCCAGTTAACTCTCTATGTTCTGAAGAAGAAAATCATGGGGACACTGTGGTAAAACCAGTAGACAGGTGAGGAAGAGCAAACTGGAGCTAGTAGATGGAGCTTCAAGTTTTCAGATCCTGAGAGAATTTGCCCCTGAGGTCCACATGCACATGCAGTGAGTGATAGCTAAGGAACTGTGGAGAGTCAACAAGGTGGTAGAGAAAGGGAAATTTAAATCTCAAATGGCAAAGGGGAAGGAAGATGGCCGACCTTGTGTCAGAGCATTGAGCATGATGGCTGTGTCTATATAAGACCTAGCAGATTTAGAGATGAATAATTTCTGTGTATTTATCAGCTCTTAATTAGTATTTGCTTAATTACCTTTTTGTTGCTGTTATAGAACACTGTGACCAAGGCAACTTATAGAAGGAAGGGTTGGTGGGGGGTTCCAGTTCCAGAGGGATAGGAGTTCATGACCATCATTGTGAGGAGCATGGCAGCAGGCAGAGGATGTGCTGGAACAGCAGCTGAGAGCTCACATCCTGACCCACAAACAGGAAGCAGAGTCTTTTGAATGGCATGAGTCTTTTCAAATCTCAAAGTCTGCTTCCAGTGACACACCTCTTCCAACAAAGCCACGCTTCCTGAACCTTCCCAAACAGTTCTACCAACTGGAGATCAAGTTCACCACAGTATCAGATGATGTGTTAGACAATGTTCTGTCACTGAGAAAACCAAATTACAAGGAGCAGAGATTTATTGGTGACTTGTGGTGTCAGAGCTTTTGGTCCATGGTTGATTGGCTATGTTGTTGGAGGGTCTTTTGGTGTCCCTAGTTGGGTAGAACGTCATGGTAGGGAATTTGTGCTTCCCTACAATATAATAGCTGCTTAGATCATAGAAGACAAGCCAGGGAGCAAAAGAAGAGAAAGACGACCTGAGGTTCTATGATTTCCTTTGAGTGTATGTCCTCAGTGACCTAACTTACTTCTCTTAGGTCCTATGACTTACAGGCTCTGTCAGCACTCAGTAGCACCACAATCTGGAGATCAAGCGTCAGCATGTGAGCCTTTGGAAAATATTGAAGACTCAAACCATAGCAGATAGTTACTGAATATCCTTAGTACTTGCTAGGTGGTAAACCCAGCAGCCAATATTGGTCCCAACTTATTGGGATTCCATGGTTTTGTAGGAAAGAAGGATGAGGTAAGATCATAATCTGGGTAGCTGGGCCCTTTGTTGGTAAGCTGAACTGTATGGATTCGTGGATTGATCCCAGCAAAGACCAGATCTATAGGAGAGAAAACTGAGCTGACAGCTGCCCTGCAGAGATAAAAGGACTGTCCATGACATCAGAAGGCATGTGTGCTGTCTGTGCACCATGGACACTCTGCTGGAAGCAGTCTGAAAGGCAGAGCTTCACCCGGCCATCTCAGACTGAAATTCCAATTTTAGGTTCCTGGGGACCATTAGGACAGAGAATTATGACTAAGTTGCTTTTTTCAAGTGGTCTTTAGTTTGTCTCAGCCTGTTGTCTTTTAAAGGTCTTAGGTATGAGTTTCACATGGGCAAATATTTTAGGAAGAGACTTTAAAGAGAAAATGAGAAATTATTTGCAGAAAAAGCACTTGTGTGCATATTTACAAACACATACATGTGCACAGATATAAAGATTGTATCTCTAGCTTAAATGGTAACATCTTGAAAATTAGAAATATGGGGGACTAGAAATGACAAATCGTTTTATACTCTTATTATCAGTAGGAATAAATGATCGCTGAGATTGCAAGGGACTTGTGATGCACACCAAACAGTTCAGGGCTCTAGGCAGAGATTAGGGCCTTGCCTTGTCTCTGAGGATACTCATGGACAACCTTTCCTTTCATACAGTGCACGTTCCCACTCCACTCAGCTCCTCAATTCTCTGCTCATTATAGAACATCAGTTGGATCTTGCCATTCTCTACAAGACTTTCAACATGCTGAGCATAAAGTACAAGCTCCTACCCATGACTGTGTCATGTGACACCTTCCCGCTCCCCTCATTGTCTTAGAGCTCATCGCGCACGACCTTCTTGTTTTTCAACAAACATATACACTCTTTTGTTTGCAGGGCCTTTGTATCTGACTGCCCACAGCTGCTGCCTGGCATGTTCATTCTCCCCAATTCTTTTAAAATATTTATGTATTTTAGTGTGTGTACGTGTGTGTGTGTGTGTGTGTGTGTGTGTGTGTGTGTGTGTATGCATGTACAGAGGTCAGAGTATAACAAGATCTAGAGATTCAATCCAGGTGTGGCTATAGGTGCCTTTATCTCCCCAGCCCATTTTCCCAGTTCTTTAACTAGCTTATTGTTTGTTTTGGCTGAAGCAGATCAAAGGTCTGCTTTCTCCACGTACTCTCCTGTTGTGTTTGCTTTATCTGGGGTATGTGTAGAACTTGGATTGGTTGACTTGTTGTCTTAACACTTTCTGGCCATGAAGGCAGAGAATTTGTATTGCTTTACCCAGACTCTCAAAGATGCAGAACACTGTGCAGCACATAGTGGACTCTTCTGTGTGTTGCATCAACAAACATTGGTTAGTGGGGTTGAACAGAGCTCAGTGTGAGCATCTGGAGCCTGTTCACGTCCTGTCTTCCTGGGTTTTCTCTGATTCCCCAGCTTCTGCAGGCTTCTATGAGAGAAGACATAATGAAGTCAAACTGTTTGTCAAATGGTAGGACTAGGCACATGGGTCCTTCCTAAAGAACAGACTGTGCTCTAAAAGCATCAGGGAAAGAGGTCCTTTTCAGGAGAGCCTACAACTCTTGATATCTCCTTTTACAGAGACACCCCTTGCTTGGTGGAGGATGAGGACTGGACCATCAGCCCAGTTCCCCAGACCATCATGGACCTCTTCCAGAATGGGAACTGGACTATGAAGAATCCCTCACCTGCATGCCAGTGTAGCAGTGACAAAATCAAGAAGATGTTGCCTGTGTGTCCCCCAGGGGCAGGGGGACTGCCACCTCCTCAGGTGAGTCCTCGTCGGTGTGACTGAGAAGTTGGCTCAGGGTAGGGCCTGGTAGCATCTGTGTGGCAGCAGGAAGGAATGAGATGTCAGAGTTATTTCTGCCTTGATCTCTCTTGAGAAAAGTGAGTGGGTTTTGAGAGAGGCATGTGAGCTACATTGTGCCAGTGCCTACCATATAACATCCATAGGCCCAGCTTCCTGCCCTGGTTCTGCATCAGCAGAGCTGCTGGCTGTGTTAACCCCTTGGTCCTATATTTTCACTTCAGACTTAAGTGGGCCACAAAACTTAGGTGTATCTCATCAACTCTGGGCTCTGAGCTTTGGAGGGAGATCTGAGTTGGTTTTGTTTGGTTGGTTAGTTGTTTTTTTTCCCCCCTGAAATTTTAAGGACAACAGTGATACCTCTCTGCCATTTTATCAGAATCTAGGTTGGAGGGTGAGGACAGGGGATTTTTAATGGGTATGCAAACTTAAAGATGTCATGCTTGCTACCTTAAAATCAACTGGTCCAGCCACCAACATATCACCAAAGTACAAAGAATTCATTGGGCAGTTTATAATGCTGTTCCCCAAATATTTTGGTGATGTGGAGAATCCCATCTAGATATCCAGTGAACACTTTCCTGGGGATGATTTTGGCTTGGCAGAAGTGAGGTACACGCACCGATGGTCTTGGTGGTGGCTGGCTGAGGGTCTTGCTTGGGCCCTGGGGTCCCTATTGTTTTTGTTTGTTTTCTGCCCCAATTCTTACCTGTAAGACACGTGAACTTGGTTTCTATGTGATGACAGAGAAAACAGAAAACTGCAGACATCCTTCAAAATCTGACGGGAAGAAATATTTCAGATTACCTGGTGAAGACATATGTGCAGATCATAGCAAAAAGGTATCTTCCTGTTGAAGCCTGGCTTTCTGCCGATGTAGATTTGAGTGATAGGGAAATGGATAATCATGGCTCTGGGAAATTTAGCAAATTATATCAGCCTAGAGAACGAGGCTGCCTTCGTTAGAATGAAAACAAGTGATAAATTTGGACCTACTTTTGAATTCTGACCCATTATTCTCATAAAGTCTTCGCTTATGTGAATTTTAATTTTTTTTTACATTTGATGTTAGTGTTGCACTCTTAAGATTGTGGTGAGGGCTAAGAGAGATGATACAAGCAGAGACCTGTAGGTCCTCTCTCGTGGGTGGCTCCATAAACAAGGTCAGGGTAGACACAGTAGTCTTTCTTGCATATGGAGTCTTTAAAGAGACTTGTAAATTCCTGGGATATGACCATATAGTGACCAATGTTTAGTCAGTGCTCAGAAAATATGTTTCCTTTCCATCAGTATGGTCAGGTGTCATGTCCCCGTTTGAACTAACTTTAAATGACAGGGTTATGCTAGAGTGAGAACAGGCCATGCATTTCTCAGAGCTGTAACTTTACATGAGATTCACAATAAGCGGCTTTTTGTTCAGTAATATCTGGGTCAGTAGTACATTTATTTGTGTGTCTGTTTGCTTGTTTTAGACAGGGTCTCTGGGTCTGTAAGGCATTTATTTATTTGTCTGTTTGTTTGTTTAAGATAGGGTCTCACTACATTAGTCCTGGCTGGCCAGGAAATCTCTGTATATAGATCAGGGTGGCCTCAGACTCATAGAGATACATCTGTCTCTGCCTCTTGAGTACAGTGCTGAGGTTAAAGGCATGTACTACCATGCCTGCTTGTAAGGTGGATTTTAAATTGGCTTAATTCACTATGTGATTCTTATGAGAGTAAGGTTTCAATGACAGCAGACAGGTCATGCTGAGAGTGACCTTCCTTACACGTGTGCCACTCTACAACATTGGTCATAGGCCTAGTTATAGGATCACCTGTCTCTATGCTTTGTCCTCAAGTAGATGATTACTGTTTCGTCTTCAGTATAACCTGTGCTTTCTAGACCTGATGTTTGGTTTGTCTTTTCTCTCTGCAGCTTAAAGAATAAGATCTGGGTGAATGAGTTTCGGTAAGTCAGTCCTTTCTCCCCATTCCCCCTGAGTCACTTCAAGTCTCAGGAGGATGATTTTGATGTAGGAATCTTGGATCAAGGCAGAGTTATAGGTCTGGGGACTGCTTGCCATTTGTACACTCTTGGGTGTCACCTTACCGTGAGGGGGACTGAGGTACTGAGGACCTGTGGAACATCCAAGGGCACAGTCAGAGTTATACTAGACTCACTGTGGGATTTGTGTATCACATTCTTCACTCCAGAGGCCCCAGAAATATTTGATACAGTGATTTCCTTGAGGAGTTTCAGAAATCTCTCGTGGACCTCTAGAGACTTAAGAAAGTAAAATATCATGAAGGAAAAACCTATCCTAGCTCTATTTTCCCTGGACAGATTCCCAAGGGTGCCTAGGGACTCAAGGAAAACCTTTCAGGCCTTTCCTATGATGCGAGGTCTTGGAGGAAAGGAAAGACATCAAAAGCATTTATTTCCACCAAATTTCCACTGATTTCCCCCTTCTGGATTTTGAAGGTGCAGATATAGTAGGGAAGGAAACATTCTTGAAGTCATGAGTGGCCTATGAGCTGTTTCAGTTTTCCACTCTGCCTTTTCTCCAGGGGTCAGGGTCCCCAGAGCTCCGAGCAAAGCAGTCATAGACTCACTTAATGCCAGGGAAGGCAAGATCTGTCTATAATTCCTACCTGGCTTTCAAGACTGCCCATCTTCCTGTCTTCCCATCTGTGACACGAATGCCTTACTTTGTGTCATTAGCGCTAGGCCTTCCCTGCTGGACAACAATCTTGAGAATTAGGATGGCTAGATTTCACCAGAGGAGGCAACATGTAACTATGTTAGCCAAACGTTGATTCTAGTTTGGATAGGAGGTGGCTCTCGGAGAACCTTGTGCACTGCGGTATCTGCTGCTGTGAGTAATGGCTTGGGTACACTGTCTGGCTTTTAACAACAAGCCTTTCTTTTAGGTATGGAGGGTTTTCCCTGGGTGTCAGTAATTCTCAAGCACTTCCTCCAAGGCAAGAAGTTAATGATGCTATCAAGCAAATGAAGAAACTCCTGAAGCTGACCAAGGTACAGCATCTGTCCTGAGAGATGTCAGAAAAATGGGTCTGGACTTGCTGGTCACAGGAGTAGTGGTAGTCAGTGTTCTGAACAGGTTTGTATACAAAGCAGTTCAGATAAACCAGACTACTCCTACTCACACCCAGCGTGCGCACGCGCGCGCGCGCGCACACACACACACACACACACACACACATACACACACGTTTCTGAAAGTGTAAGTCAAAAATGAACTCAGAGATTAAAAACTCTTACAAGAGCCAAGCTGCTAAGTTAGCCAGTGGGTAAAATGAATTGAATTTCAAAGAGTTTCCTACAACAGCCATTGACCAGACAGGAAATTGGAAAAATGAGTTCATTTACTTTCCAGGTTGGTCGGCTGGGCTTCAAGAGCAGCTAAACCCACATTTATTTCTCTCTATCTCAGGCTGCCTAAGTTGAAATGGTCAGGTGACATGGTCTGGGGTTTTGGACAGTAGTGCTGGGCCTAGAGCACTTAAGCCATAGGTTGTATCCGCATGTCCTATGGGTTTTAGTTCTTGGGATGATGCCAAGAGACCTGAAAATTCTTGGAAATTTAAATTTTTATTTTCATTTATGTGTGTGGGTGGTTTGCCAGCATGCATGTCTTTATACTGTGTGTGTGCCTGTTGCCCACAAAGGCCAGAAGAGTGTATTTGCTCCCTTGAGACTGGAGTTACAGATGGTTGTGAGCCCCCATGTGGGTGCTGGGAATTGAACTTGGGTCCTTTTCACCATCTCTAGCTCCAAAATCTTGGGGATTTAGGTTATGTGTGCTTGCGTGCGTGCGTGCGTGCGTGTACTTTTCATGTGACATCATGGCAACATTAGTACTGTGGATTCTAGTGACTTGGTGCTCGGGAACCATGCATGTAATGGCTTTAGGTTTAATTTCGTGAATGAAGTGGAAGTCGTCTTGGTCGACATAGGGCTTTCTCATTGCTTACTCTCACCCCCTTATCTATGCGAACAGACACCACTGAGGCAGGATTCTGTTGTTTACAGGACAGCTCTGCAGATCGGTTTCTCAGCAGCTTGGGAAGGTTCATGACAGGACTGGATACCAAAAACAATGTCAAGGTACACCCTTGCCTATGTTCTTCCAGCTTCTTGCTAAACAATAATCCTATGTTCCTGGAAATCTCATAGTCAAGTAGCTAGGGACATTTGTGGTAGAAAAGAGCAAACTGTTATTTTTACCAGTGAGATGATACAGCATAGTGATTAAGAGAATTTGTTTTGCCACCAGACTTTAACATGTGAACCGCTGTGGTCTTTGCCTTAAGCTACCTAACCTGTTTAAGTGTCCGTTTCCTGTGCAACAGGAAGGCAGCAACCATGGCTGCCTCTAACTCTATGTGGGTAACTAGTTAAAAGGGTAAAAGTCTTCATATAGTGCTGGTCCCATAGCCAGTGGTCAGTGGATCCTGCATCTATAATGCTTTTGTTTGTTGTGTCTCTAAGTGGGATTCTTTTCTGAAGTTTCCATGCATGTTTTGTATATAAATACACTCAATTCTGGCATCAGGGTTTGGCAGCATTACCTTGAAGTTGGTCTGTTTTACTCCAGGTGTGGTTCAATAACAAGGGCTGGCATGCTATCAGTTCGTTTCTGAATGTCATCAACAATGCCATTCTCCGGGCCAACCTACAGAAGGGAGAGAACCCGAGCCACTATGGGATTACTGCTTTCAACCATCCCTTGAACCTCACCAAGCAGCAGCTCTCGGAAGTGGCTCTGTAAGTGTCTAAAAGAATGGGTGTGAAGGCGTTAGCGTGACTGTGCACCAGGGGGAAGACTGTAAAGCTGGTTATAACAGCTAGATATAAAAGCATTGTATGAGCCTGGGTTGATCTAGACTCTGGGCAGAAAATGATCAGTTTACTGACTGACTGTAAGTTTTTCTTGACTTGAAGAAGGAAGACCACTAGATCTGTGAAAATCTTTACATTGATAAACTCACATATAAGGAATTAAAATTGTTAGTGAAATCCAAAAGTAATTAACTTACCATTAATATTTCATTTGCTTGAAAATGAGGTTTTTAAATTCAGCAAAACATGCATTGAATAGTTCTTTCTTGAAACATGTGTATATATGAATGGCTCTCACACACATGCATCTATATGCTCCTGTACATATCTGTAAAATTTTAAGGTCAATATAGTCTTGGAATGAAACTGGATTTGAATTTGGTGTCTAAGCTTCCTAGGTATGTAATATTAAATGAGGTAATTTGTATACATTTCTACAGTCAGCACCCAGCACAGAGTTGGTAATCAGCATATGTCTTAGTCAGGGTTTCTATTCCTGCACAAATGTCATGACCATGAAGCAAGTTGGGGAGGAAAGGGTTATTCAGCTTACACTTCTACATTGCTGTTCATCACCAAAGGAAGTCAGGACTGGAACAAGTCGGGAAGCAGGAACTGATGCAGAGCCATGGAGGGATGTTACTTACTGGCTTGCTTCCTTGCTTGCTTCTCCTGGCTTGCTCAGCCTGCTCTCTTATAGAACCCAAGACTACCAGCCCACAGATGGTACCACTCACAAAGGGCCCTCCCCCCTTGATCACTAATTGAGAAAATGCCTTACCGCTGGATCTCATGGAGGCATTTTTCTCAACTGAAGCTCCTTTCTCTGTGATAAATCCAGCTTGTGTCAAGTTGACACACATAGCCAGCCAGTACAGCATATTAGATCCCCTCTCGGATATGTGGGGAATGGCACGTTACTGTATAACTACTGTAGAGTATTAATGTTGGACATAAGGATCTTTATAAGACTTTGTATAATGGGCTTTTTTTGTACATATTAGATTGTGTTAGGCTGATATAATACATATATATAATCATATATTTTATATATAATATCTATCATATCTATCATATTTGATTTTTTATGTCTTAGCTTGATATATGTATATATATGCGCTATTGTTTTTCACTTACTTCTAACCACATGATTAACTTGTATGACTAGCTTCCAGATTAGATTTCTTCCTCATTTGAAATAGTTTCCAAGCCATACCTTCTTTGTATATAGGAGTTTACAACTCACTACTCTAAGATCAGAAACTGGAGACAAGTGACCGCTGTTAGGCCACGCCCATACTTTGTTCTGTAGTTTCATTATGGGAGTGGACCCATTTTAACACTATCCAAACCAGTTTTACATTTGAGGAGTTCTTCTTGTTGTTTTAATGTGACTTGAAAATAATTAGATGGAACCCCGAGATAAAATGTTTGGTGACTCGAGGCCAGCCTGGTCTACAGAGTGAGTTCCAGGACAGCCGGGGCTACACAGAGAAACCAAAAGGGTTTGGTGACTGTGGTTTTGTCCCGGCTGCTCTTTAAGTGTACTATGTCTAGCGGATTATTTACTATGTCCCCAGCTGCAGCAAAGGTTTCTCTGATCTTTCCTGTCTCTTCTCTTCTAGGATGACCACCTCTGTAGACGTCCTTGTGTCTATCTGTGTCATCTTTGCGATGTCCTTTGTCCCAGCCAGCTTTGTTGTGTTCCTGATTCAGGAACGCGTGAGCAAAGCCAAACACCTTCAGTTCATCAGCGGTGTGAAGCCCGTCATCTACTGGCTCTCCAATTTTGTCTGGGATATGGTGAGGACACAGGACTTTCTATCTCTGTGTGAATCTCAGTGGGGACTGTGGAGGCATGGGGCGAAAGGAAAAACAGCCTGCCACTAACCCCGGGAAGTGTCCCACTTAGTCTAAAACTGTGTAAAGGAGGGCCCGCTGAATGCCCCCATGACACCAAACATGTTAGCCTTAAAAATAATTGCACATCATGGGACCATCTGACCACTGGGACTATAGTTATTACCAACCTTACCCTCTACATCACAGTTCACTGTCAAAGGAAGTCAGGACGAGAAGTCAAGCAGGGCTGGAACCTGAAGGCAGGAGCTACTGCAGAGGCCGTGGAGGCATGCTGCTAACTGGCTTGCTCCTAGTGGTGCCAAGGACCAGCCTTGGCTTGCTTGGAGAGGGGCTCTGAGGAAGGAGTGTCTGCGAGTGGCGAAAACAAAGGATGCTAAGAAAAACTGTAGGTCCAAGCTCTGCTGGAGACAGCTTCCTAAGCTGCTTTCTCTCTGTTCTGCATTCTTTCTCTCTGATCTGCTTTCCCTGGAGATCTGGAGGCAGCTCTGTCTCTCCTCTAGACAGCTATCTCTTGCTATTCTCTGCTTGAGATAGCTCTCCAAGCAGTTCTCTCTTGCTATTCTAAAATGTTCTCTGGATGGTGCATCTTTTGCAGATCATAAGCCCAGTCTTTTATTTTACACATCAATCCAGTCGTTTGCTCCAGGTTCCCTTTTGATTATTCTGTGAATCAGTGACCCAGCCCTTTGATTCTTAGGAGACAGTAATCACACATGTCCTTTTAACATTGGATTCAGAGATTTGCCTACCTCTGTTAAGCACAAAGGATAAGATAGCTGGGGGGAGGAGGGACCTTGTCCACTGGCCCTGTCCCAGGGGCAGGAACTATGTCATTCTGTTCCCATCAAGGCTATGTCAGACCTGGCACCATGGCTTGCTCAGCCTTCTGTCTTATAGAGCCCAAGACCACCAGCCTAGGGTTGGCACTACTGAAATTGGGCTGGGCTCTCCTCTATCAATCACTAATTAAGAAAATGCTGTACAGCCAGACCTTTTTTTTTCTTTCTTTTTAATCATTCCTTTTTTATTTTATGTATATGAGTACACTATAGCTATCTTCAGACACACCAGAAGAGAGTATCATATCCCATTACAGATGGTTATGAGCCACCATGTGGTTTCTGGGAATTGAACTCACGACCTCCGGAAGAGCAGTCAATACTCTTAACTGCTGAGCCATCTCTGCAGCCCTGTACAGCCAGATCTTATGGATGCATTTTCTCAGTTTAAGTTCCCTCTTCTTAGATTACTCTAGCTTGTGTCAAGTTGACATAAGTCTAGCCAGAATTCCCTTTACAAATCAGACTACAATAGAAAGACCTTCATTAAAAACCCAAGCCAGAACCTCTAACTTATCTGACGTGTTTTAACTTAGTGTCAGAATGTTTTTTGTTTGTTTGTTTTGTTATTCTGTTTTTTTTATTTTGTTTTGTTTGTTTTTGCCTTACTACAGAAGCCATTTGCCACTGTGAACTCCATAAACTGTGTCAGCTTCTGTTTGTCCATTGCAGTTTATCCATTTTGTATCAACTATACTGCATTGTTTTTGTTTGAATCAATATGAAAGACTTCATAGAACCCTGAAGTTTCAATTATTGGCAAGTGAGCTTGAACTATATTCCCTTATGACCCTCATTAATTCAGAGCTACCTGAAGCAAATCTAACTCTTTGCCTAATAAACATTCCCCCAGACGTTTAAAGGCAATGCTCAGTAACCAAATGTTTCTGATAGACGATATCTGAGAGCACTCAGGTTCTCTAAGACACTGTACAGATATTAGTAATGATGACAGAGAAAATGAAATTGCATATGCTAATCACGCCAAGCCTCTAAGTCCTGCCACTGATCTGATTGCTCCATCTATCAATGTTCCTTTTGAAAAGCAAAGCCCAGAATTAACCCTGAGTTCAGGCCATGGTCTGAATGGTTATGAGTCTAGAGAAAGCTAATCTTTATCTCATACTTTCTACTGCAGCTTGAGGTATGGCATTTAGAAGTTGCCCTGACTTATTTCTACTTGGTAATGAAGCTGAAACCTATTTCATGTGAATTGTTAATTAGGGTCTTGTTCATTCTATGCTAATGTGCAGAATCAACTTTTTTGAACCTAATCATTTTTTAACTGCTATTAAAACAGGATCTTGTCAGCATTTCTTTGCTATCTTTTATCTTGTTGTAGCAATTCGTTCATTTAAATTTCACTGAGTGCCCAGGACTGCCAGGGCTACTCAGAGAAACCCTGTCTCGAAAAACCAAAAAAAAAAAAAAAAAAAAAAAAAAAAAATTTTTTTTTTTTCACTGAGTGTTCACTACATGTCTGATGGTGTCTGGCTATGCCAGGCAGAAGTCATTCAGAGACAGAAGAGCAAGTCCTTGACCTCAGGGACATCACTTGTACTCTCTATGTATTTTCTGACCGTTCCTGACTAAGAGCCTGCAGTCTGCTGCAAGTATGTCTCTATTGGAGTCATTGATAAACACATTAAGCAGGGTGGGACTGAGACAGTCTGACACTACCATTCTTTTACTGTCTGCCAATCCACTATCACCTTCATTCCATGCATGTGGCCCCACCTCCATCCCCCTCTCTCTGCCAGCTATGAATTTTCATAATTGTCCCTGGGTCAAGTCTTTATTTCTTCATTTTAATGCTTGAAGCACTGTCAGGACAGACTGTAAAATTATTCCCGGTATGATGAAACAATTTTGACATTCATGTTATGAGTGCTTATCTCACAAGTAGATTACATGTGGAATTGAACTCAGGCAGACCATAATATAGCATTAATGATGAAACAGGCAGAATCATCTCTGGGTAGAATAATGGAAACTCATTTGCCTCCTGTGAAATTGAAATGACTCTGCCTGAGAATCCATCCTTCAGTAAGTTTACTGAGCGTGACACCTTGGCTGAACTCTGGGAAAGACAGAAAGGGCATGCAGTTTATAAAATCAGCCAAGGGTAAAATGCTTGTCAAACTGTATTGTCCAGAATTTTGATTAATAGTTTATGTGGCTTCATTAATTCAAAGTTATTCTCCAACATCTATATCTTGTCCTTTCTTGATGGTGAGACTTGGGGTATGTTGTATATTTGACTTAGGGGTCAACTTTATTTTCTCTTTTAGTGCAATTATGTGGTCCCTGCTACACTGGTCATTATCATCTTCATCTGCTTCCAGCAGAAGTCCTATGTGTCCTCCACCAACCTGCCTGTTCTAGCCCTTCTGCTCTTGCTATATGGGTAAGGCATTCTGAGTGGAGCTCTCCCCCAGGGGACAAGGCACATAGTACCCAATGCTAGAGGGAGGGCAGAAGACTCCAATGGATGCTTATGTTTGTGCCTCACTAGGTGGTCGATCACACCTCTCATGTACCCAGCATCCTTTGTGTTCAAGATCCCCAGCACCGCCTATGTGGTCCTCACCAGTGTGAACCTCTTCATCGGCATCAATGGCAGTGTGGCCACTTTCGTACTGGAGCTCTTTACAAACAATGTGAGTTTCGTGGGTAGAGCACATCCCATTGGCCTGCACTCCTGAGTGCAAGAGGTTATCCCCAGCTTTATTCCATTTGCCTGTAACATCAACACCACTGACCTCTCTGCTTTTGTAAGCTCTGCCTGTACGTGTGAGTCTATTTCTGTTCTGCTGTGCCTTGTGTTTCTCTAGTCAAGTCTTTCTGTTTCCTTTGATTATTGTTTTCATATTTCTTTCTCCTTCGGTGTTGCTTTAACAAAGACTGTGTTCTCTTCTGACTTTGCTTCCCTATTTGGGCAGCATCTCTGGGCAATGCCATTGATCTTCAGGCCTTCGCCACCATTGCAGCTCTTCCTTTTTATCTCTCAGATCGATGCCTTGACTGTCCCTTACAACTCTGTTCTCCAGTTCTCACAGCCTAGTGGATGACTCCAATTAAATCATTTATAGGTACCACATACTCGGCACACTGGTACGGTCTTTCCCATTTGAATCTATTGGTTCTCTTGCCATCTTTGTTTACTTGGTGACATCTCTGCAGTTTCTCAAACCTTTCTTGGACCCATCCCAGATGAGTTGTTGTTTATTATTCATCTGATCCTTCCAGTTTTAAAGCTCATAAACAAGACTCTTTGTTTCCCCTTGCTCAGCACAGAGCACTTTGTTGGCCATACACTACCATATCCCTCCCAATGCATGGAAATTGCATCTGAGTTTTCTCTTATATCACCATACATGCCTGTAAGTCTGCCTTGAAATGGCCTTCTTTTATCACTTGGCCTGAGAGTACTTTCCTTTAAGATTTAAGTCTAACATGAAGCTTTCTTCATTTGCCCAGTAGGATATATGCTTGCTTTTCTCTGGACTGTCAGAGCCCTCAGCTCTTCCTTTAGAGCAATGTAAGCATCATCCATGTTCTGGCTCAACACAACCAGCAAGTTAACAACTTTGCTGGATTTTTTTCTATTTTTTTATTTTATGGGTATCAGTGCTTTGCCTGCATGTATGTCTGCGCACCATATATCTGTAGTGTGCACAGGGGCCACACACAGTCATTGGATCCACTGGAGCTAGAGTTATAGCCAGTTGTGAGCCATCCTGTGGGTGCTGGAAACCAAACCCTGGTCCTCTATAACCATGAAGCCGAATCTTTAGTTCCACTGGCTTGCTGTTTAACCAACCTTGTCTTATGGGGTCATAATACGTTCTGATGTCATTGAGAAGATGTTTTTGAAATTCTAACAAAATCTTGAAACTCAGATATTGACCTAGATATGAGCGAGTTACTTTAAAAATGCTAAGCCAATGTGTCATTGTGGATTTGTGTCTGATTAAAAGTCACCATGCTTAGAAGTTTGTTTACTTTCCAACATTCACTATCACTCCAGAGCTCCTGAAGAAGATCCTGCTGTTTTTCATTGGTATCTGCATTCAAAAGTCCCCAGAGTCAGATGCTTTTCTTCATGTCCATATTTTAGACTTTGATAAAATGTAAGCTTAGACTGAGTGATGTATGTCTCTCTCTCTCTCTCTCCCTCTCCCTCTCATCTTCAGAAGCTCAATGACATCAATGACATCCTGAAGTCTGTGTTTCTTATCTTCCCACATTTTTGCCTGGGGCGAGGGCTCATTGACATGGTGAAAAACCAGGCGATGGCTGACGCCCTGGAGAGGTTTGGTGAGTAAGGCAGTGGGAAGGTTCAGTGGAGGTGTTTTCTTGGGCCTCAGCACTCTGATTGCTGCCTTAGAAAGGAACTGGGTGCTGGCCACAAATGCGACAGAAGAGGGTCTTGTTATCCATCAGAGGGAGGAGAGGCCCTTGGACCTGAGGGTATTAGATGCCCCAGTATAGGAGAATGCCTAGGAGGGAAGACAAGAGTGAGTGGGTGGGTGGGAGAATACCCCCATAGTGGTGGGGGGAGGGGGGAGGGAATGGGGAGGTTCCAAAGGGGAGATCTGGGAAGGTGGAAACACTTGAAATGTAAATAAAATATGAAAAAAAGTATATATTTTGATCATTTAAAAAAAAAGAAAGGAACTGGGTACAGAATGTCTGTCCTCCCAGCTGTCATGGGCCAATACCAACACAGCTGCTCTGTCTGTCATGAGTCCCACCATATAGGCATTTATCTGTGCCTCTGATAGCACTGAGATAAATGGGGGAAATTTTGGAAGCAGGAAAATGCTGGCATTTGTTTAAAATTAGTTCCTGTCACTGGATGAGTTTGTCAAATCACTGGAAAAATCAAGCCACAGCTTTGGCAATTAGATAAGGCCAGAGATTCAAAAAGAAAGACATATCCTTTAGTACTGCTAAGAAAACCTGGGCCTGCACGTGTGCTCACATATTGTTGTGTTTTATGTAGTCTCTAAAGAGAATTTATTGAAGCTTTTTTCTACTTTTATAATGGTTAAAATATCTCCTGCCATTATGTGACTATTACTCATTTGCTGGTTAATTGGGTTAGATGGGCTGTGCTACTTAACAAACACAGGAGAGGGACCTTTTTGGTTTAGTGACACAGAGGAGACTTGAAGAATTCAGGGATATTATCCTAAAACCGTCTAACCTAAATCACTAGGTTATATTAGATACTGCAGAAATAGGCACCCTTTGAATGTGTTTTCTAATACCTGTTACTTTTAAAACTTAGAACTAAACAAAATCTGACCTCCAAAATTACCCAGGATTATTGGCCTTACTAAACTTGATTTGTTTGGGTCTGGGTGGGGGCATGTCTCATTAAACAGGAAATCTTACCAGTCCTCAAGAACTTACAGATCTAATGCTAATTGGCTCTGAAATTCTGACCTGATACCAGGTTGTATTATAGTTCTCCAAATGAAATCTCAAAAGTAGACACCTGTGTTATTCCTTTTTCTTCTTGTCATGAGTGGTGTTTCTAGAAAAATTGTGTGAAATTGACCCCAAAAATGAGGAACTCCTTCCTTCTTTTTCCTCCCTCCCTCCCCTTCCTTCCTTTATTTCTTCCTTCTTTTTTTTTTTTTAATATAAAGGGAGTTCTTTAATAATTCAAGTATGAAAAAAAAACCCAAGATCGAAATTTACATTAAGCTAGCCTTGAAGGTTAAGCATAATGTCTTAGTTAGGGTTTCTATTCCTGCACAAACATCATGACCAAGAGGCAAGTTGGGGAGGAGAGGGTTTATTGAGCTTACACTTCCTTGCTGCTGTTCATCACTAAAGGAAGTCAGGACTGGAACTCAAGCAGGTCAAGGAGCAGGAGCTGATGCAGAGGCCCTGGAGGAATGCTGCTTACTGGCTTACTTGCTTCTCCTGGCTTGCTCAACCTGCTTTCTTATAGAACCCAAGACTACCAGCCCACAGATGGTACCACCCACAAGGGGCCCTTACCCACCCCCCCATCACTAATTGAGAAAATGCCTTGTTGCTGGATCTCATGGAGGCATCTTCTCAACTGAAACTCCTTTCTCTCTCATAACTTCAGCTGTGTCAAGCTGACACACAAAACTAACCAGTATACATACTATTAACCAATTTAAATGAAAAAACAAACAAACAACAAAGCTACACACAGCTCAAGTGCCCCCTCCCCCCACATAACGCTATTCTATGTAAAGGCAAATGGAATCTTCATCTCAGAAACAGGAAGTAGGGCCATGATTTCTGATACCTCCCCTCTGACCAGATGTCTGCATTGTGTCTCACAGGGGAGAACCGCTTTGTCTCTCCACTCTCTTGGGACTTAGTAGGACGAAACCTTTTTGCCATGGCCGTGGAAGGGGTGGTGTTCTTCCTCATTACGGTTCTGATCCAGTACAGATTTTTCATCAAGCCCAGGTGAGCTTTATCAGAACTCTCAGGGGAACTGGAAGGGTGCAAAGGGGACTCATGAGTCCCGGGTGACTGCACTGAGCTGAACTCACTCAGTTAAATGGATTTTCCATCCATGAGTATGCTCTGTTCACCCTAGGAATGATGGCATGTGGGCTTGATAAAAGTGCTTTAGAAACTTAAAGTTTGCCTTGGAAAATAGCTGAAAAGATTGATTTTTCTTAATATTTCTCCCAAGACCTGTAAAGGCGAAACTTCCTCCTTTGAATGATGAGGATGAGGATGTGAGGAGGGAGAGACAGAGGATTCTGGATGGTGGCGGACAGAATGACATCCTAGAGATCAAGGAACTGACCAAGGTGGGCAGCGACCGTGGACACCATAGCCTCTTTTCTGTTCCTTGCATTTTTATCTGCTCACTAGCATTTCGCTGAATTCCTAAATTCAAGAAAGCAAAACAAAACCCAGTGCATCCCCAACTGTGCCTCTACACTAAGCTTTGTCAATTTTATTTAAAATACGCAATATAGACTTAATTAATTAAAAAACAAAATCCTACTGAGAATGCTCCTATAATGCAGTTCCCCCTCTTTAGATTTATTTATTGTGCATATTTACACTTATGTTAGTTATTAAAACATTCTAACATTGTATATCTAGGCAAGGTGCAGAGAATAAATAGTGGATTTTGAGTTTCGTGGTTCAAAAATCAACTTTACCCCCATTGATCAGAAAGACAGTCTGCTTTAGCCGTTTCTGAATACCATGACCCTCAAATTTTAGTTTGTGGTAATTGAAACATCTTATTATAGATTTCATCCTTACATAATTTAATTTTAAAATATGTCACTGTCTTTTTTTTTTTTAAGAAAAAAGACTCATATGAGGAATAAAAATGAAATTAAATATTGAGTCTCTGGGTCAGGTAAAAGCCACTCATCACAGAGTAAGGTTCTTGGCACATCCAGTGTGTGGTGCAGCCATCTGATGTGTTCTGTTCTGTTATGTGTGGCTTTTAGAGCCCTCTCCTCCACAGTTGACTGGGAGAGCCCCGAGCCACCAAGGTGCATGATTTCTGTGTTTCCTTGGTTGCAGATCTATAGAAGGAAGCGGAAGCCTGCGGTGGACAGGATCTGCGTTGGCATCCCTCCTGGAGAGGTAAATGCACCATGCCCTCTTGTGGTTTGTCTCTTAATTCAGACCTCATCTGCCAAATCATACAACGATGTCTGTAACTATGAAAAATGGCTTTTCAAGGCTTCTGTATGTGTGTCTGTGAGAAGCAATCAGTCATGGAGAGAATGAGAGCCTCTTGTACCAGAACAGAATGGGTTTGGATGCTCTCAGGCAGTGTAAGAAAACATACACATCTAGATCATGCTTTGGGGGGTCCATTGAGGGAAGAAATTCAAGTAGGGTAAAAAACAGACTTTCTCCTTTTGCATATTTTTTGGACTTCTTTCATGCTCTTAGTCAGGATAGATGGTAGGTGTGAGACCTTGGTCTCAACTTGATGAGTCAGTCTTTATAAAAATACCCACATACAACATGGCCCATACACAAACTCTCTCTCTCCTCCTCTTTCCCCCTCTCCCTCCTCCTCCCCTCTCCTCCTCCCCTCTCTCTCATGCACACATACACACACACACACACACACACACACACACACACACACACACACTCACTCGTGATATCTGAATATTGAACTCATTGATACTTAGGAGTGATGCTCCGGAATCAATGGTGAAGTAAATCCAAGCCCAGGGGGCTGTTTCATCAGACCATTCGGACTGAGATTTAGGAGTTTGTTCCTGCAGCTCACCTAGTCTTGCTTTTCAGTGCTTTGGACTCCTGGGAGTTAATGGAGCTGGGAAGTCATCAACTTTCAAGATGCTGACTGGAGATACCCCTGTGACCAGAGGGGATGCTGTCCTTAACAAAAACAGGTGGGGAAAAGAAGCAGCCCGTATTTGCTACAGAGATTTCCTATCGCCAGCTTTAAGAAATAGACAGTTATTTTCTGACTGCCTATCCTATTGCTATAGTTTATAAAAACATTGAAATGACTTTAGTTCAAAAGCACCTGAAATCGCCTCCAATTTCACTACCTGGAAATAAGCCTTATTTTTACATTTCCTTTCCATTTCCCTCTGTCCTAAAACTTTATTTAGCTATAATTTACATACATATAATGTCCTTGTTCTGAGAGAATCAGTCTGTGATTTTCAGTAAATCCATTGGATTACATGATCACCGCCGAGTTCTAGAGCTCTTACATCAGCTCAGATCTGATATGAACCTATATGTGTCGTAACAGAACACAGCTCTCTGTAGACACTGAGTTTGTATTATGAATAGGCTTGTGATGAAGATTTCACAGTGGGTTACATATTCTAAAACCTAGAAACTCCGCCAAGGAAATATGTTTATTTGATCAATTCATTGTGAATGTTGGGCATTAATTAGTTTCTGCTATTCACTGTGTAAATATGTTCTAGTAGATAATTTATGTTATTTCCTCAGAAAATTCTCTACATGGTCAGAGGGATATACCTGTTAAATTGCCCTCTCTAAAGTGTCTATCAGTTGGTAAAGCCACCGTTAGGCCATTTACTATTCTTTGTTATAAAGCTATATATCAGAGCCCTGTTAGGTGGTATTTTCCCTGAGTACTCTAAAGATGTGGGGCTTCTCCTGGCTTTTTATATGAATAAAGATATAAGATGTGCCCTTGGAACTTTTCTGTTCATGATCATATAGAAAATAATTTTACATTTCAGTGTAGTACATATATACAGACACATAGGTACACAGACACTTAATGAATTAAAATGGCAACCACCTACTGTTACTACTTGTAGTGTACTCTAATAGTTCATAGTCTAGTCTGCATCTTGCCATTTAAAAATTGCTGGCTGTGACCTACTAAATTTATTTCACAACCCAGTAATGGGAGATTTCTCACAGTTCAGAAACACTGGCTAGAGTTACAGTCAATATTATTGTAGAGTCAAGAGCATAATGAGCTCATCCATCTCCTCCTGTCTCTTACTGACTTATTTTTCAGTCGTGATCTAAAGGAGACTTAAAAGAGTCCAAATTCTGGGAATAGTTATGACTCCCCAGGCTTTCTAGTACCAAGCTCCTGGAACATGCAGAGAGACAGTAACTGGTCCATCCTAAGGTTTTTCTCTGCAACTAATTATATAACTGATGTGGGCAACGTAGCTCTGAGAGCCAGGCCCAATGTCCGTGGGTACCTTTGTTTTAAGGCTTGTGAAGGCTAACCCAAGAATACTAAATAAGCAGAAAGGACTGTGCCTATGTGTCAAACTCAGGGCTATCTGGAGGTAACTGAAAGGCAACCATCAGACTGGAATACAAACGTCACAATTATCAGATAATAGCAACTATTAGCTGACAGGCTTTATAGAACCTAGAGGTCACCCTACAGGTATAAGGAAAGTTATTTATATATGTATTTTTTTCTGTTTCGATATTAGAAGGTCTATAATTAAACAGAGGAATAAATGGGAGTCTGCATTGTATATTTGATGGAATCAGAAAGTTTAGAACATGAATGATACAGCAAAATCAGTGAATTGGGCGCAGAAGGCAGAGAGAGCTTGTGCCCAGCATTTCTGGGACTTACGTGGTACTGCATGGTCTTGAAGAACAGTAGAGTATAGGGACACTTGTGACATACGACCAGCTCATAGAGTCAAATTTGCAATGGAGACTTAGTGCTGAAGTTCCACATTGGTGTGACTGAGTCTGTTGGCAAAGACTGTATTGCAGTTGTGTAGACTCATTTTGGTGCTGGATCAAGCCTGCAGGTTGAAGTTGTGAGTCAACAAGACCTAGGCAGGGCTGAGACAGGACCCTTACTGATAGAAAGAGTTGACATCCTAGGGATAGAAAGCTTGTTCCTCCGAGCAGAAGCAGGTGTATATTTGTTCTATACAAGCATATTTATTGTTTTAAAAACTGTCAAGCCAGACTATCTCCTCAGAATATCTCTAAACACCTAAAACCTGACTGGTTCTGTCTTCCATTACAGCATCTTATCAAATATCCATGAAGTACATCAGAACATGGGCTACTGCCCTCAGTTCGATGCCATCACAGAGCTGCTGACTGGAAGAGAGCATGTGGAGTTCTTTGCCCTCTTGAGGGGAGTCCCAGAAAAGGAAGTTGGCAAGGTATCTTAGGAACCAGACAACCAGACTATCTCTCTTGACACCCTTCTATCGAATACCTTCTTCATACATGACAGCCACCTGAGACTGTTTCTTTGCTCACACTGCAGTCTCTGCACTGACTCCAGGGGAGGGTAGGCATGCACAGGCTAGGGGGCAGGGAGGGAGTGCAGGTCTCACTACATGAATGTCTTCTCTCTCGTTTGCATCCTCAGAGGTGACTGAGACTTGAGTCCCATTCAATGAGAGAACTTTCCTACATTATGTGGAAGAAAGCATGGTGACAGTACTTAGCCAGACAAACATAATTTTTTTTTTTTTTTTTTTTTTTTTTTAATCTCTCTAGGTCGGTGAATGGGCAATTCGCAAACTAGGCCTGGTAAAGTATGGAGAAAAATATGCCAGTAACTACAGTGGCGGGAACAAAAGGAAGCTTTCCACAGCCATGGCTTTGATTGGCGGGCCTCCTGTGGTGTTTCTGGTGAGTGTGAGGAGGGTGTAAGTGGAGAGTGGAAGCTGTTCTTCAGTTTTGAAGAGACAGTGTGGCGTATCTGAAGTCACATAAAGGCCTTTGCGTACTTGGCATGGTGACAGCCAAGTCAATCTGTCAGTGACTCCAGAGTAGGCTTGAGAAGCAAGGGGAAGCTTCTCCCACAAAGTACATTGGGTGGCTCTGTTGTACCTTCACAGGCTCCCAAGTAGACAAGCTCCAGGCATCTTGTTTCCTTGCCTTAGATAATTCCTACAAATATGGCTGAAGCTGAATATGTGGTTTGATCTTTCTCGGGAATATTCTCCATGACTATATGTTCATCCTCCAAAGGTAGAAGTGAGGACATGGCTTCTAGATGACCATAATAGCCACAGATGGCATAGTAGGCACTGTGTCAAAGTTGCTCCCATACAGATGAATGAAAACCAGATCAGACTGAGCAGTGGTCCTTGATCCTCATTTTGTAGAGAATACTGGGGGGTATAGGAAGAAGTCTTGGGTTGCAGCTTTAATATTTATTGACCATGTGGATATGAAATTTCTTTACAATTAGCGAGTGTGATAGAACTAGAAAAAAAATGTGAGTATCACATTTACCCAAACACTGTTCTGACTTGAAAAATGGTTTTGGACAAAAGTTGTGGTGGTGGTGGTGGTGGTGGTGGTGGTTGTTTTGTGATAGAGTTTCACTATGTAGACCTGGGTGGCCTGAAACTTAACTGTGTGGACTAGGCTGACCTTGAACTCAAAGAAATCCACAGGTCTCTACCCCAGGCCCCATGCTGGGACACCAGGCATGATCTTTAGCATTTAAAAAAAAAAATGTCTTTGGCTGGAGAGATGGCTCAGAGGTTAAGAGCATTGACTGCTTTTCCAGAGGTCCTGAGTTCAATTCCCAGCAAACACATGGTGGCTCACAACCATCTCTAATGGGATCTGGTACCCTCTTCTACAGTCTACTCACATATATAAAATAGATATAAATAAATAAATAAATCTTTTTTTAAAAAAATTGTCTTTGATATTTTTCCCAGCAAATGATTAAACTTGCTTATTCTAATTCCAGGACGAACCAACCACAGGCATGGACCCCAAAGCCCGGAGATTCTTGTGGAATTGTGCCCTAAGCATTGTCAAAGAAGGGAGATCAGTAGTTCTTACATCTCATAGGTCTGTACTATATAGTCTTGGTTTCTACGGGGTGCAGTTATATCTGGTCATTTCATAAAAATTAAAAAATAAAGACAAAGACTGAAATAGCTATCACCTAGAATTATTCCACCTAGAGACAACTATGATCATTTGTCTGTATTTGTCCAGAGCTTTTCTTATGCAAAGCTATAAGCATTTAAGTATTTTACAAACAAAAATTTAATTATAACATGTGTATTGAAAACAAAATTTCAAGTCATATAATTGAGGTGTGCTATCATTTCTTGTAGCTGCATTATGGTTTATGAATATCTGCTTTCATTTATGCAACTGCTCTTTGTGTAAACATTTGGATTATTTTTACCTTTTCACAATTGTATGGCACATGACAGAAAAGATCATCATTTCTGTATCATAGCAAGGGATGCCCTAGGATAGTGGCGATCTGTTTCATTGACATGCCAGGTGTCATGGTGATGTTCTGATGCTTATAGGAGCATCTGTCTGAAAGAAAAACCTCATTCTGTTTCTCCACAGTATGGAAGAATGTGAAGCTCTTTGTACAAGGATGGCCATAATGGTCAATGGGAGGTTCAGGTGCCTTGGCAGTGTCCAACATCTGAAAAACAGGTAACAGGGATCATGTCTTTGGGATAGCACATATTGAAATCATTGGTGTTTGTTTGTTTGCTTGTTTGTTTTTTGGTGAGTATATGCAGGATAGATCAAAATAAAAACAGAAGAGTATAGGAAAAAGAACACGGGCTTTGAAACCTGAATGGGCAGTATTCCAATTCTGACTTTGCCATGTACTGGGTATGTGATTTGTAGTCAGGTTACTCAGTATCTCTGAGAGTCAGTTTCTGAGACTATCCTGAATTTAGTTATATAAGTGAAGTTTAATAATTCACTTGTGATGTTAAGATAATGAGGGCACACTGTGGAATTAACACCAAGAGGTTCACCATTCTTACCCTGACATAACTGGGAGTTAACTTGGGGCAGATGACTGAGTTCTTTAGGCTTCTGTTTATCTGTGTGTCAGACTTTATAGGTCCACATTGAGGTTTTAATGGAATCTTGTATTCAAGGCTGAGAGAGCATGGTACCACGCATGACTAGGTATTTCTGTCAGAAACGGCTCTGTGGGTCTGCCAGAGACCTCTGTTCTTCTTGGTACACGTTGGGGTTCTCAGAGCTGAGTGTCCTCTTGAGTAGTCTAGGACTGCTCCACTTGAGTGTATTTTGTTTCCTGCTTTCAGGTTTGGAGATGGTTATACAGTAGTTGTACGAATAGCAGGCTCCAACCCTGACCTGAAGCCCGTCCAGGAGTTCTTTGGACTTGCCTTTCCCGGAAGTGTCCTAAAAGAGAAACATCGAAACATGCTACAGTACCAGCTTCCATCCTCCTTGTCGTCTCTGGCCAGGATATTCAGCATCCTCTCCCAGAGCAAAAAACGACTCCACATAGAAGACTACTCTGTCTCTCAGACAACACTTGACCAAGTAAGCTTTCAGTCAAAAGTATATTTAGCTACAGGCTTAGTATGCCTGCTCCTTTCTCCCCAAGTTCAGCCTGTCTGTGCTTTGATTCCTTCCCCACTATTACTGCCTACATTGTACAAATTTCTATGAGCACATTGCAAAAGTTGATGCTTTCTACTACATAGGTATTGTGACTGTTGTATGAGTAGTCAGAATAACTACCATTGATTGCCTGTCAGGAGTCAGGCATTTTGCCAGGTGCCTTATCTCTTCTAAATAACAAGATATACTGTAGTGGTAATCTGTGACACCACTCTGAGGTACCAGCTGGTGATCACTGCCAGAGTTCCCTAGATCCTTGAAATAAAAGATACAAATACCTGACTTAATTTCAGTATGCCCTAACAGCTCAAGGCTGGGCTTCTCCCTGACTCCACATGGCTAACCCACTTTCTCCTCTGATATTCCTGAGTTATCACCTTTTAAAATCGATATTTCATCTCTGCTACCACAGACCCAGTTGGGGGAGTGGCCTCTGGGGCCACTCTTACATGGACTCTTACATGGCTGGATGATTTCTCTTCTGCAGCTCTTAAATCCGATCTCTCGCTTACCCATCTCTGCAATTCTGCTCCTTCCTCTTCCCTCGGTCCCTTGTCCCTAAAATCCAAAAGTCCCGCCTCCATCACCCTGTCCAGCCATTGGCTGTTAGTAACTTTATTGACCAATCAAAAACCAATTGGGGACAGGGACCCTCAGCGACTAGACACAGAGACACCCAGATAATTTTGGGAGCCAAATTAAGACAAAACATTAGAATCAATCCCCAACAATGTACCAAACAGAGCTTAGCAGTTAGTGGGTATCCAGCAAGTGGTTTTTCATTTCCTCTTTAATTTGTCCTAGATATGCCAAAGTGGATGACTGATATGTGAGTGGATTTAGTAGTTGGTGATGTAGAGTAATATAGAAAAGGATTTCAGAGCTTTAGGTGCTTCCCTAAAAGAAATACCTAAAATCCCTTCAAGAATGTTCCCTTTCACACTGGGTTTTCTATTTCAAGTACTTACTCAATTCTGTGTTCTCCTAACTGACCTCCTAATTTCAACACAAGGAAAACTACAATCATAAATAAGAATTCAGCAACAACAGAAGAACCAGTCCAGAGACCTTCATGAGTGTCTGTCTTCCTTTTGACAGGTATTTGTGAACTTTGCCAAGGACCAAAGTGATGATGACCACTTAAAGGACCTGTCACTACACAAAAACCAGACAGTTGTGGATGTGGCTGTTCTCACATCCTTTTTACAGGACGAGAAAGTGAAAGAAAGTTACGTATGAGGAATCCTGTTCACACGGGGGTGAATGAAAGGAAGGGAGAGCTAGGTCTTCCTTTGCACTGTGTCAAGTGTTCCAGAAAAAAGCGTCCTGCATTTCTGTGGAGAGGAACAAACTGGATACTGTACTGACACTATTCAATGCAATGCACTTCAATGCAACAAGAACACAATTCCATTACAGGGGCAGTGCCTTTGTAGCCTATGTCTCGTATGGCTCTCTAGTGAAAATGACTTGAAGTTAGTTCATTACCTTATACAGATGTGAAACTCTGGTGTGGAACCAAGCAGACTCTGGGTTTGGATTCATACTTTTTGTTCCTGTGTATTCTCACTGGGATTGCAACAACAATCCATCAAATAGTCATGGCCGGTGATAATCAAAGTCAAAGGCATGCACATCCTCATTCATTATGCCATGCTGAACCACAAAACTGGTTTCCCGGTGACACATCCATTGCTGGCAATGAGTGTGCCAGAATTACTAGTGCCAAGTTGCTCAGAAAGTCTGAAGCACTGAGTGTGTCACAAACACTTCTGTGAAGACCGCCCTGCTGTCTCTCAACATCATTAAATATCAGGTGACAAAACGGTGCCATGTGTGACTAAATTCCCATTTTCCTTCTCTCTTTGATGAGCTGCTGTGGTGGCTGTCTTGTGCAAGATGTGGATCTCTCTAACCCAGGTACTTGGTTCTCTTGTTCAGTGTTACCCATGCCCATGTGATGGGTCAGCAGAGCATCTTTCTGAGACTTTTTCAAACACATTAGAGCCTCCTAAGCAACAAAGATCAACAGCCAAAGTTCTGGGGCTGCAAGCTTCTGAGTTCAGGGTGTGGCATACAAGAGCTGGTGTATTTACACGTGGGAGGTCTGGGTCTGTTTGTCCTGGCTGTCTGCTAACTCAAGATTGTACACTACATCTCAAGATCCTTCATTATTACAGATCCTTCATAACTACAGAAGTGTAGTTCTTTCTGTTTGAATTAACCTAGAAAATGAGTGGCATTTCATTTGAACAAAAATGTTTTCATTGTTAGTATTTTTTGGGATTTTAAGTTTGATCAGTGCCTCTGGAAGTTTAAAACCATGTGTATGATGTCAGTTGCATAGAGGAATGTGCCTGCACTGCCTCATGCCTTATTTTCCTTGGTAAATTTGCAGATGGAATGTCTGACTAGCGCTGGTGACCAGAAAACAAAGTGGTAGTCAACATCTCAGGCCTTATTTTAAGACCCTGTAGAATACTGTTCTTTTCAGGCTACAGATTGAGTAATTTTGGAGTATAATCACAGTGGAAATGCATGGATGGGTAAGGGGATGGGTAAGGGGAGCTAGCAGATTGTGCCATTCATTTGGCTGACTGATTTACAGTTATACGTTGTTTTGTTAAATTCACTGAAAGGGTACAGCCACACCCTTGCCTACTTGATAGCCTCAACACAAAAGCCAAGAAAGATCACTAAACAATCAACTCTTTCCAGGGGAAAACAGCTAGCTTGAAATTTCTTGTATATAATTTATGCTTGTGACCTTTGGGATCTCCAGAATATGAGCAAACAATGGGCTTTGCAGGATGTTAACCACCCATTTAAACCTCTGATGATCTCAAATGGTCCATATCTTGAGTCATTAGTCATGAAAAACAGTCAACAGACTATTCCACATCAAATATTTTTCAGACTTTTCTAACCCAAGCTTAATTTGTTTTCATCTGCAAGCAATATGAAAAAATCTTATTTCATCAATGCTCAATGTCATCTGTCTTCACACAAAATAAAAATATGAGTAAATTCCTGTATTGGGCAAAGTTCAAGTGAGCTTTTGCTATGGCTGTTTTTTTCAACTTCTTCTAAAAATTTGGAAGAATAAGATTTCAGATCTATTTCAAATTACATTTATATAATGTTGTTATGTAACTCATTGCTTGAAAAGGAAAAATGGAGATTTTGATACTAATGTCAACATAGGTTTCTAAAATGACAAGGAAAGAGTGTCTCCAGTAGTTATTGGCATTCCACTGTATTTTAGGTATCAAAGATACAGAATTCAAAGAAACAAATCTTTATTTTTCAAAATCAAACTGTTGTTGGCTTTCTTAGTCCATTCTCATCATGTTCTAACTTTTCAATATACTACAGCCCTGAGAAAAGTCCATGTTTTCATTACTCTGATTTTCAAGGTTAAAAAGAAACAAAAACAACAGTAAAGCACCATTTTGAAAAAAAAGTTAATTCAGTGTAGATTTAAAATCTTTTCTGAAGCTAGAGACAATCTGTGGGTATTTATTACATGATCTGAATAGCAATCTTCAAATTTCCTGTGTAAACGTAATATTTTAGAGATTTAAAAATCAATCCTATCTTCAAATAAAATTTTCTTAGATTCCCTATGGAGATGTGCTGTGTGAGCTGAGAAATTCTCAAGCGCAAATACTTCTGGTTTACTTTCTATTTTTCTTTTTAAATATTGGAAAACTTGCGAACTGTGAACATAAGAAAGTGAGTCCTCTCGCTAGACAAACCTAGCACAATTCATTATGAAACAAACAAACCTCAAACTGCTGTCTAGGTGTCTGTACTGCAAGCATATGCCTCATGACTATTAAATGTTATACATCATTTGCTCTCTGTATAGTAGGCATTGACTTAAAGGGATTGTCTGTTGTCTTCTCATGGTTGTATATATCAGGTAAAATTGTTCCAAAGAGCCATGTGTTGTGTAGGGGAACCACTTTGATCCTGAAATACTAATTTGTACTCTTAGTACTATTTACTGGTAATAGTGTAATGCCACAGTAATAGTGTTCTGATTCAAAACGGTTGTGTCCCTTTTTGAACAACCTTTATATTTCCATAAGGATTCGGTGTGTTCTTCTCCCTTGTACCCTAGGACGAAGCTGTTTTTGTGCTTTTTCTTTATCATTGGCCCTCATTCCAAGCACTTTATGCTGTCTGTAATGGATCTATTTTTGCACTGGAATACCTGAGATTTGCAAAACTAGACAAAAGTTTCAGAGCAGATTTCTAAGTTAAATCCTTTTCATTAAAAGAAAAAAAAAACTGAAAAAAAATTGTATTGTGAATAACTTTATATGAAGTGTTTTTAAAAAGCCTGTTTCTATGTTATAAGCCACAAAATAAAGCTGTGACAGCCCTGCTGGTCTACACAAATTTACTTTTGTGCATCTGTAGCACCACCTGCTGTTTTTTAAGTGTTTTAAAGCCCAGAGGGGAAGCTGCTTTAATCGCTGGTGTACGTTTCAGAAAAGTTCAAATGCTCCAAAGAAAGGACTCAGGATGCTACTGCAAGAAAGAAGCTTGCTGTGTCCTCTCAGATTCACCTGACACTGAACATTTAAGAAAGGCGTCAGGGGTTTTCTAGATGGAGTGGTAGTTACTGATTTTTAAGCTGAGGAGGAAACAGTTTAGGTAGGCTTCCTTAATGAGAACAGAACTAGCTTGTGGGGGCTACAGAAAGGGAACTTTGGGTGCTTATTCAATCAAAACTATAAAGACACAGCATCATATGCATCGCTGGGGACGATGGCAATGGTCACTGGGCCCAAGGAGTAGGAATTTGGAAAAAGAAATGATGTGGGGAGGCACTGGGGTTGATTTCCACACTTCCCTGCTTCCAGACTTCTGTGCTAAGTAGTGTACACACAAGCGGGGCTCTGTTGAGGCAGTGAGGATGTATTTATCCTGGCTTTTTCTCAAAGAAAAAGATACATACTTAACCTTGCAACTTGAAAAACCCCAATTAGTCCTGGTTCTATAGTGACTGCTTCAGAATGGCTGGGACAACGTGCAGTAAGTGGTCCTTATCCAGGGCACAGGTCAGAAGTTTGTTTGCAGGTTCTTGGCTTTTGAGTAGGCCCAGAAGCCTGCTCAGTATTTGCCACACTACTGTATCTTCTAAAGTCCTATAAGACTTTAATGAAATAACAAAACTGCCTGTGAAAATTTATAATTGAGAGAGTAAAAAAAGAAAAAATGTATTGTGAAAAGTTAGTTAACCTAGATGAAAATACAAGTTACCCACAAATCTTTACAAAAATATTGATCAAAGCCCTCTCTAAAGTTCCAGATAAGAAACCCACTCTGGACCATATGGATAGTGCTATTGCATGTGTTAAGTTTCAAAACACACAGAAAATTAGCAACTATTTTCAACTTGCTAGATGCTGGTAACCTACCCTATGCAGGAAGTCAAAACATTTTACATGTTGAATAAATGATACCTCAGAGAGATTTGCTCCAAGATACATAGCTAATTAAACAACAAATGGTTCTCTTCGAAGTTAGGTGTCCGTTAAACTTGTCCTTGGTAAATCCGCTAAGCATTGTTATTTATTAATTTGACAAATATTTACTGAGCTTGATATGCCGGCCATCTATCTTGATTCTGGGGATATAATATTGAGGGAAGTCAAATTTATCTTTAATGATGCATTGGTGAAGGGCAAATGACAGTGGACAAACACTCTTGGCACGGTAAGGGCTTCAAGAAATAGGAAACAAGGTGAGTGATGGGTTAACAGTGGGGAGGAGCCAGAAACAGCCTGTCTGAGGAGAGACACTTAAGCTCAGATCTGAACAAAATGAGAAGGGACAGCATTGGAAGGTGGGCTTTGTGAACACATCTTAAACATGTAGAATAAAAAAAAAAACAATTGGGAAAATCTTGGCTGCCAAGGAGGAAGAAGAATCCAATGTGTCTGGGGTTGGGGGTGTGGGGATGGAATCAGGATCTTGCTGCCTCATTGAGTATTTGTCTTTTATTGTTAGGATGATGAGGAACCTTGAGGTTTTCCACGGAGTGACCAGCAAGATCTACTCCCTGTTTCAGAGAATGTGGACTTTGATGGAAAGAAGGGGCAGTAGAAGAGCGTGAGAGGACAGTGAATAGGCAGGGAGGAAGGATGACAGTCTATCTGATTCAGAGCCAGTAGCACTTGTTCATAGGCCGTAGGTAGGAGTCCAAGGAAACAACAACAAAAAATGACTTCTAGTTTGTGAACTAGATAGATGTTTATGTTGAAGCATGCATTTGGTATTCAGTTGGTATCATTGCTCAGGAACAATGACAGAAAGTAAACATGGCCGCGTTAACAGCACACCACACCACACCCACAAACATAGAGTTTTGGTTTTGTTTTTTAAGTCATGGGACTGGATGAGCTTACTTAACGGAAGAGAATGAAAGTTTGAGATTGAGATTTAGAAGTTACTGAAGGAAACTGGGAGGGAATGGCCACCAGCAGGAAGGAGAAGAAAAGCAAACATATCTGGGGTACATCCTACACTAGAATGTGAAAGATGGATGCTCCTGGAAGGCACAACTCTACTTATGTCTGAAGACTGCCACAGTGAGCAAGGTATCTGTGAATGACCATTGCACTTCATAAAATGGTGGTTCCCAGGGAAGCTCTAAAGCCAGTGGACTGCGGAGCATGAATGAGAGGTTAAGGAGGAGGAATAGTGAATCAGCATGACTTGCCATTGTGCTCTGAAGGGAAACAAATAGCTTTCATCTAGATTCCTTTCCCTGTAGACTACAGTTGGCATTCGTCTTTTCCTTTCTGACTGTTTTTAATCCTTTAGCCATGTATCCTGCCAGGAGCCTTTTTTCCACCAAACTCCCTTATTACACTTAATCTCCATTCTTCCCCTTTCCTCGGGGTCTTGGGCCAATTAGTTGAAACTAAAGAAATCAAACCCCATTCTCCTGGAACAACTTTTTTTTTTTTCTAAGATGAGTTGAGAAAATTTTTCTAGATGAGAGTTTATGAAGAACGTCTCTCTAATGAGTCTTTTGCTTCTTTCAACATGTTGCAGGTTCATAGTCCTTTAATGACTGAAGGTACTACAACTTCAGTTTGTGCAGTAGTTAAGTGCCTAGGCTTTGCTCAGTAGATTAGGAGTTGATGCTAGGAATGAATCCAGGGTGTGAGTCTACAAGCACCAATTTTCTTAGCCTTTGGAAGTTAGTGAAGGAGGAATTAGATTTGGCAATTGGTTGTGTATCTGTTTCTCTTCCTAGAAATACAATTGCTGTGTTTTTGTAGTCTAGAAAGACATCTCAGAGCCAACAGGCAATAGTACCTTTTGTAGTTCTTGATTGCACTCATAGTGAGAATGTCTCCTGTGCCATTCACTGTGTCTTTCATAGATATTTTCCAAAGAAGATGATGGGGAACCTTCAATAATTTACTGATAATAGTGGATAATATTAAGTATGGAGCAATGATGTGCTATTATTTTAATTGAAAAACTCTTGTATTCATCTATTTTCTGTTGTTAAAATAGTGTGGAGAGAGAGGGCAATAGAGGGAGAGGAACAGGGAGAGAGAAAGAGGGAGGGAAGGAGGGGGAGAGAGAGAGAGAGAGAGAGAGAGAGAGAGAGAGAGAGAGAGAGAGAGAGATTGATTGATTGATTTAGCCCAGAACTTAACAACTTTGGAAATCCAAGAGCAAGTGGTCTTGTCTAAGCCTCATGGAAGAAGGGAAAATGGCATCATGGTGGTAGCATGTGCAAGGTGGGGAGGTCACCCAGCATAAGAGAAACACAAACTGACCCAGGGTTATAAACAACGTACTGTTAACATTGGAATGTAGTGAACTGTTCCCCATATCCTCACAGGACTGAACACATGGTCCCTAGCTGGTGCTACTGTTTGGGGTAACATTAAACCTTTGAGGATCATAGCAAGGGTCTACTTTCTGTCCAGGTCTGTGTTTCAGGATCTACCCAGATATGAGGAACTCTAGCTGTATATTCCCACCTGCATGAATTGTCATGTCTTTCCTACCATGATGGATTGTACAACTTAAAACCAGGAACTAAAATAAACCCTTCCTTCCTTGTTTCTGTCAGGTATCTGGACATAGCAATGAACAAAGTAACCAATATAACTCCACTTCAAGAGAACCAACATGGGACCTAAGAATATTACATTGAGCCGTTCCAAAACTGGCACCACCGACCTAACTAACCACTTCCCACTGGGCCGCACATCTCAAAGGTCCATCATCCCTAAAAGGATCAAACTCCAGCACATGAATCTTTGGAAGAGGGGGGTCACATGCAAACTATATCTAAGATATAGCATACCTCATATGCTAATACAATCAATAAGTACTTGCTGATAACTTACCACATGCCAGGCACTGATTGATAATATTGCAATGATTCAAACAAAACCCCATGATATTGTGGAATTTAGTTTTAGTAGAAGAATACAATAAAAATCACATATAACTAAAATAGAAAAATGTTAGTTATGCTAACAAGTGACATAATGTCAACTGTGTAGCTTAAACAACATTTATTTCGTACCATTCTTGAGGTTGGGAAATCTGAGTTGAGGATGCTAACCATGATTAGGTCCGAGTGCACACCTCATTGGTTAACTCACTTGGTAGAAATATGAAGAGGATACTTACAAGGACACTCATTCTATCAAGGGGCCCCATCCCCTCAATAAGCCCAATGACCGCATGTGCTGGTTTGAATAAGAATGGCCCCCGTAGGCTAATAGATTTGAAAGCTTGGTCACCATGAAGTGGCACTCTTTGAAAGGATTCGAAGGTATGGCTTTGTTGGAGGAAGTGTGTCACTAGGGGTGGGCTTTGATGTTCCAAGGTCCCATTCCAAGCTCTCTTGCTGCTGTCTGTAGATCTTGATGTAGATTTCAGCTCCTTCTTCAGCACCATGTCTGCCTGCCTATGTGCCACCATCCTTCCCACCATGACAACAATGGGCTCAACCTCTGAAACTGTAAGCAAGCCCACTTAACTGTTTTCCTTTAGAAGGGTTGCTGTGGTCATGGTGCCTCTTCACAGCAATAGAACACTGACTAAGATACATCATCAGGTCTCCACCTCTAAACATCATTACATTAGGAATTAGGGTTTCAATATGTGAATTTGAAGGGTGGAATTCATTTCATAGCAAACAGGAATATTGATTTTAAATAGGGCTGTCAGGGAGGGCTGCATCAGGCTCTGGGGTCAAGATCCCAATAAAGTGTGGAGATGATACAAGAAAATCCATGTCTAGGGATGAAGATCCTAGGCAGGGGAAATAGACTTTAAGGTAAGACAATGCTTAGGGAGTCAAAGAAGAAAAGCTGTAAGTCACCTGGAACCAAGGGAGTGGAGTGATACTAGGAATGTAACTGGGGGTGGGAGGGGTGGGAGGTGGGGGGTGTCCAGTGCAGATCATGTAAGGGCTTGCAGGCCACAATGACCCTAAGGGAGACAGGAAGCTATCAGAGACTCGAGGGAGCAGAGAAGTGAATTAGTGTGGTTTGTGTTTTATATTCTTCTGATTGTTATGTTGAAAATAGACTAGGATGATGGCAGGTGAGTGAAGAACTGTCCCCTTAAACCTCAACAGTGATGGGCTCGAACCAGAATGGCGGCTGCAGGAATGTGAAGCAATCAAATTCTGGACTTTCAGGATTTGCTGGTAGACCTGAAATGGGGTGATGATCTGATCAAATGGACAGGAAAAGAGGTGCCATTCACTGAGATAGGATTTCCGGGTAAAGATTAAGAGCTCAGCTTTCAACAGGTGTGCTGTGAAGTTTCTAATATATTCAGGTGGAGGTGCTAAGACTGGTAGTTAAGTAAGGCTGAATTCTAGAGAATGCGTATATACTGGACGGACCGTCCCAATACAGGTGCCAGTTGAAGACGTAAGTCTGAGACATAATCCAGGAAGTGAGTTCAGGATAGGAAGAAAGTCTAGGGAGTCAGCTCTGGAGTGTAATATCATTGGAGATGAAAAAGACAAGATAGAGACCCCAAAGCATTAATAAATAAAGAAGACTAAGCAGATGGTGTTTGTAGGAATGAACAAAATCTAGAACAAAATCTAGAACAAAATCTGGAACAAAGAACGAAGAACAGGTCAACTGCTAGGAAATCTACTAGAAGGAGAACTGGAAATTGAGTTTGGTGAGAGCTGTTGGTGAGTGGAGTACTGAGTCCTTTAAGAGAGAATTAATTAGAGGCTGGAAGTATGCCACTTCTTTTGTGTGACTGCAGAGCAGGATGATTTTGTCTTTTAAAGATGGAATTAGCAGATTTGTATGCCGAGGATTGAGAGCTGGGAAAAGTAGCTTCAGGAGACAGAACGTTCCGTAGCCATTTCCTTCAGCTAAGTGTACAAGGGGACGAGCTGGTCTTCCCCAGGTGCAGAGTGGGAGAAAAGTAGGGCATGGGGACCTGCCTGCAGAGGGTGGCAGGGAGCTGCTAGTCTACACTGTCTCTTCTGGTTACTTTCATGTGTTTGTTTGTTCCCAGTGAGGAAGAAGGCTCAACAACAGAGAATGCAGATGCGGAGCAAGTCCTGAAGACGATCTAAGAGAACAGAAGAGAATCAAATTGCAAAGCAGTCAATGCTACTACATGAACCTGTGCATAGTTTTGCTCCTCTTCAAACCTCTTGCAAGGCACACCTCTGTTTCTCTGTTCAGTAGAAAGCGAAAATGCAGCTGGAGCTAAATACAAATAAGGTGTTATATGATCTAAACCGAGTAAGTACGTATACACTTTAGGTTAAGGAGAACGGATAGGGTAACGCCTAGTGTATCAAAATGTCAGCTCTTAACTTTTTACTTTGCTACAGTCATAGTCAAAGAAGAATGATGCTCAAAAAGTTAATGAAGCAAAATGCTTTTGGGAGCATTTTATAATGAGCTGAGCTTGGCAGTGGCCATTGGCGCCTGAGGGACCTTGTAGCCTGAGACTCCTGGAAGCGCCAAGGAGAGACACAGTGGCAGAAGAGGAGTCTGCAGAGCCCGCAGTATCTCCAGAACAACTTCTAAAAAGACAAGTCTTATGGGAAGATGCTTTTAAAATGTGGTCTCATGAAATTACAAGGTGGAGCAGAGCCCTGCCCAGTGGAGTATGTCACCTGGACAACCATGAGATCACAGATAGGCAAAGGACATGTCATTCGCTGAGTAGGGCTGAGCTGTCAGTGCTGCAGTCTGTGCTGCTTGCCCTGATGTAGGGCGGAGAACAGAGAGGCCATGCTGCCAGCAGCCATGTAAGTGAGCCTGTGAGCAGATGGAGCAGTGGGCATTAAGGGCAGAGTGCTGTGCACAGGCCTGGAATCTCTTATGGATTCTGCCCTAGCTGAAAGGGTCACCTTCACTATGGACAACAACAGGATAACTGAAAAGAGTCTCAGCTATAGTCCAGTATTTATGGTGCTTCAGAAATCTTGAACAAGATTAATGACTTGATGCAGTAAGTATTTGCATGTAAAGCTGTTTGGGTAAAAAACCAAGCCAAAACAAAAAACTGCCATCTGCAGTGTCACTTTGGTGATTAAATGGGCCATGGGGAGGTGGGAATGCTGACTGAACTGAGTGGTATGATATGGAGAAAGGCAGAGCAAGAGACACTGTGGCTTTGGTGACAAGTATGGGACCGCAGCTGTGGTGGATCTGGGAACATGCCGTTGCTGAGTAGGGCCGACAGAGTGGTGTGTAGCAGCTTCCAGCTTGTGTACACCCTGCCCCAGAATGCGATGCCCAGGTGCATGACTGCCCTGGCTCTGGGCAGTGACAGGATGTCCAAGATGGAGAATGGTTCTGAGATACCAAATCTTTTACATTCAGACCCCATTTTAGAGAACCTGATGTAAGTTTGAACTCAGGTAAACTAACAGGCTGGGGCCTAGCATTAGTTTCCAAGTTGCCCCCCAACAAACCCGAGCCTAGCTCCAGTCTCTAGGCTAATCCCCAACAAAACTAGCATTTTTAGGTTACACCCTCAACAAGACCAGTGTCTCCAGATTATTCCCCCAACAAATCTGCACCCCAGGTTACAAGCCCACCCCCTGCCTAATGACCACCAATGCAGAGGAGAGCAGAAATTAAGTTTATGATATGACTCCTAGCACCAGCCAATTCTTGAAGGCTTTCCAATTAGATGCTTGCACATGTACTCCCTGCTTGCTGCTTCCTATAAAGCCTTACCCCAACAGACATTCTGGGCTCCCCCGCCACCAAAACTGTCCTGTGTAAAGGTGGTGCATTGGGGTGGGAGGCTGGGATAGCTCAAATAAAGACCCTGCTGTGAGTTTTATCAGATTGGCTCCTATGTGTGTTTGGGGGATCACTAACATTTCCCTGGCACAAGAGTTCATTTTCTAGATTCTTTGAAAGACCTCCATGGTCTGCCATGCAGCTGGAGACTGGAGACCATGTTGGTGTCCATGTCCATGTTGCTGCCAGGGCCATGTTGATGTTCATGGTCTGTGACCACCCCTCCCCCCCAAAAGAAAAGAAACAGTACAGACAGGAAGCCACTAAGAGAGTCCTTGACATTTGTGATAGGGATGATGAAATGTAGCTCTTCACAGTTCATGGAGCAGAGGTAGGGGAGGCCTCTGTTTTCTTTAAGGGGCTGGCCACTATTAGTTTGACCATGCTCTAGTGAGTATATGGACAAGACAAATTGGGCTTTGTGTATTTGTTTTTCTTTTCTTCCTTTCTTTGGGGAGGGCATGAGGATAGGAGGGTGGATCTGGGGGGAATGGGAAGTATGAACAGAATGCACTGTGTGAAATTCCCAAATAATCAATAAAAACATTATGTTGGAAAAAACATTTTATAAATGAACATTAAATTTTTAATTAAATTAAAAATTTTAATTATGTGCATGTGGGCTTTTAACAATTAAAAAAATTCATTGTATACATTCATTGCATATGGTATTGTGCCATTTAAGGAAATTTTCACACAAGCACACACTGTACAGAGTTATGTTCCCCCAGCAAACCTCTCTCCCGTCTCACCCATCTCTGTTGCCATTAGTCCTCTCTATTACCATAGACAAGTTTTTTTTTTACTTTCATTTTATATAGACAGGCATGATTTTATGTACATAGAAAATCTAGCGACCACATCTGAAAGAAAACGTATTGGTCTAAGACTCGCAACTATCTGAGACATGTGTATGTGAAGCACATACCAAGCTCCAGCTATGCGACATAAATGTTACAGCATTCTGAAGGGTGCTGTGATGGATGGGAAAGCTGCACAGCTTGCCTTCCTGAGCACCATCTCATACTGCAGACAGCTGAGGCGGCAGAGGTACAGAAGCCTGTCTTCAGAGCCAGCGTGCAATGCTATTCTACCGTGTACTTAACAGCTACGAAGCTGCCACACTGTTATGATGTCATTACTCTATGCGACATAAGAAAAGCTCCAGAAAAGAGGATATAAATATAGAAGACACACTTGAAAAAATCAGAATGATGTGAAAGCTTTTATTAGGTCAAAGATTTCCATACTTATAAAGATCTCATTGAAATAAATGTCTCATAATATTTATGAGTAATTCAAGGTAATGTTAAAAGTAGTAAAAAGAAATGAAAAACACGCTAAAACCATATTATATATCAAGTCTCAAGAATATATTATTTTCCAATTTTGACTTAGTAATGAATGTGAAACCGTAATTAATACAGATGACATGGTATTACACTTTTCTAAAGTATAAAGTCAAATAGTAGAATTAATATCTCTATCAATCCCATTTGATATCACAACGTAAACATTACTGGTAAGAAATAGTTTTAAATTTCAGGAAAGTGAACACAATAAAAATGCAGATATTGCATTTATTTAATTTACAAATATTTTGAGGGAAAAATTTTCAAAATAATTTTTTGAGTACCAGTCTTAGTCATAAAGTCACAGAAGACAAGATATTGTGAAACAATGAAGTACCAGGGCATAGAGTAAATACAACACTTTCTGACATCCAATAGATATGAAAATGAACAGAAATATTTCCTGAACTACTGGTAGTAAATGATCACGCAGCCTTAAAAATGCAGAGGGCCCAGTGTAGTAGCTCAGCACCTCCTTCAGACAAACAGGGCGACTGCCTTGGAGAAATGAAGTACCTGCTGTAGACACACCTCACCTCTGTGATGGGCTGCTCCATTCTAGGTAGGAAACTACTTCAGTGGTGAAAATGATGTTGGAATCAGGAACATATTCTGCTGGGACTCTAGGTAATTGACACTTTCCCGAACTGGAAAGACATTGTAGAAGACAATGAAGCTATCAGCTGAATCAAATTTGTTCTAAAAATAATTCATGCCTAATCAAGCAGCTCACCAGCAGCCACCACTCTGGGGTCCTCATGAGACAAATGTCTCCCAGCTGCTCGGCTGTCTGCACTCTCGTTCCACCAGAGAACATGGACTGCGGAAGTAAATCATGAGTTAGCTGTAATGTTCTTCATAACAGGCATTTCTTTCATTGTTGAGATTATATCCATTCTCCCTTCCTGGTCTTCCCTCCAAACCCTCCCATATAACCTCCTTGCTCTCTCAAATTCATGCCCTCCTTTTTGTTGTTATCTGCATATATGTACAAGTAGTACATGTGCATGGGTGTATTATATTCTAGATAGAACCTTACAGCGGTTAATTTTACAAATCTGTGTGGCCCTGGCCATGGAGTCTAGGGCCTTTTGAAAGAATGGGAACCAAGGCTGGGTAAGTACTCTACCTCTGCTCTCTATCCCTGACCCTCATTGTGTTTGTGTAGCTCTGTATGCTGTGGGTACGCATGTATATGTGTGCATGTGGAAATCAGAGGTCAATGTCAGGTGCCCTCTTCAACTGCTCTCTTCCTGTTTTGAAACAGGGTCTCTCACTGAACTTGGAACTTAACAGCTGGGTAGACGAGCTGGCAAGCCTCCTATTTTCACTTTCCCAGGGCTGAGACTGTAGATAGTGCCACTGTAGCCAACTTTGACATGGGTGCTAGGGATCAAACACAGCTCATCATGCCAGTACAGTCTGTCTATCCATCCTGGAGTCCTAGGAAGTTATCATGCACATACACTGTTTCTAGCCCCTTTTTATATGACAGTTCTTTGGTCTTTGCATTCCTTTGCCATTCACAGAACACTGTTAACTTCAATAGTCAGAAATAGGTAATTTTTTTGGGTTTGGGTTTGTCCATAATTTTTGCATTTATAAAAATGTATACGTTTATTTTCATTTAGAAACAATATCTTTACTCCAATATTATTATTTTGAAATAAATCATGACACTTTTAGAAAAATGATGAAAAGAATTAATATTTTCTTAAAGTCTCTTCCAGTTTCTAATCAACTGTTAACCTGTGAAATAGCTCCACAAGGTATTAGCAATCACAATAAATAAGATACAAATCAGTGTTTTTATATCTAACAATTAGGAAAAAATCCTCAAAATTAAAATCAATGTCAAAAAGAAAAATACCCAAGAAACATAGGCAATCACCAATATTCATCAATCACAGTCTCACAGAAATAAGACAGCTGTACCTCTGTTGAGGGCTCCATATTCTGTGTGGAAAACACCAACTAGTGTAGAGTAGCCAAGCTCAACATGGGCATTTACTGCCCTTTTGAATGCATCACCCCACAGAGCTGGGCCTCCAGGCTTCATCTGAAAGGTAGCCAGTTCATAGACTCCTAGAATTGATAGAATTAATTAAATAATTAAGTAATTACTCAACAGACACTATTCAGGCAATTTGCTTTGTTTGACACTAGGAGTGGGAAGTAACTAAATGTGAATACACACACACACACACACACACACGTACGTTCGTATGTATGTTTAAAGGGTCACACGTACGTACGTACATATGTTTAAAGGGTCATCTCCTGGAGCAGAGATTAAGGGAATGGCCAACCAACGACTGGCCCAAATTGAGAGCTACCCCATGGGAGAGAGCCCATCCCTAACACTATTAATAATAGTCTGCTACGGTTGCAGTGAGAAACCTAACATAACTGTCTCCTGAGAGGCTTCATGCAACACCTGATAGAAACATGCAGAGACACACAGCCAAACATTAGGCAGAGCTCAGGGAGTCTTGTGGAACTGGGTCCTCCAACAGTTGGAGCAGGGGCTGTCTCTGACTCAGACTCTGTTGCCTGCTTTTGAATCCCTCTCCCCTAGGTGGGCTGCCTTGTTTGGCCTGTGTGAGAGAGGATGCACTTAGTTCTGATGTAACTTGATGTGCCAGGGCAGGTTGGTACTACTTTTTCCTCTTTTTTTATCAACTTTGAGAGGGGAGATATTATTCTTCATGTAATTTCCTCTTCTGAGAGTCTATTCCTAACAAGAATAGCAAGAAAACAGTTGGCTTGATATCATATCTGACTTTCAGGAAAAAGAACCTCAGCATGGGATATTAGTGTTCTTAAATATCCAAGTACTATTTGAGGAGTTTTGTTGTTGTTGTTGTTTTTGTTTTTTAACCTTTAGTCAGAAATATAAAGCAGAAATAAGAAACTGGATGATAAGTAGATCTGATAGAAAAAGAAAAAGAACAAGGCCATGAAAGATTTATAAAAAGTTTGGAGGAAAACAACATTTAAGCTCAGTGTGTAAAAATGCTTGTTGCCAAGCCTGACAGAGCTCAGTCCTTAGAACACATACAACAAAAGGAAGGAAGCAACTCCCCCAAGTTGTTCTCTGACCTTCATGTGTGCACTATGACATGCATATACACTACCTAAGTAAATAAATGTGGAAAGTGCAAAAAACAAAACAAAAAAACCAAACTCACCAAGATTTGACACTGCAAGAGATGGCAACTGTGTTTGGACAGTGCTGAAATCAAAGGGCAGACCTAAGTAGATCAATGCTGCATACCTTGTGGCTTAGGTCCCAGAACCCAGGGAGCAAGGGAATGAAGAACAGACAGACATACACACATACAATGATGCTGGGGTCAGGTGAGATTTTGTAACATTGCCTCTACCACCACCACCTGAAACCTCCACTTGTTTCCTTAGGTGCAGCCCAGGGTTAGCTAGCCTAGTAGGAGGTCTCTGTAAGTGAGCAGCCTCAGGCTGTAAGCATTCAGGAGGAAGCTGCAGTTGTTGTTGGCACACAGAATCAATCATAAACACTCATACACGAGTCCTAACGAAAGCTTGGCCATTTCTCTTGAGCCTGGCTTGTAGGGGTAATGGCTTTGCCAACTGTCCTATGGGTCTGAAGCCCTGTGTATCCTGGGCAGGCTGTGCTCATGTTAGAATACACATTCATTCAGAGCTTCCTCTGCTCTCTATAAGGAAGGTCTCAATGACACTTTTCAAATTTCTTGTACTCTAAAATATAGTTAGGACAAGATGGGAAATAAAAGTTAAAATGTTATGCTTTTATAATCTGACTTTTGTTTAAAACTGGATTGAGATAACAGTTTCTTTAAATCAGCAAGAAAACATGTCATAAGGAATTGCTTTCAAACTGAGAAAGAAGAGAAGACAGAAAGCTTAGCTGCAGGGTACCTTGGCAGTGCCAGTTCTATAAGTAAAGATGTACTTAATCTAAAACATTGTAATGTGTGAGAAGGATGTTTGTATTTAAGTGTTTATATTATTGAAACAGGCATAGTATTACATGTCTATAATCTCTGCGATGGGGAGTCTGAAGCAGGAGAATTGTGAATTAGAGTTCACCCTGGGTTACATCATGAGAGCTTGTCTCAACCCTAAAATCTTTAATAGTATACTGTTGTTTTTCCTACATCGTAATTAAGCTTTAATGCATAACATTTGGAAGGGCTGGTGAGATGGCTCAGTAGTCAAGAGTTCTAGTTTTTCTAGCAGAGAAGCTGGGTTCAACTCCCAGTACCCACATGTCGGTTCACAGTTGTCTGTAATTCCAGTTCCATGGGGCTCTGATGCCCTCTTCAGACCTCCCCAGGTCCAGGCATGCCAGTTGTGTACAGACAAACATAGAGGCATCAGAAGATACATACATGCAAATATATGTACATGTATATATGTACACATATGTACATATATATCATACCTAGAAAAATTCTTCATTAATTAATTCTAATTTTTCTTTCTTTTTTTTTAGACTTATTTATTTATTTTATATGAGCATGCTGTCACTGTCTTCAGACACACCAGAAGAGGGCATTGGATCCCATTACAAATGGCTGTAAGCCACCATGTGGTTGCTGAGAACTGAACTCAGGACCTCTGGACGAGCAGCCAGAGCTCTTAACCTCTGAGCCATCTCTCCAGTTCTGATTCTCATTTTTCAAGAATAAACTAAGATCAGTTTTAATCTCAATACTCACAGCATCACTCCTATATAAAACAAATAATTTGTTGGGTTTTGTTTTCCAGTGGCACTTTTTTTTCCTAAATCACTTAATATCTGAACAGTTTCAGTCACGACAACTCACAGTGCCTAAGATAGACTCACCTTCCTTGCAAGGCCTTCCTATTTTGCACCATGGTACCAAGTAGGTAATCTCAACCTCTTGTTTATCAATGAAAGGCAAATTTGGAATGAGGAATCGTTTCTGCCATTCCTTATCCTTGGCCAACGCTTTGCGGACTGCAGTTCGATGCGCAAAATTATCTATGGTAGAAAAAAAAAATGGAGAAAAGTTTCTGTTGTTTTATTTAAACTTGTCTGCCTCCCCTTGGATTTCATCCAAATGAGCAAACATTTTACCCATAGCACTCAGGACACTGTGTTACGGCGTTAGGGACACCTATATGCAAAGATGTGGCATCTGCATCAAACCACAGTCTTCAGAGTAAAAGAAATAGAGACTATTGTAATCTTACTGTCCTGGCTGGTTTTGTGTGTCAACCTGACACACACTGGAGTTATTACCGAGAAAGGAGCTTCCCTTGAGGAAATGCCTCCATGAGATCCAGCTAGAAGGCATTTTCTCAATTAGTGATCAAGGGGGAAGGGCCCCTTGTGGGTGGTATCATCCCTGGGCTGATAGTCCTGGGTTCTATAAGAAAGCAGGCTGTGCAAGCCAGAGGAAGCAAGTCAGTAAGCAGCACCCCTCCATAGCCTCTTCTGCCTCATCTCCTGCTTCCAAGTTCCTGCCCTGTGTGAGTTCCTGTCCTGACATCCTTTAGTGATGAACAGCAATGTGGAAAATGTGGAAGTGTAAGCTTTCCTTTCCTTCTCAACTTCTTGGTCATGATGTTTTGTGCAGGAATACAAACCCTGACTAAGACACTCACTGAACATGCTTCACAGGTTCTACCACTCAGCAGTGTACAGGAATTAAGTTACTGAATGTTTCTCAGTCTGTGATTTGGGGAAATAACATCAACCTCCAGGTTTGTGGTAAGGATTAAATGAGCCCATGAAGAGGGTTTAGAATAGACTTCAGCACTTAGAACTGAACGTATGTGGATTCTTCTTATTCAACTGAAGCACCGACCTGACAGGGCCAGTTGAGAGAGAAATACTTTGGTAATGATGGGATACGGTCAAGATATACCTTGAGCAAATTAACATAAATGAAAGGAAAATGCACCCAACAAGGCCTTTCTCCTTAGGGTAAACAAAATGGGAGTGATTCTTGAATTCTTGTTAGTTCTCTTAATGGGTCATGTTTTAACTGGTATAGCATCTGAAGCCTATATTAATTCTAATGAGACTTGATCTATTATAACATGGAAAAGTCCTAAACTGCTATGTTAGGTACAGAATGAATAATGTTCATAGTGAAGCATTTTTGAACATTAATTTGGACACGAATGGAGAAGCCCAAAATGAAATGATTAAAGGTTCCTTAGGCACCTGCTCTGATGTAGACTTGAAGACCAGACACGGGAGTAAGAAAGGTCACAGATTCTTCACACTTGTTCTGTGGCATGAGAACATTCTCAGTTCCTCTGCCTTTGTCTCCATTATAGAACAAGACAGTGAATTCTTTGAAAGGGTGAAGAACTTAAACAAAAGTGATTGCTAAATATAACAAAATCATTAAATCTTAGAGTTGAGAAACTTAAAAGCCTTCTCAAAGGCTTTAAATATGAGAATTATTAAAATAATAACTAAAATGTCGATACCCAGCTCTGGCTCTACTAATAGGATACTTTCATTTTGTATTCTCCACAACTTGGACTTCTGCAAGCATGGATTTTAATTTTACAAAAGATTTTTTTTCCAGCAAACCATTCTAAAACTAAAAGTTAGTTCATCATATTAGATATTTGTGAGCCAATACAGTCCCATACATGTTAACCTCAGAGTCTAAGCAAGTATCTGATACAAAGTGGTCACTAAATAATGGCTAACTTTACAATATTGCTTTCAAAATGTTTTCTGTAGCCCATGTGCATGTACAGTAACACAGACTGAAGAAGCAAGCTTTACTGACTACTTAACAATGAGCATTTGCATGAAGCAGAAGCTGTGTGATTCATACCATACTTCCAAATATGGAATACTCTGCTCGTTCTGCCTCCGAATTCTACAGTCCAATATCCAATCATTTCAGAGTGAGCTGTCCGAAGGTGAACATTTTCCTTAAAGTTTTCCAGGAACTCATTTGTCTTTGAGGGCTTGAGACAATAGGTGCGGAATTCATATAATGTCCCATCGCTTTGCCTGGGGCCTGTAGCGAAAGGCGAACATACCTGAGGAAAGACAGGGGACATTGAAATATTTTGGAAAGGATTTATCATGTGGTTACAGTCATATATTTGAGCCTGGAAACAAGGGACACAAAGTAGATTCATAGTTCCTATTTCTATTTCTCCTGTCAACTCTTTATAGATAGATATGTTTATGTAGAGACAACAATTAAGGTAACCGCTCTTAAGGGTGCTGCGTAGAGTTACTTTTCCTAGCTGGAGACCATCTTTAAGCACATTTTCACGAAAAGTTGCTGATATGCAATCACCAAGGTTGCAATCATGTTTCCGGGGGACTCTTATAACTTTGGAGTTTTCTCTTAGTCAAAACCAGTAGTCAATATTACAACTCATTTAAAAGACTGAACATTCTGTACGTGTCTTTTTGACAGTCATCATGAAAATCTTTATTAGCAGAAGACTTTTTTTTGGGTTTCTAAAATAAATGAGTATTATTTAGATCTAAGCTTTTTTTTTTTCTTTTCTAAGTACTCAGTGAAGTAAATTACTGGTCAAAAAACCCAAAGATGCTAATGAACCATTAAAATTGCTCTGTAATATAGTGGATGGCTGTATAAGAGCTGAAAAGGGAGACTTGAAGGAGACAGAAGTGCTTCGATACATTAGTCTCCTGTTGGGGCTCATAGGCCTTGTACCTACAGAGGGAATCAGGAATGTTAAACATGCAGGGATCTCTCTGAAAATTAGGGTTTATTTGTTTTCCTGCCCAGAAGGTGGATACTGTTGAGGATCTGGTGACCGGTTTGCTATCAGTGGTGGTAGACCTTACCTAAATCCCAGAGAATGAGTATTCTGGACTTTCCCTCCTAAACTGTTATCTTTAGCTCTGGCTAATCTTATCCTTAGGGGAGATGTCACAGGTCCTTTATCACCTGCTGACCTCTATGCTATAGGTCAGAGACCACACCAGATCCTAGGCCCTTAAACTATAGAACCCACCCTCATGGTCACATGTACTTTGGAAAGGAGCTCCTATGTAGTCACACCTTAAGCTCAAGTCACACCTGGCATTGGTGACTGTGGCCTGGAAACCGAGAACAGGAATGGCTGTTTCTGGAAACTTGCCCCCAAACTGTACTGTGTTAAATATGCTTATAATGAACTGCTTGGCATTAGACTCCCCAAAGTCTGATCCAGGTTGGCGATGTTAATCTGAACCAAATTTTTATTCTCACCTCTTTGCAGGTTCATTGATGTGCCTGGACACCTGCAGGGACCTCCTCAGTTTCAAAAGAAAGATGCAATACGAAGTAGGGCATTTAATGCACCCAGTTATATCAGGTTGATCATGAAAATCTTCATGGTGTGAATTAATAACTACTAGAAAGCACCTTGCCATTAATTACCCTGTGTATGGTTACACACACACACACACACACACACACACACACAAGGCATTTAGCACCAACCTAAGTTGGTTGAATTAGCATGTATCCACTTTCTGAAAGTGATTAAATGAGAAAAATATTCAAAACCACTTTGGTAAGTAGAGCTCTGACGAAATTAGTACTTACCTTTTGGGACTAATGAAAGCAACAGACCTTAACTCTATTTTTGTCTACAAGACATAATAATGCATGAATTTTTCCTGTGCACAGGGTTAATATAATCACCCCAGTATCGCATTTCATTCACGATTATGAGTTATGTTTCTATTGTCCCAAATAACTAAGCTTGTTATAAAAACACAGCAGGTGCTCCTGGGTATGGTAGGAATGCTTTTTTTGTTTATAATCACACTCTAAATAACTGCCATATACTTATAGTTTAAAATATATAACAAAAGCTGAAGGCTTGGCTCAGTGGTTAACATCACTTGTTGCTCTTGCAGAGAACCCAGGTTCCACTTCCAGCACCCATATGGTAACTCTCAATGGTTTGTAACTCTAGTCCCAGAGAAACCATTGTCTTCTTCTGACTTCAAGCACCAGGCATGTACATGGTGCACAAACCCATAAAAATAAACCTACACTCTTAAATACATGCCAGATCATAAAAAATGAAACATGGGAGATAGAACAATCGTTTAGAATGATTCGAGGAATTGGTATTGGTAGAATAGAAATAAATTATTAATCAAAGATACTTTTACTATAATCTTTCAGACAGAAAGTATACACTAAAGAAATCTATATGGTAAAGGTGTGTGTTAAGGGGTGAGGTAATTTTCGGTTGCGGGGCGGGGCCAAACTGCCAGGGTAGAAATCTGCTTGTTCCCTTATCTCCGAATTAGAGCTTTTTGTCAACCATATTAGGAAGACATTGAGGACAGAAGCCATATGGATAGTAAGCTCTTCTTTAGTGTTCACTACAAAGTCTGTCTCTAGACTTTCTAAGGAGGTCAAGAACTTCTGTGTTCAAGTCACAAATGGCCCAGGGTCAACAGCTGAGGCTGGTTGGCTTCCTCCCTTTTACTGAAGTCCCACCTCAGGCACAACCAGTTTCATGAGTCTCTAGGGCCTTGCTCCGATTAAGATCCCCGTGAGTTGCAGGGCGGGATGCTCCCAGGGCGTCCCTGAACTCCACAAAACGCCCGCATTTGAACTAGGCAGGAGCTGTAAAAGCGTAGATGTGATAGTGATAGCTGCAAGAATGCAATGCTCAGGACTTTGGGGTCACCCCGTGCCAGGAAAAGGCCTCTGTCCATTGTCCAGGGAGGCGACCTGACAAACAGGTACCTCTTCAAGCGTTGGGTGCCTTGGACTCACGAAATATTGGGTCTTTATTTTTTTAAGTTTTATTTTTTATTTTTATTTTTTCATTTTTTTTCATACTTTATTTACATTTCAAATGTTTCCCCCTTTCCAGATCTCCCTTTTGGAACCTCCCCACTCCCTCTCCCCTCCTCCTGCCACTATGGGGGTATTCCCCCACCCACCCACCTACCCACTCTAGCCTTCCCTCCTTGGAATTCTCCTATACTGGGGGATCTAACACCCTCAGGCCTAAGGGCCTCTGCTCCCCCTGATGTTTAACAGGGCCCTCCTCTGCCACATATGTGGCCAGCACCATGGGTCCCTCTATGTGTATTCTTTGGTTGGTGATCCAGTCTCCGGGACATCGAACCAGGCATTGACCAGACCGACCGGGGGTTTGCCAGGGAGTGAGAGGGTGTATACTCGGGCTCCAGACCCCACCCACCTCGCAGCTTTGCCCGGTCCCGCCCCACAAACCCCGCCCACCCCCCTGTGCCTCCCAGGCACAGCAAGGCTCCGCCCACCTCCCGAGCCTCCACTCAGAACACAGGCTCCGCCCAGTTCCGGGAACACGGCTCATTCTTCGCGCAACATACCGGTCCACCTCGTAGCGTCGTCTTCAACCGCACCACGAACCCCGCCCACCTCCCTTGGCCGCTCGTGCCCGCCACAAGCCCCACCCACCCCTTAGGCTAAGCTCGCTCTCCGCGCAGACCGCACCCACTTCCCTGACAACCTAAGGACCACGTCCACTTCCCTGCTCACGACTCTCGCACGCCTCCGCGGCCCCTACCTGAGGCGCCAGAGCCCGCGGGGCCAGCGCAGTCCTCAGGCCGCTTCGGAGCGCGAGCATGGTGCAATCCGGAGGGCTCAGGAAGACCGCCGCCGAGCGCTGGGACGCGCACTCTACCCGCTTCCTGGTGCGCGCGCCAGCTTCGGTTGGCTCCCAGCTGGACTGGGCGGGACTCGGCGGCGTGGTTCCGCCCTTCCCCGCAGGCACCAGAGGCGCAGACTGTGCGGTCAGCCTAACTGTGATGTACGTTGGTTCCTTAGTAAGCCCTTGTGGTTGTGAAGAGCTGGACACTGAGCCGGGTTCTGTTCCCCATCCTGGGCCATCACCTCATCTCCTGTAAGGCGCTAACACTCCAAAATGTAGGGCGTGGCGTGGATGCTTCTCGGGGGTGGGGTGAGCCTTCGCCTGTATCACAGAATACGTTGCAACCCCATTGCAACCCCAAACCACATCCCCAGCATGGCCTGGGAGGTTCCGAACAAAGATGGGTTAATTTTCATGGAGCCCAGAAGAGCGAGTCCGAGGGCTTGAAAGTCACACGTGGAGATTGAAATAATTTTGTGTGATGTGAAAGCTGACCTCTGACAGTCTCTGATTTTTGGCCCTCAGAAAAACTTCAGTTACAATTTATATTTTTCTAGTGCGTGTTTGTGTTCTCTGTTAAGCATATTCTACGTTTTAGGATTTTCCAAGTATATTCACTTGGAAGACTAAGATTTAGAAACCATTCTTAAATACAGACCCTTCATAGGGTCTACTGTTCACAAACATTAAATAGCTAAACAATCGCAATGTCTTGAATAATTTTCCTGTAAATAGCCTCTTGGCCACTTTACTAATGTACATTATTTACTGGTCATCAGGGATTAAAACCTTTTTAGTGTCATAAACTTGGAAATCCTGTTAGCCTTTAAACTACCGATTTTATGCTTAGCAAATACATATAGCTCTAAAAAAACAAATTGCATTGAATAAATGTCATCAAATTATAAACATAAGTTATTGAAAAACAGACATGCTTCTTTATATAGATATTAAATGGCAATTTAAGCTGTGCATGAGACATTCTAAGCAGTGATGAGCATGAAAGGAATTTTTGACATATTGGCAACAACTTTAAATAGAATATGATATCTATGTCTTTTGTTGACTAAATCGTCACAAGTCCTGATAATATTGTCCTTTGTTCCATTCTTTTATGAACAATGAAGGTGAGCTATAGCTTTTACCCAGCCAAGTTACCAGAAGCTCTGGGTGCAGTCAATAGACTGCTTTGGAGTAAGCACACACCTGTGCTCTACAGTGTAAAGTCTCAGAGAAACCTGGGACAAATGACTCATGGAGGTGTCTATTAACATATTAAAGCAGACACTGGCCTGGCTCCTTAGCATTTCTCATCCCAAATCCTTTAACCGCCCCCCCCCCCAGCCCTGTGTTTCCCTTCCCTTTGCCCACCTTCCCTTTCCTATAGAACTTCAGCTATCTTGGCTAGATGCTGTCTTGGTTCTCCTCTTGGTCTTTGGCTTCTCTCTTCGACCCCTTGCTCTCTTCTCCCCTCCCTCATTTCTTCACCTCTCTCCTCCGCTCTCATGGCTGTCTATTCTGCCAGCCATGTTCAGTCTGGCTGCCTCTGTCTGTTCTCTGTAGAAATGCTACAATAAAAACTTTCTCCTCAACCAATACCAGGAGAGGTCATGTCCTCATTTTCAAAGAGTCCATACCTACTGAATTTCTAACTCTGTTATGTGCATACAATGCTCTAGAGCACACACCCATTGAATCGCTGACATCTAGGTCATGTGCATATTAATCTTAACTAAGTTCTATCAAAATAGGTTATAAACTTATACTTTTCATACCTTTGTGTAAGGTTTTTCTGATCATGTTACTATTTTTCATTTAGTCTGACTTTTGTGAAAATACATTTGCACACATCAAAAAGAAGTAGATGCCAATTGCCGGATAGTTGACTTATGATTCTGGCAAACAGAACACTGTCCTTGGTGTCATTCCTGCCTGATTTTTGTCCAAAGTTAGACTTGTGCAACTGTGCAGACAGAAGCAGTATGAAGGGACTCTAGCCAGCTGAACATGGCAAACATGGCTCTGGCAGGCCTTGGCCTTCTCATTTATCCCTACCGCCTTGCTAAACCATTAGATTACATTTCTAAAGCTAGCCTCATTACTTCCTCTTCCTGCAGCTGTCTACCAGGTCCAGCTATCAAAGTATTTAAGTCTAGCAATCAAAAGCACCATTTGGCTCACCTAATTAATATGTTTGATCAAAATTAAACACCCCATCCTAACCTGGGGGTGTTCCCTTTTTCCTTCATAAACTGCCATTTTCCCATGTGCCATGTTTGTATCCTCTCGATGCAAAGACAATCCTTTGTCCCTGGGATAAATATCCCTCCCCAACTCCCTTGTTCCTTTCTGCCTCATCCTTCATCTGTATTTTCTGTCTCTGTCTCTTATTCCCTGCTTTTTCTACCCTCTATGGAAAATAAATCTTTGTGCTGAGCACTTGGTCTTGGGGTGTCTTGTGCTGATATTGGTCTCTGTAAGGTAGATCTTCCGCTAGCTCAGCTAAGAGGATGCCAGGAACTTGTAGGACTCTGGATGCTTACCTTCTGGATCCATACTCCTTGGAGAAGTTTCCCCTTTCAGAACTATATCCGAAGGCCACTAGATGGTGACATAGACTAACTTTTTATTTCTTTAGACATTATCTCCAGTGCCCTCCCAACCCCCAAACTAGGGATTGAACCCAGGGCGTCAGTGAACACAAGTGTACTATCAACTGAGTTGTATTTCCAGTGCCAAATTTTTATTTTTTTGAGTTCTTGTAATTTAAAGTATTTAGAGTGGAGTCAATGTGTGTGTGTGTGTGTGTGTGTGTGTGTGTGTGAGATACTTAATTTCAGTAAAGCTAAATTACTATCACAATGTTTATGAGTTGTTTAATTGTATTTATTTATTTTTATTTTCATATTTTATTTACATTTCAAATGTTTCCCCCTTTCCAGATCTCCCCTTTGGAACCTCCCCATTCCCTCCGCCCTCTCCCTGCCTCTATGGGGATATTCTCCAACCCACCTTCCCACCCCACCCCCCACCCACTCTCGTCTTCCCTCCTTTACATTCTCCTATACTGGGGTATATAACACCCTCAGGCCCAAGGGCCTCTCCTCCCCCTGACGGATAACAAGACCCTCCTCTGACACATTTGTGGCCAGCACCATGGGTCCCTCCATGTATATTCTTTAGTTGGTGGATCAGTCTTCAGAAGTATGGGGGGTCAAGCCAGTTGACAGTGTTGCTACCTCCCTGGGGCTGCACACTCCCTCAGCTCCTTCAGTCCTTTCTCCAAGCCCTCCATCTGGGACCTCGTACTCAGTACTACTGTTCCTGCAAAGTGACTCTTGGGTAGTTCAAACTTTTAGGCTAATAACCACTTAACAGTGAGTACATACCATGTTCATTCTTTTGTGACTGCGTTACCTGTCTCAGAATGATGTATTCAAGATCCATCCATTTGTCTACGAATTTCATGAGGTCATTGTTTTTAATAGCTGAGTAGTATTCCATTGTGTAAATGTACCATATTTTCTGTATCCATTCCTCTGTGGAGGGACATCTGGGTTGTTTCCAGCTTCTGGCTATTATAAATATGGCTGCTATGAACATAGTGGAACATGTGTTTTTATTACATGTTGGAGCATCTTCTGGGTATATGCCCAGGAGTGGAATAGCTGGGTCCTCAGGTAGTATTATGTCCAATTTTCTGAGGGTCCGCCAAACTGATTTCCAGAGAGGTTGTATCAATTTGCATTCCCACCAGCAATGGAGGAGTGTTCCTCTTTCTCCACATCCTCGCCAACATCTGCTGTCACCTGAGTTTTTGATCTTAGCCATTCTGACTGGTGTGAGGTGGAATCTCAGGGTTGTTTTGATTTGCATTTCCCTGATGACTAAGGATGTTGAACATTTCTTTAGGTGCTTCTCGGCCATTCGAGTTTCCTCAGTTGAGAATTCTCTGTTTAGCTCACTTCCCCATTTTTTGATAGGGTTATTTGTATCTCTGGAGTCTAGCTTCTTGAGTTCTTTGTATACATTGGATATTAGCCCTCTATCAGATGTAGGATTGGTAAAGATCTTTTCCCAATCTGTAGGTTGCCATTTTGCCCTAATTACAGTGTCCTTTGCCTTACAGATCTATTCAACATAGTACTTGAAGTTCTAGCTAGAGCAATCAGGCAACAAAAGGAAATCAAAGGGATACAAATTGGAAAGGAAGAAATCAAAATATCACTATTTGCAGATGATATGATGGTATACTTAAGTGACCCGAAAAACTCTACCAGAGATCTGCTACAGCTGATAAACAACTTCAGCAAAGTGGCTGGATACAAAATTAACTCAAGCAAATCAGTAGCCTTCCTATACTCGAAGGATAAACAGGCTGAGAAAGAAATTAGGGAAATGACACCCTTCACAATAGTCACAAACAATATAAAATATCGTTTTATATTGGTGTGACTCTAACCAAACAAGTGAAAGATCTGTATGACAAGAACTTCAAGTCTCTGAAGAGAGAAATCGAAGAAGACCTCAGAAGATGGAAAGATCTCTTATGGTCATGGATTGGCAGGATTAACATAGTTAAAATGGCCATCCTGCCGAAAGCAATATACAGATTCAATGCTGTCCCCATCAAAATCCCAACTCAATTCTTCATAGACATAGAAAGAGCAATTCTCAAATTCATATGGAATAACAAAAAACCCAGGATAGCAAAAACTATCCTCAGCAATAAAAGGTCTTCTGGGGGAATCAGCCTCCCTGACCTCAAGCTGTACTACAGAGCAGTAGTGATAAAAACTGCATGGTATTGGTACAGTGACAGGCAGGTTGATTAATGGAATAGAATCGAAGACCCAAAAATGAATCCACACACATATGGTCACTTGATCTTTGACAAAGGAGCTAAAACCATACAGTGGAAAAAAGACAGCATCTTCAACAAATGGTGCTGTATCAATCAACTGGCGGTCTACATGTAGAAGATTGCGAATTGATCCATTCCTATCTCCCTGCACAAAGCTCAAGTCCAAGTGGATCATGGACCTTCACATAAAACCAGATACACTGAATCTAATAGAAGAGAAAGTAGGGAAGAGTCTCAAACACATGGGCACAGGGGAAATGTTCTTGAACAGAACACCAATGGCTTGTGCTCTAAGGTCAAGAGTTGACAGATGGGACCTCATAAAATTACAAAGCTTTATTGTATTTAAAAGGAGCTTGTAATAGAGGTAAAGTCAATTTTCATTCAATGTCCCTTTAACAAGTTTATGAACGCCTTTGAAGATCTTGTAGTAAAGATAAAAATCAACTTTCATTAATAGTGTCCTGCTTATATCACCAAAGTATCTCTTGTGCATTGAACATTAAATAAAATGGCGTGTGGAAGGAAAAAGACTAAGGCTGTCTTCTTGAACTGCCAACAGTTGTTCGTATTTCTGTATCTGCTTTGCTGATATATCTTTTTTGGTATCAGTGGTAGGAAACAGTTATGAATATCTTAATTATTTAATAAAAGTATAAGCTTTTCATTTCTATTGAAGTGTTTTATTACCAAAACATACAAAAATGTATATTTACTATGTATTTTTGTATGTTTAAAATACCCTTTGGGTTTCTTTGGGGTTTGGATTAAAAGTGAATTTTAGTGCCAGTAACATTTTAAGACCTGCAGGCCATGAATGCAGTAATTTCCTAAAGGCCTGTGTTTATATTTTCACTCTGTTTCCTGCATGAGGACTTTTGGAGAAAATTTTTGGACCTTTTGTAATTTTCTCTTATCAATGTTAAATATAATAGCTTGTCTTTTTTTTAAAGTCTATTTTAGATTTACTCAGCTTTCACTGATTGCTTTTATAGTATCTTTAGAATGAGTTCATTATAGTTTATTTTCAATATTGTAGTGAAGGATGGAGCATTACTGTAAGGGTCTATTGCATCTTTTCCATTTGTTAGAAGCTTCAGGATGCTGCCTAGGATTTCTCCACACATTCTGAGTTCAAACATCGCATGTCTTCTATGAAGGTAGAAACAGTTTATGGGAAATCAGAACTTTTACGATTAAAATTGGTGTTGGAAAACATTCTTAGTTGTAGTTCCAGTGTATAGTGCTGCCTGGGAGTAGCCTTCAGAGTCCAGATCGCCGGCTTCTTCACTTGTCAAACCACCAAGATATTCAAATCAGTATTCTTCAGAGACATTAAGCAAGTTAGTGGAACAGCCATATCTAATGGGAACAGTGAACGTCATAAAGCCAGCTCAACCTGTTGACAAAGATCCAGCAAAGCTGAGCCACATGGTGCAATCGCTGTTGTGCCGTCTTTCATGCTTGATCTTGATCTTCACATGTTGCATGCTTTGGGGGGCTTTTGATATCTGTACAACTTGGGGATACTGGATTGATGAGAGATATCTTATGAATCATTTATACCCTCTCCAAGGAATACTGTTTCTAAGCTTTTCCAGAAAATTCCTGAACATACTACTCCTTTCTGCTTTTAGGGAGATATCCTTATCTGGCCCTATTTGAAGGTCTTCCTTGTACCCTGGAGGTTGTGACTCAAGTATAGATGTCAGAGATCTTATGAGGCTCTGGCTCCAAGATGCTCTTGGAACACCTGCCCATGTATTTACTCAGGAACAAGATAATTAGAACAAGGTAAACTTAAAAAGCTGCATAAGATTCGGTGGGCTAGGGGAGTTGGCAGCAAATCAGGTTAAAAGCTTCTTCCTACTATGTGCACAGGTAATTACAGAGCATATAAGACTGGGGCCCCCATATAGTATGCCCCTTGAGGAAAAGATACAGCAACAAGGTTAGATTGTCTGGAGTTATCTCTACCCTACACAGCAGCTTATACTGATGGACAAAGAATGGTATGGAAAAATGATCTAAGAATAAAGTATTAAGACCTCCCTTTCTTAGAAAAGTTAACTCATGCAGAGACACTGGTGGTGGTGTATGACCAAGGAACAAAATAATACCAAAATTAGACATATGAATAAATCCTACAAAGATACAAAACATAAACATTGTGTTATGGCAGAAATTGAATAATAACAGCAGTAACTTTGGACCTAAGATTTTTCTTGGGTCTAATGACAGTTGTCACTCTGACCATTAAGAGTTAATAATATGCTGCTCAGGACAGGACAATCTACCCAGGCTGGCTTGGCGATTTTCTTTCTGTCTGGTGCCCTTGAAACCCCAAGATTCTTAAATATCAGGTTATGGGGTTGATGAGGAAATGATTGTAAAAGATAACTCTGCTCTGTCACTGTTCATCAATGATCACTAACCTTATAATCAAGAGGAAGTAAAGACACATGTCCAGAGACAAAACATTTATGATCTATGATTTGGAACAGCACCCATGCCTATCCATGCCTACTGAGTTCTATTTAAATAAACACTCAGATTGCCAGTCAGTCAGGCTGCAAAATCCCAACCAACATGTCTGACTTACTCCTCCTTCACTGACTTATCTCCTCTGTGGGAGTTGGCCACTGCTGGGGCGGGCCCCCTGCAAGTAAGCTCTAGTCCACTCATTTCTTTTTATTCTTCAAGTGAGTTTTTCAAAATTTTACCCCTTTTATATGGGCCAGTTCCATATATATATATATATACACACACACTCACACATTTATGTATATATACATATATGTGTGTGTGAACAATAAATAATGTGTTCACTGAAAAACTTCATTCAAATATCGTTTTATACATCCACAAATGATATTACTGAGTAAACGTCACTTCATATTTTTCTCCATCACCCACTCATCTTACAGGAAATGATTGAATTTTCTTTTTCTTATGTTCCTACAAATTTTTCTACCATACAATTTTATCATTTGTCTCAATTTATTAAATTGAAGTATCTCAACTTAAGTTCTATTTCTCTGATTTCTTGTGGATTGACTGTCTTTTAAGCTATGTCATTTTTAAGGTCCTGATGTATTACATTTTGTTCAGTTTTCAGTTACTGTTTTTCTTATTGATTTGAAGACTTACTGAAGATGATGGACAGAGAAACACAGTGACCTTCACTGTAGGCTTCTTGAATAAATCCATACATGTTCAGTGGCTCAGAAGGACAGAGGATTATGTTGAGTGAAGGGCTAGAAACTCACACAGAAATAATTTGTGTGTGGGGGTGAGATGTACTGTTTTGTGCTCTTTATGATACAGGGTTATTACAAGAATAAAAATAACCATTTGTAATGGGGACTGATACTGAATTGAGCTTTCTCTTAAACTTTCACAATATGAAAGATGTTATGTCAGATGTACTTGACATAGGAACTTATTAGAAAGCTGATTTTCTTTTCTAAGTTGAAGTTTAACTCAAACTGGTAAGCTAAGATAGGAAGATTAGGAAAAAAAATGGCCAACAGAAAAGATTCATTCATCATTTTATTTCCCACAAGTCAATTTTTGCTTGCTAACTCATTTGAGTAGAAGGTTTTATTTTGCCCTGTACATTTCAGAAAGATAGAGTCTCCAGAGAGTCTTCCCTGTAGAATGTATCAGTCATGGGAACAAATGTGCTTTTAGAGCATGCATTTTTAGATTTGAATTCTGGTTTTGAAACTTAGTAGTTGTGTGACCTTATATGTTGAAAATTATTTTGTATTGATTGTTGGTTGGTAAAAATAATACTGTTACTTAAGGTGATAGTGATAATAAAATGTGATAATTATAGAATTACAGCCATGTGTCATTTAATAAAGGACATTCTAAGAAATGCGTTGTTGAAATTTTTATACTTGAATGAGCATGGAATATGTTTATGCACTAATATCACTATTTCATTAGACTATTTAGTCTATGGGATTCCTGTGTTCTATATAGTCCACAATTAAAAACATTATAGCTATGTGACTGTATTCATTTGGTATGTTCCTACACAGATATTACAGAATAGAACTAATGGCATTAGTTAAATATCCAAGCGTTTAGGGGACACATATCTCATCAACATACAGAATGCTTTGACTTACTTGTAAAGTGAATACTCATCACTATTTTGAGAGGAGGTAAGTAGAACCTTCGAGGAGTTTCAAACATGATTTAGGTAATTATGTTTTCTGACTTGATTGTGGGAGACAATGGTTGCTGTTGCCTCTGCTTGTCGTCATTGATGGGAAGGTGGTTCCATGAGTGTGGGATCTGAATACATTCTCATCCTTAGATTACACAGAAGAGAACCAAGGCTAAGGGGTAGGGATGTCACACGGATGCACCTGTAGTAGAGTTAGAACGAGGATTCAGGTCTTCTGGCTCCTGGCCCAGGCTTTGTTATCTCAGCTTTCCTCTGTACTAAGCTGGGCTTAGGCCTAGTGTGATCTTTCTTAGTCTGCAGGGCAAAGACTGTCAAGACCCACCATTCTGAGTCATGTTGACATGGGATTATTTTTTACTCTCTGAAGTTTCTGGATTAGTGTCTCTACCACCGTACTTATCCACATTGTCAGAAAGAAAAAATCATTATAGATGCTGTTTCTTTAGAAAATTAAGATTTAAGGGCTAGAGAAATGGCTCTGTGGTTAAGGACACACACTGTTCTTACAGAGGACATGCGTTCAGTTCTCAGCACCGTATCAGGCAGCTCACAATCACCTGTACCTCCATATCCCAGAGCCCCAGCACCCTCTTCAGGCCTCCACTGGTATTTGCAGTCATGTGCATGTACACACATAAATGAACACCCCAACACACACACACACACACACACACACACACACACACACACATTTATATAGTAAATCTTTAGAAACTAAATGTATGTTTTTGCTGCTCAACACAGAAGTTTTCAGCATGTTGAACAGATAATCCAAACTACTTACCAGTTCTAAGTGCCCTGGTTCCTACTTCTCTTTCTTCACTCTGTCTTTCTCTTAGCTCACTACATTCCTGCCTACTGCCTTCCTGTTGGGCATTTAAACTAATTTCTTCTGAGAACTTTAGTTTGCACACCTTCTGGCACCTTTCGCTGCAGTGTTCTTTCTCTCTAAGCCTTCCTGGCTTGACCTTACTCATTGTTTAGGCTTTGGATAAAGAATCATCACAGAGCAACTACCTCTAGCTAAACTAGACCCTGTCACTCCACTCATTGCCTTCCTATTTTGCTCTTTTTAGCCAAGGTTATGCTCTTTAATTGTATATCTTATATAATTAATTCTTCAGGAATATTGACTACATGAAAGCAGTACATTGTCTTGTTAATCATGGACCTTCACATATGTAGTATCTGACATATAGTTCAATGAATATCTTTGGTGTGTCAGATGCTGGTTGTGATTAGATTGAGGAGGATTAGATTTAATCCTCTTTAGGGGGATTAAAAAACATTTTTATCTATAAAGTGATGCTAAAAGGCTATTATGGAATCAGACAACCAAATGAAAGTCAAATATGATGGTAAAGGCCTGTAATCCCAACATTTAGGAAGCTGTACTAGTTAGGGTTACTATCACTGTGATGAATCACCATGACAAAAAGCAACTTGCAGAGGGAAAGGTTTATTTGGTTTACACTTACACATCATTGTCCATCAGCAAAGCAAGTCAGGACAGGAACCAAATCGGCAGAAACCTGGAGGCAGTTGCTGAGGTACAAACAACGAAGGGCTGCTGTCTTGCTCCCCAGGGCTTGCTCAGCCTGCTTTCTTATAGAATCTAGGATCACCTGGGCTTCAGTAGGAGAAGAACACCTAGTAATGTTAAAATAAAATTCTTTAAATTCTTAAAGTAGTATAGCAGTGAATTCTGTAACACTCTGGGATGTAGAAATGAACTGAATCAGGGCTGAGGGAAAGTCAAAAGTTGACTGCCATCTTCTCTCAGTCTCCATTTACTCAAAATCCTGAACGTGTAAACTGTTTCCACTAAGATGTTGATAACCAGGTCTAACATCAGATACTTCTCTCATTCTGTGATCTTAACCTAATTGGGCTTTTGTGAACAGTTTTAAGTCTTGCATTAAATCAGTGTCCCAATAAGTCACCAAGTTTTTGAGAATAGTAGTCCAAAATTTAATGACTTGATAGATAACTCGTAGCTTCCCAGCTATAATGTTAGATTTTGGGAAAGGGTTATAAAAGATGGACCAAGAAGAATGGTCCTGAATTTATGTTTTGGTTCTGTATGCTTTAAAAAACATTCTCCTTCATCTGTATCTATACTAATGCATATCCATCTAAGACTCATGTATCATCTATGAGAATAAAAATCTATATCAGACAGTTGAACTGGGTAACTCATACCATACTTCCAAATATGGAATACTTTGTTTGTTCTGCCTCGGAA